>OY755171.1:9312014-9664095 GCA_963576735.1 Bedellia somnulentella
ATGGCTGCCACCGCGAAATTCTTCTATCCTTTATTTCTTTTACACGTTTTAGTAGTGTTTGCGTTCCTACCTCCGAATTTTTTACTAATTCGGAAGGCCACTTGTCTATCGTTTCAGATAGAATGCAAATGTTGAAAACGCCTAACTATCACATAATTTAAATCTTTTTGTTCATGAAAACCTCATGTGGGGATTATTACAAATAAATAAAGGAAAAAAAAATTTCGACACAGGCGGGATTCGAACCCGCGACCTCGGGTATACGCCCCCGTCGCTCTTGCCAATTGAGCTACCGTGTCAATGGCAGCCAGCGCGAAATCGCGCCTGTGTCGAAATTTTTCTTTCCTTTATTTATTCTTTATTTATTTGTAATAATCCCCACATGAGGTTTTCATGAACAAAAAGATTTAAACATAACATAACACCTTGTTTAAATATTAAATCTTTAGAAACTTTGGCGGTGAATGCGGAAGTTACTGTAGTCACTTACAAAAAGGATGGCATTGTTAAGAGTCAAGTGGCCAACGATATAAAAAATTCGTTGCCTATTCAGAACACCCGTAATTCAGGTTCAGAGTTGGCCACGATGAAGTCAATTAAGCGGAGGTTAGATTCTAACAATCTTGATCTAAGCTGATAAAGATAGTACAATTGTCATCATGAGTCGCGATTCATATACAGAGAAGGTTAACAATGTCCTACTAGGGGACGATTTTGTTCGACTTGGGTCGGATCTTACTAAGAAATATGCGTTGGAGATAAAGAGAGCAATCTTAGAATTATATATAGAAAATATTTCGCACGAGGTAGCACGCGTATTCCGGCACTGCAAAAATTTAATTCAATATCGATACAAAAAATCCATCACTAATTTGGTGTGCTAGTAAAATTCAAAGATAGTATTTGCTCATACATGGTAGTGAAAACCAAATTAAAATCTAATAGTTATTCGTGAAGTTAAGTTAATAATTTAACAAAAAGTGACCGTTTTTAAAACTATTGAATAAAACATTCCTGACCTACCGCAAATCTAACGTCTTGTTGCGCGCACATTGCGCGAGAATACGAATATCTCCGGAACTATCCGATCGTTACCGAAGCGCGTGAGTCACTGACAATACCGCCGAGACGCTGCGCGCCGCCGCCGCCGCCGCTTACCGCACTGGGCCACACAGCTGTTTAGAACTACGAGCGCCTAGTACTACGACCTGTTCCGTCTACGCAGGGGTAGCGTGCGTAGTCACATATTGTAGTTGCAACTTTAAAGAAGCATTTAACAAGATGAAGTGTGCAGCCTGTCCCGAAGATATTAAAAACTCAAAGTTTCTCCAATGCACTATTTTAGGGTGCAGTCGTCCATTTCACTTGGAATGTGTTGGTGCGCCGCCAAACAAAACGGAAGCTGAAAAACGAACCTGGATTTGCCCGGACTGTACGTGCTCAGCCAAAAAAAGTGGCGACAACAGCTCCACACCTACACGCCCCAATCCAGAGCTCACGAACGTAACCATACGTAACCGATTGAAAGCAAAATCAGTGATAGAATCCCCGAATGGTGACCTAGGTGGAATCAGGTTCGAAATGAAACGGCTCGCGGAAGAAATTGGCACACTCAATGGGCGCGTAACCGCTGCGCTAAATTTAATGGCCGAACAACAGAATAGCTTACAAACAATTATATCCAGATTGGAAAAACCCGAAACAAGCTTGAAGTCAATAGAAGAGGAAAAGAACCAAAGAATTCTAGAACTGCAAGACTCAGTTTCATCCTTGAGACAAGAATTACAGGAACTGCAGCAATCCTCACTGCAGAACGAATTAGAATTAGTTGGTGTCCCAGAACATCCTAACGAGAATCTTCGCCATATTTTTTTAATTCTAGCTAAAAAAATGGCTGTTAACCTAGAAGACACAGATGTGGACTCAATATGTAGAGTGGGGCCTCGCCGCCCTTCCACATCAACCCATAATAAAGAAACAACAAGAGGCCCAACGCATCGTAAAATCGTTGTTCGTCTACTGCGCAAAGTTCAACGAGAAGGCCTCATTAAAGCTATAAAATCACGTCGAAATTTTGGAACCACAGATCTGGAGATTCCAGGTCCTACGAATAAAATATTTATTAATGAGCGTCTGACTCACTTCAATAGGCAGCTTTTTCGTGAAACGAGGATACGTGCCAAATCCCACAATTATAAATATACTTGGGTTAACAACGGTCGCATATTCATACGTAAAGCGGAAGGAAAACCTACAATCAACATTAAAACAATGGATGACTTGGAGAAGTACCTCGGTCTGGATTCATCATCTCCCCCAAATACCAGATCTTCGAACAGCCTGGATCTCCACACTGGAGGTTAGAATACTAAATTATGTTCTATTTCTTATGTTTAGATTAGTTAATCCTAGTTATGTTTACTTATTAAGGCGCATAAACAGACCGTGCTATTTTACTTGCTTAATATTACATCACACTGTGTTCACCACGTTTTATATCCCATGTTTGTATAACATAATATGTTTAAATTCCTCTCGTCTAATTTGTCTAATAAATTCAATCACACTTCACTTACACAAGTCATACAAATACAAAACAAATGTCGCTTACATAACCTTTATTATACTCGTGGCAGTAATACTCGATTTAGTTCAGGCCATATTCCACATTCATTCAAATAAGTTTCTTATTAATCCTCCCTAATGGCGACTTTTCACTCCATGACAGCCAATGAATTAGACACTACGTTTGAAATAAACCGCTACAATTTAGATCTACCTGAATCATGTGAGAATATCCTGAACTCTACGTACCAATTAAAAGTCTTAACTTTCAACATCCGCAGCATTGACAAAAATTTTGACGATTTTGTCGTCCTGCTTAGTAGACTTAATATTGATTTCGATGATTGATTATAGTGGGAAATTTAGATGGTTACTTATCCTACAGAACCACTACAAAAATAAACAAGGCAGGCGGGGTAGTAATATACGCCAAATCACACCTAGAAGTCACCACGCATGAACCAAACTGGTCTCAAGCAAACGGTCTTGTTGCGGTCATTAACAATAGCATCCCCATTTTCGGAGTCTATCGGTCCCCATCCTTTAAGAATCCTAGTCTATTTATAGAGTGTTTGGCCGATGAAATAAACTCATGTCCCCATAAATCAAATCTGATAATTGCGGGAGATATAAACATTGACCTTCTCTCCGAACCTAATAAAAACAGGCAGAGTGAATATATGTGCCTCATGGCTGAATGTGGCTTGATCCCTGCAATCACAAAACCTACGCGACTTGATGCTTGTTTAGATCACATATTTATCACACCTAATAGAAACGCAGTAGGTATTGTATGCAACTCAAGTACAACAGATCATTCCCTTTAAATGGTGGGTATTCATAATACCAAACATAAACCAGCTCCAAAGCGCACAGCAACAAAAGTTAATTATCCTGGAGTGGAGGCTGAACTTAAGGCGATAGACTGGGCTCCGGTAACAAAGTGCCTTTCTGTAAACGAAGCTGCAAATACGATAACAAAGATCATAAATTCGATTGTATCTAAATATTCAAAAACAGTTCGAATTAGTCGTTCTAAACATAATATCAAACCCTGGATTACACCCGGTGTAGTTAGATGCATGAAAAACAGGGACGCTCTGCATACTAAGGTCAGAAAATACCCAGGAAATGCCATTATAAAAACCACGTACCTTCGCTACAGGAACTTTTGCTCCAACCTCTTACACTCACTTAAACACGCATATGAAAAGTCTGAATTAGAAAAGAACCGTAACGTCCCAAAAAAACAATGGAGTACCATAAAATATATTTGCTACTCAAACTCTACTCCAACATCTAACTCTCAACTGCTCAATATCAACAAGGATCCTCAAACTTCGGTTAATTCATGTAATGAGTATTTTTCAAAAGTGGGCGAAAATCTCGCGGATAGAATTTTGTTAGGAACAGGGGAAACGGAGGATTCTCTGGCTGCTAAGGCCTCGTTTGTGAATAAGTCAGCTTCTTCTCTTTCTCTTCACCCCACAGACGAAAATGAAGTGACAACGTTTATTGCAAACCTGCAGTCAGATAGTGCCCCAGGACTTGACCGTATCTCTAACAGTTTGCTGAAAGCACTCAAACACCAAATAGCGCCCCCTTTGGTCCATGTTTTTAACCTTAGTTTATCGAGCGGTGAATTCCCGGAGGTTTGGAAAACTGGAGTGGTGGTACCGGTGCATAAAAAAGGCCCTAAAAACGTGCCGTCTAATTACCGGCCTATAACCTTACTGTCATCAATTTCTAAGATTCTGGAAAAAAATGTAAATAAACAGGTTATGGATTTTCTGGAAAAAAATAACTTATTGTTTGCTAAGCAGTACGGTTTTAGACGTAGCAAGTCTACAGAAGACGCTGTAAAAGACTAAACGGATCATATATCTTCCCTTCTTGATAATGGTAAAGCCTGTGCAGGTGTATTTTTGGACCAAGCAAAGGCTTTCGAAACTGTGTCGAAATCCATAGCATTAAAAAAACTAGAAGCCATGGGAGTACGGGGTGTCGCCCTTTCCTGGTTTGAAAGCTACCTCACCAACAGGACTCAGTGCTTACGAGTTGGCCAATCAATTAGTGATCCTTCCCCAGTCAAGTTTGGAGTGCCCCAGGGAAGTATCCTGGGTCCTGTCTTATTTTTGATATACCTTAACGATATCTCTACCATTCCGTTGGGGGACGCAGAGTTGTTCTGCTATGCAGATGACACCGCTGTCATCTTCAGCGGATCATCATGGGATGAGGTGTTTAGTCGTGTCGAATCAGGTATGTCCACTATTGCAACTTTCCTTTCCAAAAACCTTCTTACCCTAAACACAGACAAAACACATCTTTTATGTTTCCACAAGACTCGAGCATCTCAACCTCCTGTCAATGTCCTGAAGATACATAATTGCCGTTCTTCTCTGTGGCCCACAACGGATGGTACAGGCTGCCATTGCCCTATTCTCACAAGAGCCTCTACTATAAAATACTTGGGTGTTACCTTAGACAAAAACCTTTCTTTTAAACACCACATCCATCTTCTATCAAATAGAGTAAGAAAGGTTGTAAACATTATGAGGTTGCTCCGTAACAGTGCAGATTTAGAACTTCTCAAACAAATTTACACAGCCATATGCCAATCAATAATATCCTACTGTTTGCCAATTTGGGGAGGAGCAGCCAAAACTACAATGATAGAAGTTGAAAGGGCTCAGCGGTCTGTCTAAAAGGTAATGATGAGGAAGAGTTTTAGGTTTCCTACTGCAAAGTTGTATGAGGAATGTAAACTCCTAGGTGTAAGGAAAATATTTGTGTTAGGTTCCGTTACTCAAGCGCACAAGAAATATTTATCTGGATTCTTTAAGTGCGGAAGATCTAAAAGGTCTCCCACTGTATTAATAAATCCCTGTAAGACAACTTTTGCTCAAAGATTGTCCCCATTCCTTCAACCACATTTATATAATAAACTGCTTAAGTTATGTGATGTTCGAGAGTATAATATTAGAGAATTAAAAGCATACGCCAGAAACTGGATTTTCCATCAATCGTACGAGGCCACAGAAAAATTGGTAAAAGTAATTGACTGAAACATTCCTACCTCAAACACAACATATACACATCATCACACAAATACACACACACACACACACACACACACATACAAATACAACTACCTACTTTATGTTAATATTTTTCACGGTCGACCTAATTACCTCATACAATGTAATGTAAGATAAGATTTGCCTAAGTTTAACTAATTTTTGATTGATTTATTTTTAATTATATTTGAAGTATTATATTAACCCTTTTTGTTTTTTTATTGTATTAATTAATTATAATTAAATATGTTGTTCTTTGTTAAATTGTGAATGTAATATTAGTTGTGATTGCAAAAATAATATCTAATTCTGTATAAGTAATTCATTTATAAAATCAGGTGCACTTTTGCAATCGCATTAAGTGCAATTCGTAAAGGTACTGTTTGACGGCCGCCCCTGTTTGTCTTTTTAAAAAAAACTCACAAATACGCCTAAACTATTTATTACCAAAAAATACACTTTTATAAACTACACTTCAAATTAAGAAGAACAATTAATTATGAATAACACCGATCTCTATTATTTAAATATGCTCAATATGAAAAGATGAGCGCTACGCGCGAGGTCCAGAATCTAACTGATGAAAAAGAAATAATTAATTAATAATGTAAACTACAATGAGCCAAAACTGCAGTGATGCACTTTCAACATGGGAAAAGTACTGTATGCTAATGTTAGCTTTAATACCATAGAAATAAAGGTTATAACAGCTCCCCCTTTTTGACGAAGCATTATCCCTAAAAGGGTAAGCGAAGTCTATAAAACAAAGTGATAGTTAATAACGCTATAAATATTAGAAATCGGTTAACATTATACTACCACACGAAATGAAATAAAACTTATAATAACATGAAAATATAAGTGCTTAAAAATTACTTAAATTTCTATGTGATTTAACACAAAGGTTGGGCATCGATTTAGCAGGGTGTTCGATGCTACCATTTAATGACAAATCTGATAATTCGGAAAGTTCGATTGAATTCTTAAACTTAGGTGTTTGATTCTTATGATTGTAACATTGGTTATAAATTTGCACACAACAGCCTGTACTTGAATTAGCGTAATAACATTTAAAGAATTTATACAAGAAATAAAGAAATATAATAACAAGAGTTACATAGGTTGCTGTTGAATAGTAAGAACCATATTTCACAATATGCGATTGTTGTTCGGCATTATTTATATTGTTTTCTAAGTCATTTAATTTATGAGATGCATATCTTAAAGTTTCAAGGTCTATGTTATTTAGTCTTATTGGTGATAACATTGGTAAACTATGATTTAATACATCTTTCTTACAACAGTCGTCGTTTATAATATCGAAATCAATTTGTAACTGACTGCCCATTGAAAATGTGGTAATGCTTGAAGGTATAAGTTGTATAGTGTTAGAATAACCAATACAATTATCTGTAAGTTTTAGTATGCCTGTGCCAGAGACAGTATAATCTTTTAAGTTTTCGTTACATTTTACTGTTAATTTCCTCTTATTGGATTGAACATATATCCATCTATTGTTATTCAGTTTTTGCCAAATATCTATCTCACCATATAATAGTTTGTAATCACATTCGGCTGGTAATTTAAATACAACTTCACTAATTAATTTCGTCTCGCAGGACGGATTGTTTATACATGATAAAATAGAAACGGGTGGACAGATAGAATAAACATTGTTTATAGATTTACAATCTTGCATGTTTTGCAATACAGCATAATTCAACTTGTCGTCTGTTATCGCAATATAATGTGTTGTCGGATGAATCAACGCGAAAGAATGAGGTATGTTTTCGTTATGTGGAGTAGGCAGAGGTATAATCTTATACAGAGAATATTTAACTGGTGTTACTAAAGGAATACTTAGAATAAAAACTAATTTATTTTTATAAACGTATGAGGTTAATTCAGAAACATCAGTTATAATGTGAATATTTTCTATATTTAAGGAAACTGGAAAATTAACTCTTTTATTTAAAGAGTTACTTACGTTTAATAATTCTCTCAGTAAGCTATTGGGACTTATTATAGAAGGGTGTAAAATATTTAACTTAGAGAATAAAATGCTATTTAAAATGGTATCAAGTAAATTAGAAATACTAAGCAGAGAGCTTTCAATCATGTTACAAAATATATTAACCCTAGAAACTATGAATAATTGATCATCTATTCTACTTATATTACTTATAATATCGTTGAAACGTTCTATTTGCTCGTTTAATATGATTTCGTTCTGATCTAATTTATAAATTGTGTTATTAAATGAAGTTAAAGTTGATTTGACAACATGGACATTGTCCTTGAGTAAATTAAATATTTCAGCTTCGTTATGCTGAGAGGATTCGATAGCTGCGTCGTATTTACGCGCATCGTCGGTATCTAATGTTCCGAAAAAGAATTTTAATATTTCGCCACCGAATTCTAGTGATCTTTTCACCTTGTCCGGTTTGTTACTTGAAATAATATGTGATAAAGATTCTAATTTTAATGAACTTGATTCAAATAATACTTTAATGGGACTTAAAATCTCATTGCAATTAAGAATGTCATATGGTAATTTCGAACAAAAGTTTGACGTTTTACTTATCATATTATCTAATCGTAACATGAAAGGATCGAGCTTAATAATATTAACATGTGTTATAACTTTCATTTGATCATTATAGAAATAAATGTTCTTTACTGGATCGAAGTAAAGTCCGGGACTATGAACTATAGGAGTTATCTCTGAATCGGAGATAACGTAATACGGCATTAATCTGAAATTAAAATAGTAATAAAATATTTAAATCGAAATTATGTAAAATTATGTAAAGAACTAACCACTAGCGGGTTTAATTAAATTAGTATGGTATCTTATATGTTTACGTCCTACTGCTAAAGTTACATTATGTTTGTTATGCACCTTAATTATTTTATAAGGGCCTTTCCAAATTGGAGATAAGGCTTTTCGTTGTTTATGGTGGTGTTTTAAATACACCATGTCACCTGATTTATAAGTGGTATCTCGAGATCCTACATCGTAGTACCGCTTTGAAGTTTCTTTCTTAGATAATATATTTTCAATTGCTTTTTCTCGGCTGAAACGCATTCTGTATTGTAAAGCCCGTATGTATTCGTCATAGGTAGTATTAGTATTAGTTTCGTACAGGGAATTCGGAATTTGTGGTTTATAACCATATAAAAGTTCGTAGGGCGTAAATTCAGTAGTACAGTGAGGAGTAGTATTGTAGGATAAAATAGCAGTAAATAAATAAGAATGCCAGTCATTCTGGTTATCATTAACAAATGATTTTAAGTATTCTTTGAGAGTGGCATGAGAACGTTCTAGTGCGCCGTTTGTTTGAGGGTGATAGGGAGTAGTAAAAAGAGATTTAATTTTAAATATTTGCATTAATTGTTTAAATAATTCGGAGGTGAAGCAAGTGCCTAAATCAGTTAGAATAGTTTTAGGAAAACCAAACAGAGACATAAAGTGAACGAGGTTACGAGCAATTTCGTTACTCGTTGAAGTGACCATGGGGTAGGTAGAGGTGAACTTAGTGAGGTCATCTTGTAATGTTAGAATAAATTTAAATTGTTGGAAACCTGCTTCCGGTAATGGACCTACTACATCTAAAGCTAATCTTTCAAACGGTCGAGTAGAAGTGGAAGTTATTTCCATAGGAGCTTTGTTAGATCTTCTTAAAGGTTTATTAACTTGGCATAACTTACAATTTTTAACATAGTTTTCTATGTCGGAGCGCATGCTTTTCCAATAATATGCGGCTTTAATACGATTATACATCCTTTTAGAGCCGGGGTGACCCGCTATGACTGAGTCATGATTTTCTTTCATTATTATAGGGACTTCAGTCGGTGTAGGATATATCATTTGATTTTTATAAATATGAATTTTAATATTAGTATTATGAAATACATTAGATATCATATTATAAATTTTAGTATATGGTATCTTAGAGAAGGGATCTGAAAAGTCTGATAAAGCAAGTTCATTAATATCTGAGTTATCCCTAATTATAGTATCTCTAAGCTTAATTAATAAATTATAAATATCTTTAAATTTAGTTTCATCATAATGATGAACTTTCGTAAATAATAAGTAGTAAGTTATGTTCTTATCGATAATACAGCGTAGTGTGAACGGTTCGCGCTCGGACTGGAACAATTCCGCTGAATTGTCAAATCGGGATAGGAGTTCTTCGCAGTTGGGCAAAGAGTAGTCAAAGTCGACAGAGAAGGGACACGCGATTAACTTATTTTTACTTAGATGAAGACTTATAGAATGTTCTTCGATAATTGTATTAGGATTTGGCAATGACTTTGTAAATTGAGCTTTAAAGTATTTTTCATAAGAAAGATTTAATAAAGAATTATGCTCTATGGCATTAACTGGGCAACGGGACAATGCGTCCGCATTTGAATTGAGGCAACCTTGTTTATAGGTGATTTCATAATCATATTCCTCCAGCTTGAGGCGCCAACGAATAAGCCTACTGCCGGGGTCTTTAACGTTGAAAAGCCATACTAAGGGCCTGTGATCCGTAACAATTTTAAATTTACGGCCAAAAATATAAGGACGGAATGTCTTAACAGCGAAGATAATAGCTAGAAGTTCTTTCTCTGTAGTTGAGTAATTGCCTTCTGGCTTATTTAAAGTACGGGAAGCATAAGCGATGGGCTTGTCTTTACCAACATCACCTTGCGAGAGGATTGCACCAATGGCGTAGTTAGAGGCATCCGTTGTTATAATAAAAGGTTTAGAAAAATCTGGGTACTGAAGTAACGGAGCAGAAATAAGTTTGTTTTTAAGATATTGGAATGCATTTTCTTGGTCATGAGTCCAAATAAAAGAAGCATCTTTCTTTAGCAGAGAAGTAAGTGGTTTAGTAATTTTGGCAAAGTTATCGATGAAACGTCGGTAGTATCCGACAAGACCAAGAAAGGATTTTATTTGTTTACTATTTTGTGGAACTGGAAATTCAGAAACGGCCTTGACCTTTTCGGGGTTTGGAGATACACCTTTATCGGTGATAATGTGTCCTAAATAAGCGACTTCACGTCTTAGAAACTCGCATTTGTCTGGTTGTAACTTAAGATTAAATTTACGGAATCTGTCAAATACAAGTTTTAGCTTATTAATATGGGATTCAAGGTCGTGGGAGTATATTATGCAGTCATCAAGGTATACATAGCAGTGGAGGCCTTGAAGACCAGAAAGAACTGTATTCATAAGTCGTTGGAAGGTTACAGGTGCGTTTTTAAGTCCAAACGGCATCCTGGTGAACTCATAATGACCTGAGACGCTAGAATTGGTGCTTACGGTGAATCCAGTTTTTGGAGCGTCCTTGGGACTCATTTTTAATTGATGGAACCCGCTTACTAAGTCAAGCGTGCTAAAATACTTAGAATGACCAAGTTGGTCAAGGATATCAGTGATGAGTGGAAGAGGATAACTTTCTGAAACTGAGATATCGTTTAAATGGCGATAGTCTATAACTATCCTCCACTTCTTAACGCCTGAGGCGTCCATTTTCTTAGGCACCACCCATACTGGTGCGTTCCAGGGTGAATTAGAGGGTTGAATTATACCCTGATCCAACATTTTCTTAATTTGAGTGTCCACTTCCGTTTTGTGGCACTCTGGAAAACGATATGTTTTACCGTGAATGGGAGCAGCATCCCCAGTATTAATAGAATGCTCAATAGCATTAGTAAAAGATAGTGGTTCTCCCTCTAAATAAAAAATATCAGTGTATTGAGAACAGCATTCTAAAATAGTTTTTTCCTCTTCGTGATTTAAGTGAGAGCAACGTATTTTTTCTAAGACTTGATTATGTCTGTTGCTCGAATAAGATTTCAATTGATGTATGTTTGCAACCGAATTTTGAGATACTGAGTCAGAGAAATTGAAAGGTATAAGATTTAAATAATATTCGTTAACATAAACTTCTGATTCGGTAGTGTTGAGAACTGAGACATTTACTCTTTTGTTAGGCTTAATGGTTACAATGCAATTAGAGACATGGACACCTTCAGAAATAGAATGGTCTAAAACAAGAGCTTCTCTTATATCCATGTATCTATCGAACCATTCTTGAGTTACGGGACACTCTATAATGGTTTCTGAACGCGGAGGTAAAACATAGGAAGACTTACTAAAGCAAAATGGAATAATTATAAGTTTATTCATAACTAATGTATTATTAGAATATTGTATATCTATATTAAAATGTTGTATAAAATCAGTGCCTAAAATACCGTCATAATTAAGATTAATTGAGTCACTAATAGAATGAAAATCAAATTTAAAATCAGTGTTTTCGTATTCAAAATAAAGTAAAATAGTACCTAACGATTCGCAATAAGAGTCATTATCGTTTAAACCTTGAAGTTTAACTTTAGTAGATGTAGAAAAGATTGGTTTGTTTAAACGTGAATGTTTCACTATTGAAACTGTAGAACCTGTATCGATAAGAAAGCAGAGAGGTTCATTATTATAATTCGTTTTTAAGTAAACATGTGGTAAAGAAATTTTGTTATTTAATTTACTTATTTTATAAAGAGAATCGACATTAGAATTATTAGTTAATTTATGATCGACCATCTGCGAACTTTGTTCGTTCTGTGTCTTAATTGATTCTTTGACCGTAGACACAACAACTTCGAGAGCATTGTTATCTTTTTCTGAGAATTGCTCCCGCGCGCAAAAAGTGGGTTTACACTTGTTTGTTTTATGAACTCGTATAGAGCTGTTAGCTTTATGACGAGGGGTAGACAGAGACTTACTATTGTTGTGTTTAACCTGTGCAGGTAAAAAATCAGAGACACAGGGTGAAGATTGAGACATATTATTGTTCAAAACTCGTGCATTAGAGAAATCAGGGACACGAGGGGTAGACAGAGGTTCAACCTTGGGTAAAACTTGCGCGTTTAAAAATTCAGGGACGCAAGGTGAAGGTTGAGACTCACTGTTATTAATAACTCGTGCATTAGAAAAAACAGGGACACGAGGGGTAGACAGAGGCAACATGCTTTTCGTGTCATTTAAAAGAGGCTTTGGCTTCGGCAGACACGTGACCGAAACCGTTTCTAGTTTAAATCTCGAGGTTTTATAGTTACATCCTCCAAAACATTTACATTGCGATTGACGTTAAAACTTTGCGTCGGCTTCTGTTTATTTTTGTATTGAAGCTTACGACATTCTTCAATAAGATGCCCACGATTCTTACAATAGGAGCATGTTTTAAAATTATTACTATTATTATTAATGTTTGAATTATAAGGTGTAGTGGCAGGCCTACTAAAATTATTGTTAAATTGTTGAGGTTTGACCTTTCTTTTAAAACAGTCATTGCTGTTGTGACCTTTTTTATGGCAAATATTACAAGAAGGTCTTAACGAAATAGCAGACAGTTTCATTAAATTATATAATTTTTCCTCTTCTGTGGCATGTGTTATTGCCTCAGATAGAGTTTTCGGGTTGCGGCACCTAACAATATGCTGAAAATTATAGTTTATACCTAATAAAAATGTATTGAGGGCAAGATCCTCCATAGCTGCCAACCTACCAGGCAGTTGAATTTTATCCTCACATGAGAATTGAATGTCTGATTGTAGACGAGTGAGGCAACTTTCAAGGCGCAGCGAGTATTGCATTATATCCTCATTTGGTTGCTGCTTGCAACCTTGTAATTCGACGAGTAAATGCGTCGAATGTTTCTTTTCACCAAAAGTGGCCCTGAGGAATTGTTTGATTTCGGCCCAATTTTCAAAAGTTTTAAGGCAACAAGCCAACTGCGCTTTGCCTTCTAATTGAGACACTATAAACTTAACCATAAAGTTTTGTTGTTCTGGAGTTGCTAGAGATATTGCATTTTCGCAATTCGTGAGGAATGCCGGTAAAGACTCCCGATCTCCTTGGTAAGGCTTAATAAATTTAGTGAGGACACTTAACGTAATTTTTTCCGACATTTTGCTCTTAATTTTTGTATCTACAGTGCAAGGTGAGCCCCAAGTTTCTACCGAAACTATTTTTGACGACTCTGGTTTGGGAGAAAGCATTTAAAATTAAATTATAAGTTTAAAAGATATGCAACTTCAGGCCAACAAAAATTGTAAAACAATTGTAAAAATATAAAATGAAATGTAAAAGTATAACTGTATATAGAAAAATAAAATAATCTCTTCGTGGAACAATGCGCTGGAATGTATAATGTTACTTGAGACTTACAGGAACACGATGCTAGCGAAGTGCAGGTGCATGGTAAATCTGCTGACGCAGGGCGACACTACACGAACTAACAACGATAATTGCAACACTATAACACTTTTAATTTTTAGACTATTACACCTTTAGGTAATAAGGTATGCGCAGAAACACTAATTCTTGAATAAAGTTGTGAAGAGATGAGCAGATCTGTAACACTCGGCGATTGTGGTGCGGGCTCGTGCACAACGAGACTAACCGTCGACCACGATGACTCGGTGATGAACTCGGTGATGATGATTTGGTGATGATGATCGCGGGCTCACGAGTAATCGTGAGGCTTACCGTCGGACCCGGTGTATTGGAGCTGATGCAGGCCTGTCCGGCGGGAAGGTCTTACTGTCGATCAGAGACAGGTTTGGGGGGTCTTCTTTGATGCTGGTTACAATCCAAAGACGTCTGCAGCATCCCACTTCTGACACCAATTGTTTGACGGCCGCCCCTGTTTGTCTTTTTAAAAAAAACTCACAAATACGCCTAAACTATTTATTACCAAAAAATACACTTTTATAAACTACACTTCAAATTAAGAAGAACAATTAATTATGAATAACACCGATCTCTATTATTTAAATATGCTCAATATGAAAAGATGAGCGCTACGCGCGAGGTCCAGAATCTAACTGATGAAAAAGAAATAATTAATTAATAATGTAAACTACAATGAGCCAAAACTGCAGTGATGCACTTTCAACATGGGAAAAGTACTGTATGCTAATGTTAGCTTTAATACCATAGAAATAAAGGTTATAACAGTACCCACGATACAGGCTTGCCTAGTGTGGGGCCGCAAGATAACATATTCTACAATGATTTATAGCTTGTAAATTGTCTTTAGAAATTAACACTTTAATTGTAGAATACTAATGTAAATTATGAATGTCAATAAAGATTTTTTCTATTTTTCTATTTCTATATATGTCGTGGCCATATCGTAGATTTGAACACATCGTGAAATGATCGATCATTTCATGAAATGGTCACATTTCATGATGTGGCCAACTTAATTTGACCAGATCATGAAATCGTCAACGTTTCACGATTTTGTCATCCACGCTTGGCCAGATCGTAAAAATAGGGTAACCTGTGAAATGCGATCCAAACTCTACCGTTTTTTAACATATTGCTCAGTTTTTGCGTAATTAGCAAAGTATTCGAAAACCTTTTCGTCGAAAACTCTTTTGTTTTTACTTTCTCCCTCGCTTAATAACGAATTATTAACCTTTTTACTGCGAGAAATAACACTTTTGACAGCGGCTGCCATCTTCACTCACAAACAAAGCGTTTTCAGCGCCTCTACCGGTAATTAATGTAACTACTTTACGATATGACCGAATAATCTTAACCATTTCATGAAGAGGCCACGCGTTTAGTTGGCCATATCGAGAAACGATTTCTTATCATTGATCTGCCCAAACCACATCACGATGTGGCCAATAAACAGTTGAACATTTCATGAAATACGACCATTGCATGAAATGATCGATCATTTCATGATGTGTTCAAATTTACGATATGGCCACGACATATACATACATAAAAACATAAACATAAACATACATATTCTCACGCCGTTAGTTCCCATTGGGGTAGATCCTGGCGAACCTCTCTGGCTTCGTTTACATCCATCAATCTTTTCATACATGCTCTTTTATTCTTCATACTGCGGACACCTGCCTTTTTGAGCACATTTTCTATTTGATCCTCGTTGTCGTCCTCTACTAACATTACCTTCCACATTGGCTCTATTCCGATTCGTCCTGTTGTTGCTTATGTAGCTGCGTCGGCATACAATTTAGCAAAAGCAACTTAACGTCATTTTGAAAACTATATCCGATTTTCACTTTAAAAAACAGTTTGGATCTTATTGATAAAATAAAGGATGTTGTTCTCCCCTGCAATGTCAAGCTCGTTTCTTTGGATGTAGAAAGTCTGTTTTCAAACGTAGCATATAAAGATTGCTTACGTTTCATCTCAGAATTCATGGTAACTCAGCGACTAAATCCGGGGGAAAGATGCCAGCTATCAAGGCTTACTTCTATCTGTATGCAACAAAATTATTTCATGCTTGATAATTGTTTCTACCAACAGAAAGAAGGTCTGGCAATGGGTTCTCCGTTGATTCCCTTGATGGCTGACATTTTTATGGATAATTTTGAGCGTAACAAAATTGTTGGGGAGAATAATATACTATATTACTATAGATATGTCCATGACATAATTGTATGCTGGACAGGTACATATAGGCAGCTCGATAGTTTCGTTCAAATTTTAAATAGAATATATCCTAAAATTAAATTCAAGATAGAGAAGAAACAGGACCAATCTCTCAATTTCCTCGATCTTAAAATAACAAGATCAGGAAATAGGCATGTTTTTGAGATTTATAGAAAGCCTACACAGACTGATACAGTAATCCCAGCATCTTCTTGCCATCCTTGGCAAAACAAGTTTGCAGCTTTTCATTGCTATGTACACCGTTTGCTAACAGTTCCATTCTCACCTTCTAATTACAATAAAGTATTAAGTACTATTTACCAAATAGCTGTTGTAAACGGTTACACCAAGCAATTAATAGAAAGACCAATACAAGAAAACGGACTAACATAGTGAACAGACTCTTAAATGTTATACCACCTGAAAAACTGGACCGCATGAAGTCCAGTCTCACCTATGTTGGACCAATTTCTGAAAAAAATTCAAAAACGCTTAAAGGGTTTGGTATAAAATTTGCATTCAGAACAAACAATAGTTTAAAACGTTATCTATGTAATCAATGTTCTTGGTCTTGGAAACACACAAGACCATTAACCCGGCCCCCCCGGGGGAAATAGAGTCGTCTTCTCTATTACCCACCGGGGTAATTCCAGTCCGGCGCGTCCACGTCGCGGGAGTAGGCACCCCTCCAGTAGGCCGGAGTGAGTCGGTGGCAAAGTTCGGCAGGGACCCAGATCTGCGGGGTATATCGTGGAGCCCGTGCCCAGGGTTACGGGTGAAGACCTCAACGGCTGAGAAGGCGGAAGTGGAATCCATCGGTACGGCTGATCAGGCGGAAGAGGCATTAGGGGGTTTTAGTGCGAGCGATCCCTCGCACCGTACGCAAAGACTGCACCAATATAAAAGACGGGCACCGCCAGATATGGCAAATGTTCCGGCAACTGTGGCAAGGCATCGTGAAATGCCTCAAAAGGCGCATGTCAGGATCCACTAAGTGATTTGCGGCTATTTACTGCATCTTTCATTCCCTGTCAGCCGTATTGGTCTTCCAATCCGTTGACGCCTGGGAGTGGCAGACGAGGGAGTGGGTTTGCACCTGCGCACATGTTCACCCACTATAATACAGTCACGCGCTGATGACACCCGGCAGTAACTGGACACTGAGAGTGCAAGCCCTGCGGCGATGAAGCGTTGGTAGTGGAAATTCGAACTGGTTGTTCGGTTCTTAGCTGATTCTCTGCACGCAGGCGGTCAGGCGAGAGTGGTTGCTCTTGGATTCGACTGAAGCGGGAAGACAGGTTCGGCAGCACGCCTGATGACAAAGCAGCCCTATTTAGGATCGCTCTGATTTCCCCAATCCGGGGAGGGGTCTATAAAAGGTGGCCTAAACATAGTCTGCCTCAAACCACACCTAGATGGCAAACCGCGGTCATGTGGGCACCAACTAATCGCGGATGGACGACAATGGAACCACGCTGCTAACCTTGTATGTGCTGAACTTAACCTAAGCATCACGAACACTTTTTTCCGGCTCCCCGAAAAATACAAGACGTCCTGGATGCATCCGCGCTCCAAACATTGGCCTCTTCTAGACTACATCATAGTTCGAAGAGAGGACCTGAAAGATTTTCATATAACAAGAGCCATGCGAGGAGCTGAAGGGTGGACAAATCACCGTCTAATAAGATCAAAGATGAGGCTAAACATCAAGCCTCCACGCAGAAACCAGCATAAGATCCCGGCAAGATTAGCATTTGCTAAACTCGTCCACATCGCAGAAACGCGGCGCAAACTTGACGCTGAATTTGGTGATGTGTACCCTAGTACGGAGGAAGGAGCGTATATTGATGAAGGATGGCGACTTTATGCTAAAACCCTTTATGAAATCTCTCAGCGAGTAGTAGGAAAGCCAGAGAAGAAAAACCAAGACTGGTTCGATGACTCCGACGCACAAATACGGAAACTGGTTGAAGATTCAAGACGCGCCTTGCGAAATCCGTCCAGTACTGGACATCGCAGAGCCATACAGCAGGAACTCAAAGCAAAAATATGCGAATTGAAGAACTGGTGGTGGAAAAATAAATCAGAGGAGCTGCAAATTCTTGCTGACAGTAATCAGACGGGGAAATTCTTCGAGGGTCTTAAAAGTGTCTTTGGACCCAGAAGTAGGAAAACCGCCCCAGTTCTCTCAAAAGACAAATCCGCGCGGCTGACAGATCCCACTGAAGTGCTTCTACATTGGGCAGAGCATTTTAAAGATGTTCTGAATCCCGGTACACAGGGAGTTGATCTGTCATACATAGACACGCTAGAAGACCTGCCCATAGCGTCAGAACTCGATGACCCGCCGTCTTTCAGCGAGTTCGACAAAGCCATCCACCGGCTCAAGAATGGCAAGTCTCCTGGCTCAGATAGTCTGCCTTCAGAAGTGTTTAAATACGGGGGACCCCACATCAAAAACAGACTGTTTGAGCTGGTACGTAGCATATGGGAACTGGAAATTATACCTCAAGACTGGAAGGATGCCTCCATCTGCAAGCTGAATAAGGGTAAAGGGGACCTATCAGAATGCGGCTCTTATAGAGGCATATCACTGCTCTCTGCGGCTGGCAAGATATTATCTCATATAATAAATAGGCGTCTCAGTGTATTGGCTGAGCGCATTCTTCCGGAGAGTCAGTGTGGTTTTCGTCCCAAACGAGGCACGGTTGATGCCATCTTTGTGGTCAAGCAGTTACAAGAAAAAAGCCTTGAACAACACCGTGATCTCTATATGTGTTTTGTGGATCTTGAGAAAGCGTTCGATAGAGTTCCAAGAACTGCCCTGTGGATGATACTGAAGAAGACCGGATGTCCCGAGAAGTTTGCTAACCTGGTGCGACGATTCCACGAAGGGATGATGGCACGGGTTCGACATGAAACTCAGTTTACGGAACAGATCCCGGTTACAAGCGGTGCTAAGCAGGGTTACGTCATGGCTCCAACGCTCTTTGCCCTCTACTTCGCTGTTGTCATGACAGATGCTTAGAAGAACTGCAGCGGACAGATTGAAATCAATGTCAGGTCCGATAAGAGTGTTTTTGACTTAAGTCGCTTCAGATCTAAGCATAAGACTCGGAAGATGAGTGCGCTCGAAGTCTTATATGCCGATGATGTTTGCCTTATGGCTGACAGTATCGACGCTCTGCAGCAATACGAGTATGTGGACAATCTCGACGAATCATGTCGCAAATTTGGCCTGGTAATCAGCGTGTCAACAACTGAAGTCCTAAAGCAGCCCGCAAGAGGAACAGCTGCGCCTGACACCGCTGTTTGCCTGGGTGGAAAGCCGTTGGCAGAGGTACGAAAGTTCCGTTACCTCGGAACGGTAATACGCAACGATAACCTCCTTGAGTCCGAGATAGCTGCGAAGATCGCTAGTGCTGCTGCGGCCTTTGGTAGGCTGAACCAGAGAGTTTGGAAATCCCACGACCTCCATCTACAAACAAAGCTATCCGTATATAAAGCTATAATACTTCCACTTCTACTGTATGCTTCGGAGTCGTGGTGTCTATATAAAGCTGATATAAAACGGCTGGACACCTTTCACTTAAAATGTCTTCGTGCTATATTGCGGATAAAATGGCAGGATCGTGTCCCAAATTCCGAAGTTCTACGTCGTGCTAATATCTCTGGCATGGAATGTCTCCTGGTGAAAAGGCAATTAAGATGGTGTGGGCACCTTGTACGCATGGACGCCTCACGATTGCCTGAATCTGTTTTCTACGAAGAACTTTCCTGTGGAAAACGAAGGCCTGGTGGGCAGTATCTGCGATACAAGGACGTCCTAAAGCGACATCTGAAATCCTGTGCCATGTCTCGTGACACGTGGGAGAAAGATGCCTTAATGAGGCCAGAGTGGCGTAACGCAGTCAAAAAAGGAGCAGAAAGGTTTGAATGTAACCGTCTTGAGGAACTTGACGCCAAACGGCTCGCTCGATAGACACGCCCCAAGGTCTCCTATAACTACACTACCAACGCAAGCGTTCAGTTGGAGTGCAGCATATGCAGCCGCACGTTTAAGACGAAATTCGGCTTCGCAAGTCACCTCCGAGCACACGTCAGGAACTGACAGGATGTCGCCGTCGACGGATACGTCGTGGAGGACATCATCATCATGTAATCACAAAGATTAATTAGATAAACACAGACAATCTGGTGTTTACAAAATTGTTTGTCCTGAATGCAACAACGTCTACATTGGGCAAACTGGTAGAAGTTTTCTAACAAGATACTTGGAACACGTGGCAGCATTCAGAAACGACAATCCAGAAAGGTCTCACTTTGCGAAACATCTTTTAGATACAGGACACGTACTCCCCGGTTATCATAATCTGGAGATTTTACATACTTGTAATAAGGGATTAAGATTATGTCTTTTAGAGAAACTTGAAATCTCCAGATATGATAATGATAATTCAATTCCGTCCCGTTTCCCCACTTTTGTCATTTTTTTTAAATAATATAGGCACTCGTTATTGATGTTGGGTGGGGGAGTGGGGAGCCTGACCTATAAATATCACCGCAAAATCGTATGACCGGCACTCGGTGGTCAGCTGCCGAACTGACAGTCTACTGCTTGACAATGACTCGTGTTGAATCGAAACGCGTCGCATATTTGTGGTTGCCTGTGGTTTTCGCTTGCGGGTGTGTGTGTGTGGTGCATTGTCTGCTTTTTGATTTATTGTAAATGGGAGGGCGGGCGGTGTACAGTGCATGTACCATGAAGACTGTAGGTATTTGGCGGAGTTAAGCGAAGAAATTTATTAATATTAGTAAGCCTTTTGTTCTCAAACACATAAACATCTAAACTTTCACATTTAAGTACAAAAATAGATAAATCCTTATTTTTTTTAAATTTAAGACGGTTAATTTCCCTAGTCTATTACAATTACTTACCTCAAACCTATAAATTATTTGTAGAATTTTATATGCTGACAAAATAAACTTTAAACAGCAAACTATCACTTTGTCAGTTATATCTTCGTAGGTTTTATGCGAACATAATTCAATAAAATTTTTACGTGCTTTTTCATGTATAATATGTAAGTTTTGAACATAGTATCGGAGCAATATTATAAACAGTTTTAATCGAATAATTAAATATAAAATCAAACTACTGAACAAAAATAGATCTAAATAGAAAGTATATATTGCAACACCAGTGAATACTGGTAACCAATAATTGTCTTGAAAAAAGTACGAAATAAAAAAACCGTAACAAACAATAAAAATGGCTAAAACGCCGTATACGAGCACAACGTTAAAATAATAATTGATATGGTATATTCCCGCTGAAACATTAAGAATGGTATCAACTTTTTGTATCAAATCATATAATAACACATGGTTCGAATTCGTGGATGAAAATCTGGAATGTATCGTATAACAAAAATAAGATAAGAAGTGTACAAGGTAGGCCAAACTACATTCTGTTGCAATTATTTTGTTTGAGATCTGTTCACAAAATTGAAGCGCACAAATGAATATGGTAACTGTCGCAACTGCTGATAGAACTGTATTGTAGATTCTTTGATTCCAGTTAATTTCAGACACAACTCTTTCTTTTATTTGTACTCTGTTCGTGCCTACAGCGGACTGCAGCACATGAACTGGAGCGAAACATTTTGCGAAATCTTTGTGTAATAAACACCCCGATATATATCCAGTAGATTCCATTTCCAAGTCACAACTAGTTTATTTTTTGCTTGCAGGTAAATATATTTTTTAACTTAAATGTACGGTAATGTTTTTCACTGATGGTGATCTAATTACACCTTTGGGATTGCAAGTGCTCAGAATAATGAAACTTAATTTTTTTAAAAGACTATTATTCGCGGTCGATATAAAATAACTATGTAATTTGCTATGTAATATCGGAATAGCATAGCACTACTCCGTCTCTTCCCGTGGGTGTTTCGTAGAAGTCAACTGAGGCAATAGGGCGAAGATGGTCAAAGCTTTGACCATGTTCGCCCTTACACCAATACAAGGTCTGCCGTGCCGATGGTTAAGTGACCAGGAGCGAGCCGTTATTTTACATACCTACATATACTTGCAACCGAAAATCCCAAAAAGGGGTAGCCACAGCTTCAGAATAAGAAAACTCTGCAGCTACATTTGGAAGTTGATTGAGGACAAGATGGTAGAAATAAAGTATCATTGGCGATGGGTCTACAACCGCATCGCCCAAAAACCACTTAAAAAAGCCCCACACCCTTAGTCGCTTCTTACGATCACCCATGGGAAGAAATGGGGTAGTGCTATTCTAAGCTGACACTATACAGGTTTATTATTATAATTATGTTTTATACATTTTTATTATATTTTTTACCAGCTTTCTCTTTTGTGAGTTTTTTTTTTAACTATTAGGTACATGTATGTTTTGTTTCCTTATCTGATCTGATTATCTATAATAAAAAAATAAACTTAGTTAGTTTGGATTACATATATATATATATTTTTTTTAAAGATCTAAATTTTGGAATCCGAGCATCAATCATAAATAAAAGACTTATCAATGACAAAAAGTCGTCTCGGTGCAATAGAAAGCATATCTAGATAAATGAACATCGAAATTCAAGCCATATCAGAAAAACGTTCGGATCATTGAAATCCATTCGAAATCCATTGGCCAAGTTCTCTCGATACCAATTCAAGACTGTGATATACGACTTTGTTGCCGTGTTGCTAAAATAAAAAGAGATAGTAAAAGACCCCGTAACATACTAGTAACACGAAACTCAACGGTCTTGCACGATGCAATCTGCTGATCTTCGATACAATAAAGAAAATAAAAATGCCCAACTAAATACATCTCATATCGGTTTTGATACCGCTCAACCCCTGTTATTTGCGACCTCTCCCCGGAAATGAAAAGTTTTCACGCTCATCACTCATCGTTTTTGTTCCGAGCAAATTTACAAATATTTGTGGGTAAAATACGGACGTACATACATCCGCAAGGACGATAATAGTGGTGCTTTTAAGAATTTAATTAACTTAGACAACCTTAAGAAGTAAAATTTTGTTCGTTCGTCAAGATTTTTTTTCTTTTTTCTTTTATATTTATATAATTAATATATCCGAATGAAATTACTATTTCTATGCTATCAAAATTATAATACGTTTCGCTCCAAACTATCAACTTTCCGACTGAACTCAACTGTAGAGAATTACGATATCTATACTAATATTATAAAGCTGAAGAGTTTGTTTGTTTGAACGCTAGGATCTCAGGAACTACCCAATCAAATTGAAAAATTGTTTTTGTGTTGGATAGTCCATTTATTGAGGAAGGTTTTAAGCTTTATATCATCACGCCGCTACCAACAGGAGCAAACTATCGGCGAATAATGTTGCAAAAACGGGGATAATTATTCATACTTTAAGGCTTCTGTTGTGTGCGCTGCGTAAACGGTTTAAGTTACCCAAAAAAATGTATTAAAGAATTGTTTCTCTTTAATTGATCTAAAAAATGTCCGCGACAGTATATGTCTAACTTTTAAGATTCACTTACTATAACCATTTTTATGGTAAACAAATTTGGTCGATTTTAATGCATTATTGCCACAATGTTTTATCAACATAATATTAATCGTTATCCAAATAAATATGTTGTTGATTAAGAGTATTTAACTGAGAACAAAATTGTCCTTGACATCATTTAATTTAAATAAACATCTTAGAAGATAATACAATTTTAAAATTACTCCGTAACAAAATTTACACCCGTGCATGAAGCGCACGGCAAGACGCTGCTCTGGCCGGCGAGCGAGGTCACCTGCGCGAGAAGCTTATGTTTAAGCCTTATCCTATTAATATTATAAATGTGAAAGTTAAGATGTTTGCGTGTTTGTAGCTAAATGAAGACTAATTCACAGAACGTATTTAAAATAAAATTTACAGGAAGCCAGATAATGATCCCAATTAACACAATAGGACACTTATTATCCCAGAAAAATTAAGAGATCAATAAATTTTCTTAAGCAATGGCTAAACTGACTAACTGACTAAGAATCAATTCTCAGCCGAAACTACTATACTAATAAACTTAAAATTTATAAAATGAAAAAATTGTGAGGACACTTTGAAAAAGACCTTTTTCTCATCGCATGACAGAGACCCTCAACGGGTCAGTTAAATATTTCAGATTGACGACGTGAAAGTCTACACTTTTGACAGTACGAAGTCTGTGGGGTCAGCTAGTAATTTATATAACAGACTAATTTAAATTCCGAAATGTATGATGGTGAGATCCTTTACTACCGCTATAATTTGTTTAGACGCGATCGTCAGGACACAAGTATTACTAAGCCTGAAAGAGGGGGTGTACTGATTGCTACAAAAAAGGATATTAATGTTACACGCCAATTCTGATGTAAGAGTCAGGTGAAGGAATTGTTGATTACAGTATTACCTAATTGACAAATCTCTTAAACCTCTTAATATCTCTGAGTGTTACCTTCCGCCTGATTTATCTATACATTGTCTTTTCAAAATGGATGACTTTTTAATAATCGGTGATTTTAAATTAACCCATGATTCAATGAGACAAATGTACATTTTCTTGTTTAAATTACGATTTACTGGGTAACAAGACCAAATTATTAGATACAACAAATATCTGTCATTTAAAGCAATCCAACTTTGTCAAAAACTCTTATAACAGGCTAATAGACCTTGTCATGTCTTTTGGTTCTAAAACGATAATAGTTACCGAAACACATCCACTAAGTAGAGAAGATAAGCGTCATCCGTCTCTTAGCATTAATATTATATCCGAAACTCACCCAACAACACAAAAAAATACATTAAAAAGCTTAATTATGCAAAGGCAGATTATAAAAAATAAGGCAGATTTTTGTAATGTGAAGTGGTCGGACGTTAATCTGATTGTGATATTGATACCAACACAGATAAATTTTATTCTAAACTAAATGAAATTGTGTTTGTGTATATTTTATCAGTGTCACATAGAAATGTAACACTGACGAAAAAAAATCTTTTTGTTTAAAAAAACCTCATCTGGGGATTATTACATACATACATACATACATATACTCACGGCTTTAAATCCCAAGAAGGGGTAGCCAGAGCTAAGGAATTAAAAATTTAAAATTTCTTAGCCACTTTTGGAAAGTTGAGTGGGGAAAAGATGGTGGAAAAAGGTTGTTGGTGATGGGTCTCCAACCGCATCGCCCAAAAATCCCTTATAAGCCCCAATACCGTTAGTCGCCTTTTACGTACACCCACCGAAAGAAATGGGGTAGTGCTATTCTAAGCCGACACTACACAGGATTATTACTATTTATTACTAATAAATAAAGAATAAATAAACGAAAGAAAAATTTCCCGCCTGTGTCGAAATTTTTCTTTCGTTTATTTATTACTGACAAAAAAAACCAATTTGGTTTAACCATTCATTAAAAAAATGCTGATCTGAAAAAAAACAAATACCACTTTAGATACAAACGATATGGTACTCTCGTGATTATGACTCATTATCTTTGCTTACATCTAGGTGTAAGACTTTATTGGATATGTGTCATAAATCTTTCATCTCCTCGATTGAAAAATCACTAGACAATGGTGTTAAAATCTTTTGGAGTTATGTGCAGAATAAAAAGGGTTACTCTTGTATTCCAAATAACAATATTAAAAATAACAAATAAAGAGAAAAGAGAGCTACAGAGGGATTGCTAGCATATTCTCTTAATATTTCGCAGCTGTATATGTTAATGACAATTCTGATAAATTCAGAGTTGACTCCCGTACCAATAATATTTTTTCTAAAATTGTGTTCACTGAAGATGATTTGATAAAAAAAATATAAGTCTGGAGGTAAATAAAACAGCTGGTCCTGATGGAATATCAGCTATTTTCTGGAAATCTTGTATCAATGAATTGAGTAGTCAACTACATACCAAATTTTGGGGAAGTGAACAAGACTTATCCTCGTCAAGAGTTTAAGGCTTGGTTACTTTCCCAAAATATGGAAATAAAACTGAGTGCAGCAACTATAGACCAGTAAGCATATTATCTTGTGTAGCCAAAGTATTTGAAAGCTTAATTTATGATCAATTATATACTTACATAATGCCCTTTCTACCCGAAAATCAGCATGAATTTGTTAAACGTAGATCGACAGTAAGCAATCTTTTGGTCTTTGATAACTATATTTGCAACTGGATAGCAAGTGGACACTATTGGTGACACTAACACTAAAGGTGATTCATTGTATACTAAGTCAGAAACTATCGTCCTGTGGGGTAAATGTTGATCTTTAACGATGGATTCAAACTTATTTATCTAACCGTAGTCAACTTAGTTGCCATCAAGGGATTTGTATCTATGCCAGAAATGGTCCATTCAGTAGTACCACAGGGATTTTGCATTTGCACCCTCTGTTTTTTTTAATACTTATCAACGATTTAGTAAAAAATCTTTCTTGTGAATGCTTTTGAATTGATGACTGCTATAGGTTGCAAGACGACCTAAATATAGTTAGTAAATGGTGCCATTTGAATAAAATGCATATAAATGTTATTAAATGTGCAACTGTAACATTTACTATAAAATATTTCATGATTATAAAATTGATAACTCGATTCTAAAGAGAAATAAGTCCCCACGCAACTTCCAAAAGTGGAATTTCTTATTCCTTAGCTCTGGCTACCCCTTTTAGGGATTTATAGCCGTGAGTATGTGTATGTATGTATGTATGTAAATGAAGTTGTAAAAGATCATGGAATTAAATTTCATAAAAAACTTTCTTTTATACCACACTATAATTATATAATTATCAAAGGAAACCAAATGTTAGGATTCATACTGAGAAATACCAAAGACTTTAAAAATCACAAATCATATACAGGGTGGCTCATTCAAATCGGTCAGTATGAGAATGTCTGAAACTATAAGACATACGAAGATTTGTTCTTAGGAACCATGTCACCGATTTTGATAAAAAGAAAAACTGCATTCATACATTTGAAAAAAAAAACGGTACCAAGCTCGGGAATCGAACCCGGTTGTTTCGAAAAAATAAACTTACACTTTTTCTATTTTGATATCGATTGTGCAGGTCTAAAGCTGTAAATGTCTCCATAAAACATGATGTCTTAAATGAATAAAATGCATTGTTTTGACATACTTTAATTTCTCAAAGTATGTGTTCGAAGTGACGACCATTTTTTTCAATACAATTTTCAACACGTTTAGGTAACGATCTTACTATTGCATTTTGTATCTTCATGTGGTGAATTTGCCTATGGCTGCTTTTAGGTCTTCAATGGTGTCATAGCTTGTTTTGTAAACTTGATCCTTAACGTAACCCTATAAAAAATAATCTAGAGGCGTTAAATCGGGCGACCTCGCCGGCCATTTCATAGGGCCGTTCGTATCAATCCATTTTCGCGGAAAGTTTTCATTTAAAAAGTCTCTTGCTATACAATTATTATGAGCCGGTGCTCTGTCCTGTTGAAAATAAAGTTGTTCTCTTACTTCTGCTGACATTTCTCGTACGGCCTCTAAAAGATCTTCTAAGATTGCAAGGTACTTGAATCTGTCCAAATGTCCATCATAAATTTTAAACAAGAGTATCTTATCGTGAAATAAGCCGACCCAGCAGTTAAATGAGAATCTAACTTGACGGCGTCCTTCATGCATTCGTAGGGGATTTTTTCGACTCCAATAGTGTTAATTTTTACGATTTAACATTCCGTTGTTGAAAAATTGAGTTTCATCAGAAAATATTACAAACTTTAAAAAATTACTGTCTAGATCCATTGTTTCTTTCAACGAATTACAAAATTCAAGTCTTCTAATATCATCATGCAGGACATGTAAGGCCTGCACCCAATGTCCATTCTTGTAGCACTTGTATTTGAGTTTCTTTAAAGTGCTAACAGACGATCGAACATGTACGGCGCGCACCAGTGTTCGTGGTACGGGCCGTACTAAAAACGAACGTGTGTAGCGTGGTTCGCCGCACATAATTATCATTAATATTGGTGCTGGCTACGTACGTGGTACGCTCCATACCAATCCGATCGTGTGGACGGCGCACCGCACCATTTTTCAGTCCAGTCGCCTTTGTGCTACCGTATGCGCAACACGTCGCGACGTATTTCAATAATGGAAATGGATTCCGAGCAACAACGTAATGAAGATATTTTCAACACGGAGAAAAAAGCTATTATAGATTTATTACATAACATAACATAACATAAACGTTCACGCCGAATATCCCCGAAGGGGTTGGCAGAGGTACTAATACTTCTGAACATCACGTGACTTTGTCACCTGGTGTTCAGAGTACCCAAGTTTTGCATGGACAGTGTACTCACGTGATAGGGGGCAGGCCTATCGCCGTTTTGTACGAATACACTGTCACATGACTAAGTACAACTCGGCCATGTGGGTTTCCTCACGATGTTTTCCCTCACCGTTAACAACCATGATAAATTAACCACACATATGTCTTTAGAAAAGACAAATTGGTGTAGGCCCGACCCAGGATTTGAACACTAGTCGTTTGCACGATAACCGAGTGTTCTACCCACTGGGCTATCACGGTTGCTATATATATATATATAGATTTATTAGATTTATATAAAGACTTTCCGTGTTTGTGGGATACGGCGCATACTCTGTATTGTAATATTATTAACAACAAAATGCTGAGTCAGGTGCTCTTTTGTTGCTGACGTAAGCCATGACATGAAAAGAAAACTTTTGTTGTATTTGTTTGTTTTCTTTAATTTAATTTTACTTTTTAAAAACCAATTTTGTCCTTTTTTTGTAATTTTTGTATATGTTTTGTGTGTATATTTTTTGTTAGTCAGCAACAAATAAAAATCTCTTTTTTTTTTTAATAAAGAGGCATGAAACCAAGCAATCCAAATCCTATTAGAAAAATGGAAGACAGTCATAGCTTCTCGCATAACTGTATCGGATTTAGTTATATGTGGTTTCACAAAATCTAACAATTCAGGGTATGCTTCGGAACTCATTCGAAGATATATTCGAAAATCTTCATCATCGAGATCTCTTATGAGATTTATATGACTGTATTGTTATCTGTTTCTGAGATAAAATTTTGCCCATTCTCTTCTTTTTTTGGGTATGTGATGGCGATGTTGCAACGATACTTGCCACCACTAATGCAACTTTGGCTTGTTTAGAGAGAATGGGCGGCATGTCGCGACGTCCTCACACAGTGCTAGCCACAATACGACTGGCCATCTGGAGTTCAGTGAACCGCACGGTGCGATGGTGCGCGCCGTACATGTTCGATCGTCTGTTAGCACTTTTAGGGTTCTTTGTATAGTGCAACGTGAAATTTCAGGAATATCACGACTTGCATTACGGGTGGAGGCATCTGGTGTTGCTTCAAAATAGGTTAAAATGTTAATTTCCATGTTTCATCACATTTTCTTGGTTTTACTTTTTTTAACTTCTTAAAACTTCCATGGGTCTTCAAATTGTGAACAATTTTGATGAATATTTTACGAGTAGGTAAAATACGTGTCGGATATTTGATATGGTACCAATCAATGTAGTGCAAGAGCAATTTCTGTCGTTTTGAAAGTAAGCTAATTGCTCAGAGTTTTTCAAACGCATTATCCAACACAAAAATACCGAAGTACTTACTGATTTTCAGTTCCCGCCAAAACATTTGACACTCGAGTTTTCTTTTTTTTCTTTCTTTTTGTTGCTATTGGGCCAATCACACCAAGACGTTCCATTTTCAAATGAGGTTTAACACTGTTTCTGTGTATCTACAATATCTACATACTTACTTTTAGTGGGCTTTTCAATTGATCGTTAGTGTTTAATTACTGTAGATAACAAAACTTCCTTAAATGTTTAATGGAATGTAAACCACATGATACGGTGCATGTATGCAATAACTTATTATTAATAAGTTGAGAGGTACAAACAGTCATAGAGACAATTTTACATGCCTGAACTTGTTGAATATTGTAACGGTGGTCACTTCGAACACCTACTTTGAGAAATTAAAGTATGTCAAAACAATGCATTTTATTCATTTTAGACATCATGTTTTATGGAGACATTTACAGCTTAAGACATATACAATCGATATCAAAATAGAAAAAGTGTAATTTTATTTTTTCAAAACAACCGGGTTTGATTCCCGAGCTGGGTACAGTTTTTTTTTTTCAAATCGGTGACATGGTTCAAGAACAAATCTTCGTATGTCTTATAGTTTCAGACTTTCCCATACTGACCGATTTGAATGACCCACCCTGTATACTGTTATACTACAGTTTAGTGCATACATGGGCAACGGCCGGCCCGCGGGCCAGATCCGGCCCGCTTTGGCTTTTGACCCGGCCCGCGACAGATTTTGAAATTTCAAACCGAAACTGTGTATCTGTGCTGTATAAAAAAAATATATTTGAAAACTGAAATTAACGACTACTTGTAATATAAATGACAACCATTGCTTGTTATGGCTACTTTTAGTATGTGGAATTCCAGCGGGCGTACGCAACGAATAGGTCACTTATCGAAAAACGCAATAACATCGCATTATCGTGGTGCGGTCACGAAAAGGTTCAAAGTGTTCGCGAATGGGTTTCATTGGAAATTCGGATGAAAAAGCAACTGAATTGAAAATTCAAAAAAATGATTTGATACTTTGCATTGCATTAACCACCAACAAAACACCAATGAGTCTAAAAGACTATCAATTTTATTCGATCTCGCGCGCTTGATCATTGCCAGTTCAAAGCATTTTTAGAGGATATCACATCTGAATACGATGATGTGACGTACTTTTGCGAAGTAAGGTGATTAAGCAAAGGAAAAATGTTAAACAGATTTTATGCCCTTAAAAAAGAAATTTCTGATTTTATGGGAACAAGGAAAACCCATTGTAGAACTTAGTGACCCAAAACGGTTAAGCGATTTAGCATTTCTCGTCGATATCACAAGTCACTTAAACGACCTCAACTTGAAATTACAAAAACAGGGACAACTGGTATATGAATTATACAGCCACCTAAATGCGTTTCAAACCAAAATTTGCTTATGGTGGACCCAAATGAGGTCTGGGAGCTACTATCATTTTCCGACACTAAGTAGCCATGAAAATGTAGCTTACGATCAGTACGCTGAGGAGCTAAAATTACTATCGAAACAATTTGATAACAGGTTTACAAATTTTAAGAAGATGGAAAAAACTTCAACCTTTTCGCTACTCCGACCAAAAGTGAAGTAAAAGATGCTCCATTGCAGCTGCAAATGGAAATGATCGAGCTTCGGGAAGACACTAACTTGAAGTCAAAATTTGATGACGTGGACTTATACGAGTTTACAAGACATATGTCGATGAAGAGAAATACAAACAGCTGAGAGCGATCGCGAGAAGAATTGTTTGCGTTTATGGAAGTACATATAAATGCGAACAATTCTTCTCGATGATGAAGACTAACAAATTGAAACACCGAAAGAGACTCACAGATGAAAATCTCGAAGATTCTGTACGCCTCTGTATAAGTGGAATTTGCAGAGACAATAAAAAACTTGTTGCAGAAGTTCAAGCACCAATTGCTCAATGATTGTACATACATTATCCATTAAAAATTATAGAACAATAATTACTATTTTTTTTTCCTATTCTGTCTGGCCCGCGTCTGTATATTTATAATAAGTTTGGCACGCAACATGTCAAAGGTTGCCCATACCTGGTTTAGTGCAAAGTATTTTGAAAAACGGTTTCGTTGTTTGGTCCCCTTTTTATTCTATACATATTGAAAACATAGAAAAATAATAACGATGGTTTTTAAAATATTAGCGTATTGATTGGGCTTTGGTAGATTTTTTTTTTAAAAAAAATACACATAATCAACTAGATTGTTCAAAATTATCATCGCTTATTAAATTAAACATAATACGTAACCCTCGTCGGATGATTGCCATTTTTGCATTGCAAACGTATAAAAATAGCACATCTAATTATAATTCCATTGTAGGAATGTGTCGATTATACGATGACAATGACCAGGACGTACATAATCTGCTAAGAGATGGTAGTGTATTAGAAAGTGATAAAGTGGTGTCTTACTTTGTCATTTTTAATTTGTGGTTTACAATTTTCAGGGCTGGTTTCATGCTTTAGTATAAAATTAAATCTCAGAATGATATACCCAGCAATGTTGAATTCTATAATAACTATTGTTTTAATACTCAGTAGAAAGCTCTTCAATAAAACTCCCCATTCAATTCCATTTTTCAATTATTTCGCCAATGTCGAGTAAAAGTAAAGTTTTGCACAAGTTAACTCTTAAAAATTATCAAGACAACTGTCACTAGTCAGCGGGACGAGTGTATTTATACTAGAAGTCAACCCCTTTCCTAAATCCCTATTTCCGTTTAAACATACATGGCGCCCTAATACATTTTTCTTTTTAATATAATAAACATTAATACGAAAGTAATTTATCAGAAAACCTTGTAAATAAAATAAACCTAACACTATTAAATTTATTGTAATTTTTTTTTTGTTTTCACATTAGGATAATAAATAAATATGTAAAATTTTTCAAAATTATCTAAATAATATTATGTGTATGCTAGGGACATATATCTAGGAATATGATCTAGCTCTATTTTCTATGTTAATATGATTGTATTGTATTGATTGTATTATGTTTTATGTTCCTAATTAATAAATTAATTAATATTTTTTGCAGAGGCCATCCCCGCTGCGATAAACCAAAAAAAGAAAACCCTTTTAAAAGCGCGCATGAATTTAGGAATTTAAGAAATCCCCGCCTTTATAAGAACGTTTTCTATCTGGTGAAGAAACGTTTTAAGAGGCCGTTATAAAATGTTATCGCATCTAGTTGAGGATCTTGAAGTGGTTATTAGAGCTAGTTATTTTTTTAATAATCACATTGGAATCCGCCGTTACGTCTTTTTTCTTGCAAAAAAACTTTAGAAACTGAAAGCATCTGATTTAGTTTAATATTTCAAAAGCATTGATTTTATAACGTTTATTACCATTTTTAAGGTAATTTAAAAAAAAACTTCCTAATTTGGTCGTGTAATAATCGGCCGCTGAAATTGGCCGCTAACTTCACACCGGTTACTAATTTTACCTTCCATTTTAGCTCTATAGATCTCTTTCATCAATTTTCTCTCATCTATCCTCCCTACAAGTTTGGAAATAGAGTAATAAAAAAAGGTAATTTCCTAAATGATTTCCTCACGATATTTTCTCTTACCGTTAACAACCATTATAAATTAACCACACATATGTATTTAGAAATGACAAATTGGTGTAGGCCCGACCTGGAATTAGAACACTAGTCGTCTGCACGATAAGCGGTGTTGTACCCACTGAGCTACCACGTTATTTTTATACATTTAAATAATTCGATCTCGTTTAAATTCTTTGGCTCACTTCTAAATCGGTAAGTTTCCCAAGTTTGTTTTAATGACTCACCCCGAACCTATAAATGGTTTCCAGAGTTTTGTATGCTAACAAAATAAACTTCAAACAACGAACTTTAACTTTATCACTTACGATATATTTCTATAGGTGTTATGCGGAGACAATCACAGAAATTATAACGTTCTTTTTCATGAATGAGATGTACGTTTTGAATATATCCCTGGAGTAATACTATAAATAATTTTAATCGAATATTTAAATATAAAATCAAACTTCCCAACACAACACAAACACAGTACATTGCTAAAACTCCATATGCAAGCACAACATTAAAATAATAATTGATACGGTATATTTGAACATGAACATTAAGAATAGCATCAACTTTTTGTATCATTTCATATAATTACACATGGTACGAGTTCTTTGTCGAAAATCTGGAATGTATTGTGAAACAGAAATATGATAAGAACAGAACCAGAAAGCCCAAGTTATATTCTGCCACAAGTATTTGGTTTGAGAATGTTTAATAAATAAAGAATAAATAAAGGAAAGAAAAATTTCGACACAGGCGGGATTCGAACCCGCGACCTCGGGTATACGCCCCCGTCGCACAGTGGGACGAAATCTCAAAGTTGGGACTTAAGAGCTACAATGTACATTTTTGGAATCTTGGGAACATTTGACACATACTAGTATTTTTTTATTTTTTTTAAGTTAAAGTTTTTTGAAATTTATAGGTTTTCAATTTTGTATGGAGTTTTTTTTTTTTCGTTTTTCTTTATTATATAATGGTTGCGTTATAGATAACGTGACCATGATTGAGATTGGCATGGCAACTAAAACAATAATAATAATAATAGTATAGTAGGATTTTTTAATGTCAGAACCCACTAAAGAGCTTATCTGTTGATGAATGACATTGCTATCATTGTTATTGTTAACAATAGGGTTAACCCAATCCGTTAATAACCTGTGCAAAGTATAATACGTAAAAAACGAATGATTATCTATAACGCGCTATAGTAATTTGAATCTTATTATTTGAAAATAAGGTCGTTATTCAAATGGAATCATTTGTTGTTTACATTATATTTTGCGCAGGTGGGTAATTAGCGGTTTGGGTCAACTATAGATAACAATACCGTACATCGGCAGATAAGCTCTTTAGTGGATACCGACATTTAAAAAGAATCCTACCATACAAAGAAGTGATTGTAGGATTAGAACACCAAACGAATACCAAGAACTCGGTTTCCACCACCCACCCTTTGTTTGTCACTTAATAATGGTAAACAACTAATAAGAGCGGGATTAGTTAATGACGTGTTGCAACGTGATTGGTGATCAGCAATGCACAGATTATGGCGTTGCGTTCCGAAAGACTTCAGTACGCTATTAAACTCCATAATAGACGCACATCTAATAAAATACTCTGATTGTGAAAATGTTTCAAGACTTAGTGACAAACCTTGATCTCGTCGTTGTTTTAAAAAATAGTGGCAGTATAAAAAATAATCAGATCTTATACAGTGAGATAAAGTCGAAACTTTTTATTGAGTTGAATAGTGATCAAGAAATTCTTTTAAAATCGTTTTGTGCAAAATATTGCTACAATCTAAATAGAAGGTGGCTAAGTGCTAACAGTAAAGAAGATGTGTTTCGAGTAAAGAATTATCAATGGTTGCAATCCAACATCAACTGGCCAGATTTTATGAAATCTTTAACAGAGAGTCATGTTGTCCAACCAGAACCCAGTACATCTGTTCAGTTTGTGTCACCAGCTAAAATGTCTATTGGTGTGTCAACTGAACAAAGCCCGAGAAAGCCTTTTTGTGAATTAGCTCCTAAGCAGAAAAAAAGGCGAGGTGAAAACTTTCACTTATCCACGGATGAATTAAAATATGCATTTTGTATGCAGTTATGTAAAAGTGGGAATAAAGATATAGCTGATATACTGGAACACTTACTAGAGAATCCACAAGATGTGAAAAAAGTGAAAGACTTGATATCAGTTCAAGACAAGAATGCAGCATTTTCTCCGGGTGAGTCCTTAGGTTTAATGTTATCTCTAAAAATGAGCAAGTGGCAATACAATACTTTGAGAAAATGTACCATAGAAAAGGGCAGCAATATATTTTCATCGTACTATCAAGTACAACGGGCTAAACAGGATTGTTATCCATTAAAAGACTCCATAACAGTGACAGACACTTCAGCCAAAGTAAAGTTAGAAGCTCTACTGGATATAACGGTAAAAAGAATTATGATGTCGCTAGTCATCGATTGTAATTGTACAGAACTGACACTATTTTGCAAGTATGGATTCGATGGTGCTTCTAATCAAGCCAATTACAAACAAGGAACCCAAACAGATGGAGAAAATCAATTTGATGATTCAAGCATATTCATGGGAAGCTTGGTACCAATCAAATTAGTTTGCGGGGAACAAATTATGTGGGAAAATGATTCCCCAAATTCACCATATTGGTGCCGCCCACTCTTCTTCGAATTTGTGAAAGAAAATAAAGATACCATATTGAGGTACAAAAATGAACTTGATTCAGAGATTGCCAATTTGGTAAAAACGGAAGTCGGAGGAATAAAGATTTCCCACACTTTATTATTGACAATGATAGATGGCAAAGCGACATCAATTCTTTGTGAAACCTCATCCCAAAGATGTGATATTTGTAAAGCAACTCCAACTGAAATGAATAATCTGCCCTTGATTATGTCGAAATCAGTGGATATAGATCTTTGCCAATACGGAATATCATCTTTGCATATGTGGATACGAATGATGGAATGCATACTCCATATAGCTTATCGATTGACCATAAAGTCATGGTCTGTAAAAGGAGAAAACAAAGTCACAATGGAAAGCAGAAAAAAAGATATACAAGAAAAATTCAGAGATAAATTAGGACTTCTCGTTGATGTCGTCAAACAAGGTCACGGTACAACTAATGATGGAAACACCGCCAGAAGATTTTTCGCCAATCCCAGCATGACGGCTGAAATAACAGGTGCAAGCGAGGAGCTGATTAAGCGGTTTTCGATCATTTTGGAAGCAATTGCATCAGGTTGCCGCATTGACACTGTCAAATTTCAAGAATATGCTGAAGCCACCATGAACCATTACTTGGAACTTTATAGTTGGTATTACTTGCCTTCAAGTGTACATAAAGTACTTGTGCATGGTGCAGCTATAATTGATAATTTTGGACTTATACCTATCGGGATCCTATCGGAAGAAGCAGCCGAAGCAAGAAACAAAGATTTCCGTAGATACCGTCAACACCATTCGAGGAAATGCAGTAGAAAAGCCACAAATGAAGATATTCTTAATAATCTGTTGACAAGTTCCGACCCACATCTTTCAACAATACGCCACAAACTCCGTAGAAGGCATAAAGAATTGTCAGAAGAAGTTAAAAGCTTACTAATTTTTGAAAACTCATTTGCAGACGACGAACGGGAAAATTTCGAGTTTGTTAGTGTGGATAGTTTTGAAAGTGAAGAATGTTAACACAATACATTAAAGTGTAGTTGACCTGTGTGTGTTTTTATGTATATGGATTTTTATTGTTTCTGTACCTACAGTTCGTTTTTGTTTATGTGAACTGTAATTAATGCAACTGAAAATGAACGCTATTTCTTTCTTTCTTTCTTTCTTTTCTTCCATTCCTAAGTCATAGTGGCCTAATGGCCTACTAAGGGGACACCACTTTAAAGAAAACGCGCCTAGTTCTTAACCTCTAGGGTGGTGTGGAATAAAGAGCATAAATGTCATGATTATGAGAAAAGCGAGATATATCGAACCGCGACCATAAGTGTAAATATAGTGGAATAATACCATCTTTCCATGTATGAAAGCGATTCTTTGAGACAAAGTGAGAATTACGAGATTTAGATATTTTTATGTTTTTCTCCATACAAAAATATTTATACCGAGGAATAACTCGGAAAATATAGAGTTATTAGAAAAACTGTCATAATAACAATATCTTGTTTTAGTTCAATAAGTCTGATAAAATATTAATAATCTCAAAATAGACATCTTTTTTTTTCAACTGCCTAAGTCTTCTACCGGCGATTTTCGTTCCACTGTGCGTCGCTCTTGCCAATTGAGCTACCGTGTCAATGGCTGCCAGCGCGAAATTCTTCTATCCTTTATTTCTTTTACACGTTTTAGTAGTGTTTGCGTTTTCTACCTCCGAATTTTTTGCTAATTCGGAAGGCCACTTGTCTATCTTTTCAGACAGAATGCAAATGTTAAAAAAGGCCTAACTATCACATAATTTAAATCTTTTTTTTTTGTATATGAAAACCTCATGTGGGTCTGTGTCGAAATTTTTCTTTCCTTTATTTATTCTTTATTTATTAGTAATAATCCCCAAATTAGGTTTTCATGTACAAAAAAAAATATTTGAATTGAGAATGTTTCACTAAAGATAAGCGCACAAATGTACATGGCAACTGTCGTCACCTCTAATAGAACTATGTTATAGATTTTTTGATTTGACAAGTTTTCCTTTTATTTGTACTCTTGTTTGTCCCTAGAGCGGACTGTAGCACATGAACTGGAGCAAAACATTTTAAAAATTCTTTGTGGAATGGACCCTTCAATAAATATGCAGTAACTTCCGTTTTCAAGTCACAACAGACTTACTTTGTGCTTGCAAGTAAATATATCTTTGAAATTGACTGTACAGTAATGTATTTTACTGAAGCTGACCCAATAACACCTTTGGGATTTCTAAGTGCTCAGAATAATGAAAATAAAACCAATATGTTAATAGGCTTTTATTCCCAGTCGATATAACATGTAATTCGGTGACTCATACTATAATACATAATTATTAGCTTTCACCGCAACTTACCTCCGCGTAAACTACATTTTAATGCATCGCAGTTAATATATACATATTTTTTAGTCTAAAAATTTAAAGACTTAACAAGTACACTTAATAATTAAAGGAGCAGCATCAGAGCAGCAGGAGATCCCAGCTGGGATCGAACCCACGACCTCCCGAACAAAAAAAAACCCGCTGGTGTCGAAATTTTTCTTTCCTTTATTATAATCCCGATGTGAGATAAGAGAGAAATAAGTAATTTTTAGGTTTTACCATACACTCTCGTTGGTTTGAGACTATCCTATGTTCTACTTAAATTTAGTACCAATTTCAATACTTTTGTTTTTGAAATACTAGTAGCTTTGCTCCGATCTTTTTATTCTTTTTTATCATTTATTGACTGGTTTCGTAGTAATCTACGAAACTACGAAAAAAAAATATATTATAATATATGAAAAACCTAACCTACATTAAATTATATAAAAAATGCTCTCGAAATCGCTGCTGGCTGGTGGCAGGGTTCCGAGAAGGCTGGCTGCATTAACCTTTTGAATCGCTAAGCTAATTCTTTGAGCGAAGAATGCGCCAGCCCTTGGATCTCCGCATTTCTCGATCAGGCGCGTCAAAATTTCTTTGAAAAAACGACGCGCATCTGGGCCCAACGGACCGAGGGTCTCTACAGCAAAAGCTGAGAAGTAATGCTCTTCAGCTAAATTGCTGTATTTGCGCCTCTTTAGACCCTCAGCTTCAGTTGTCGCAGTGCCAGCTTTAGATGCAGACCCCGACAAATGAGACGGCGCTAGCGTGTCGACACAGGTAGCGTCCCACACTAGCATCCTCCCATTCTTCCATGGAATCAATGACATTCCGTCTGGTCTCTTACCATCGTCCCGCAGCAAACCTTATGGCTCCAGGATTGCTGGTATGTTGACAGTGGTAAGGGCCCGTCTGATAATATCATTGATTGCAGCATGGCGAGGTATGCGACCAGCACTACGACGACATGATAATCCATGGTGCCCCAACTGATCGACAAATACTCCACAGCGGCAGCGATGTCTTTCATTTATTTTGGTGCCCAATCGCAGACCCATAGCTAGAGAAAAAGAGCCTCTGTCTAGCAATGTGCCGAGGTTGCTCGATGGTAATGCGCTCAACCAATGCCCAGAATCTGGCTCACAGCAAGCCAAGAGACGCGCCCGCTCCGCCAAGTCAAGAGCTGAACTAAGAAGATTTGCTTGAACTTGACAGCAGAGGGGCTCGTTCCATTGCCTCTGAGATGCAAGACTAATGGGAACATTGACAGTAGAAACAACTATATCCATCCAAACTTTCCTAGCATCTGTGAGATCGATTATCTCTGCCGAACTTAAAGCTTTACTAATGAAAATATTGTTATTGGCAAAACCAGATGACAGGAAAGCTGGTAAGGCTATACTTGAAACGCTGCAGATGCCAATACCACCGTACCGTATTGGGAGCGTGGCTTGTGTCCAGCAGCGTTCATTTAAGGAAATGTTGAGAATTTTGATCAAAGTGTTTTTAATCACGTTGTCTATGTCCGAAAGGACTGAGATTTGCCTCCATAAACCAGAACATCTCAGTTCATAAGTAAATTTTGGAACAAACAAACATTACTTTATTATTGTATATGCCACATGAGGGTTAAGTTGTGCCAATAAAGAAGATGATTCCTGAAATTCAGAATTTTTTTCTGCTATAAATTTTTGAATAGATTCATCCAGAACTGGGGCACCTAAGAGGCGAAGCGAAGCCGAATTTAAAATTTTGATACCTGGGGCTAATGAATTGAATCTTGATTGTATTTCTGTAACAGTTTCTTTGTTTAAATCGGGGCCAAAATACAGTTCACATTTTTCATAATTCAAATCTAGACCAATTTTTTTGAATTCTTCTATTATTGTTTTCAAATCGTTTATAACTTGTTTTGCCTCGCCTCCAATGGTGCCGTCATCCAGGTACCACACATTAAACTTGGAGGCTAAGTTTTTGAGGTGTGGGTGTATAGCCAAACTGAATATAGCTGGGCCCAGAGGGTCACCTTGCTGGCAACCGACACATGAATTTAATATTTTTCCACGGTAGATCAATTTAGTAGGTTTGCTATAGCATTGCCAAAGGTAATTGTATAAAGCTGGAGTTTGTTCTTAGACTGCAGCCAGCAAGGCGGCTTTATCAACCGAGTGGAAAGCATTCTTTACATCCACTTTCAACAGAACGTCACTTCGGCAATGCTGCAGGAAAGCACGAACACTGTGAACAGCTGCTTCACAGCCGCCGCTGGTTACGAAACCTAGTTGAACAGGTTGGAAGTAGTTTTTAATGTCCTTCACATGCTTACAGCATATTTTGGATACCAGCCGGCGGATAGTGTTTGGCCTGATACCTCCGTCTTTCTTTTTCAAAGCACACAGGCTCGCCCCGTATAAAAGATCTGTGATGATTTGAGATACTGAGAGATTAACAAACTGCGCTATCTCATCCAAAAGTATTCTGCCGGCTTCCCCGACGGAAACACTCAATAAATCTTTGAAATGCTGAGGAATCAGTCCATCGAGCCAGCAGAACCGTTTCTGAAAGAAGATATAGCAATGAGAACCTCTACCGGAGTGGCTTCTGGTGGGCGAGCAGTATAATCGGGAGCATCAGGCGTCCTAGACATCTCTGTTGAGAGTGGATGTTTTGCTCTCAAAGACATCAGGGGCCACAGCGTCGCTTGAAAAAAGCATTTGTGCAGCCCCTTGTTTGTCCCCATCTCCTAATTTAGTCTCTATTTTTTTAATATTATAATTAATATTTTTATTTGTAATTAATTTTGAAGTATAGGCTCTGGAATCTGATACACACATTTGCTCTTTATTTTGTGTGTCAGTGAAATATTCCTATCCTTTTCATTTCTATTTATGGCTAAAACTGCATATGAAAAACCGAAAAAACTTTGCCAACTTTCAAAATCATTATTTTCAACCACGGCCTTTACTGTCTGGGCTAAGGATTTGGCAACACAAGCTCTAGCTCCTCGAGGAATCCGTTTAATTATGGGGATGGACGATTTCCATAAAGATATTTTTTCCCAAAGTAATGCATCCAACGAAACTGATACATTGATTGGGTTCGTGGATGACGAAGGTTGCGGAGAGGGTGAGTTCTTTGTTGTTAGACGATGGCATTTCGAAATGTGTATGTTTAGACCCCTCTTCCCCTTAAAAGACCGTGGTTGACTACAATGGGGACATATTAATGTTGTTGAGTCGACACTGAAATTTTCCGTAGCCGTGATCTGCGAACTGGGCACATTATCGCTAGTTGGTATGACCATAAATATAAAATTAATGTATCAAAACAATAAGCATTTTATAAAAGTTAAAATAAACATAGTCTGATGGCGCATGACATTGCGTCACTATCTCATAAAACAAACACTTGACACTGCATGCTGCTTTCTGCACCAGCATTCTTCAACATCCAATCAGCTTTGATTTCCCTTTGTGGTTTTTATGGTAATGAATGGGTAATGATTTTTCTTCTTCCCGTTGCTTGGTAACTGTCAGATACTTCGTTTGTTGCAATTTAAATGAAAAATTTTAAATTTATAATGTTGAAAAATATTATACAATCCTTTTACTTTTCCTGTTCGAAATTACTTGTATAACGCAATCAGATGGTTAGTTACGCTTCCATCGGGTTGAATTTTCTCTCTTTGTAAATTAAATATTTTTAAAAATATTTAAAAACCCGCGCGATGGTAAATGTCAATTTTCAAGCCTCCCTCCTATAATTTCGGAAATTGTATCCATAAGGGCCGGCGCTGACTGCCGGCATGGCATGGCAAAGGATTTCGGTACAGATATAGCATTTTTAATCTTATTACCATGAGTATAGAATTCATTTTACTTTATTTTGACACAACGATGCCGACGTGCTGTCCTACCGCGGCCTCCCTCGGCATCGTTGTGTCAAAATGAATTCTATACGCATGGTGATAAGATTAAAAATGCTATATCTGTACCGAAATCCTTTGCCATGCCATGCCGGCAGTCAGCGCCGGCCCTAATGTGTTAGTTACACTTCAAAAAACTTATCGTAGTGTTTTTATCATTGTGTTCCTCACAATGTTATCTTATTTCTGTAGCTAAGAAACTTCATAAATTTTTAGGTAACACTTTGAATAAGAGGCAGTTTAGCAGTTTTCGAGATTTGCGCTTACCTAAACATTTAACGATCCAATTTGATCAGATAATTATACATAACATAACATATGCTCTCGCCATTAGTTCCCATTGGGTTAGGCAGAGAGAGTTAGGATTTCGTACGATCCTGACAAACAGTTATACATATTTATTTGGTTTCAGTCCATAATAATGTTGTATCTACAAAATACTGTTATTTTAAACTGATAAAAGATTTACCAGGTTCGTACAAAGTGGCGATCGATAATCTCTGCCCAACCAAACGGAACCTAACGTCGGAGTATATGTATGTTTAAATTGATTGGAATCTGTGTTTTGTACCTATTCAAATGTTAATACGTATATTTACGGCTACAAATCCCTAAAAGGGGTAGCCAGAGCTTCAGAATCAGACAATTCTCCAGCCACTCTTGGAAGTTAAGTGGGGAAAAGATTGTAATAAAATAAATGTTTTGGTGATGGGTCTCCAACCACATCGCCCAAAAATCTATACTAATATTATAAAGCTGAAGAGTTTGTTTGTTTGAACGCTAGGATCTCGGGAACTACCCAATCAAATTGAAAAATTCTTTTTGTGTTGGATAGTCCATTTATTGAGGAAGGTTTTAGGCTATATAGCATCACGCTGCGACCAACAGGAGCAAACTATCAGCGAATAATGTTGCAAAAACGGGGATAATCATTCATACTAAGGCTTCCGTTGTGTGCGCTGCGTAAACGGTTTAAGTTAGCCAAAAAAAATGTATTAAAGAATTATTTCTCTTTAAATGATCTAAAAAAAATGCCCGCGACAGTATATGTCTAACTTTTAAGTTTCACTTACTATAACCATTTTTATGGTAAATAAATTTGGTCGAAATTAATGCATAATTGCCATAATGTTTTATCCACATAATATTAATCTTTATCCAAATAAATGTGTTGTTGATTGAGAGTATTTAATTGAGAACAAAATTGTCCTTGACATCACTTAATTTAAATAAACATCTTAGAAGATATTACAATTTTTAAATTACTCCGTAACAAAATTGACACGCGTGCATGAAGCGCAAGACAAGACGCTGCGCTGGCCGGCGAGCGAGGTCACCTGCGCGAGAAGCTTATGTTTAAGCCTAATCCTATTAATGTTATAAATGTGAAAGTTTAGATGTTTGTGTGTTTGTAGCTAAATGAAGACTAATTCACAGAACGCATTTAAAATAAAATTTACAGGAAGCCAGATAATGATATAATTAACACAATAGGACACTTTTTATCCCAGAAAAATTAAGAGATCAATAAATTTTCTTAAAAAATGGTTAAATAGACTAATTGACTAAGAATCAATGCTCAGCCGAAACTACTATACTTATAAACTTAAAATTTATAAAGTGAAAAAATTGTGAGGACACTATGAAAAACACCTTTTTTCTCATCGCATGATAGAGACCCTCAACAGGTCAGTTAAATATTTCAGTTTGACGACGTGAAAGTCTACACTTTTGACAGTACGAAGTCTGTGGGGTCAGCTAGTCACTTATAAAGCCCCGATACCCTAAGTCGTCTTTTACGATCACCTATGGAAAGAAATGGGGTAGTACTATTTTAAGCCGACACTACATAGCAATCCAATAAGCATAACTATTCTTAGTTGTAAACCTTGCATTGGATAGTCTAATGTCTAGTCAATCGGTGTCCGAAAGGGCCCGAATGTCTGTGCATGATGCCGTTCTTGTTCCTACGGGTGTGGCAGAAGAAGCATGAAAGCAGAGTGAATGCAGTAGAAATGAGGTCCCTCAGAAAAGTTTGTAATGTAAGGTTATGTGATCCTGTGAGGAACGATATGATTCGTGAAAGGTGTGGTATAAAAGATTATATTGTAAGTAAGATAGAAAAAGGAATGTTGAGATGGTTTGGGCACATCGAGAGGATGGATGATAGGAAATTGGTAAAAGGTATCTATAGAGCTAATGTGGAAGGTAATGTTAGTAGAGGACGGCCACGAAAGACACACTTGGACCAAATTGAAAGTGTGCTCAAAAAGGCAGGCGTCCGAAGTATGAAGAATAAAAGAGCATGTATGAAAAGATTGATGGATGTAGACGAAGCAAGAGAGGTTTGCCAGGATCGTACAAAGTGGCGATCGATAGTCTCTGCCTACCCCAATGGGAATTAACGGCGTGAGTATATGTATGTATGTATGTATGTTGTAAACCTTTATATATTATATATTGGTGCTAAATTAAAATATTTCTTTTTTTTTCTTACCAATCCTGTACCTATTTAGTCCGACGACGGAAACATTAAAAAAGGCATCGTGACTTTTTTCGGACATAGTTTTAATGAAAATAACGTGCGCACATACTGTGGAATTTGTCCACATACATACATATACTCACGGCTATAAATCCCTAGAAGGGGTAGCCAGAGCTAAGGAATTACAAATTCCTCAGCCACTTTTGGAAGTTGAGTGGGGAAAGATGATAGAATAAAGGTTGTTGGTGATGAGTCTCCAACCGCATCGCGGGGCTTTTAAAAATTTTCACTCAACTAGCTTAGTTGGCTTTTCAATTAACAATCTGGAGCTGTTGACAGTAATAATTAAAAAAATAATGATTGTGAAATCATTTATGAATCCTTAAATAACATTGAAAACACTTAAACACATTCTTTATGAGATACCGATGGTTTCAAATTCACATCGTTAATTTTCAGTAATGTTCAAACCGTGGGCTTAGAAAAATCTTTCTTAAATTGCATTAGAATAATAGCATAGTTGGCTATCAAAGTCATCAAAATCATAATAAAGTTCATGTCAACATTGAAAATTCCGTATACAGAATGAACTGGTTCCTCAGCATCCAATAAGCCCAATATGCTCTTCAAAAGGTTTTCGATGTTTTCTGCAGAACAAAAGTATACTAGTACAATTTTATGTGATTTCATTTTAAGTACCGTCTATCATGCAGACGGGCGCAGGATCAAATCCCAAGACGGACCCTACACCAATATATCTTTTTCACAGTCATTATGTGGGGTTAATTTATTTTGGTTTGTAACAGTCAGGGAAAACATCTTGAGGAAACCCACATGACTAAGTTGATACGTACAAAAGGGCGATATGCCTGCCCCTTATCACGTGAGTACACTATTTAAGCAAAATATGGGAACTCCAATCACCAGGTGACAATAATGTCACATGATGTTTTGAAGTATTATTATCTCTGCTACGGTTGTATAATTACTCGTATAAAAACTTTTTCCATAGTTTTGTTAATCATAACGATTTAAGAACCGATAACGAAACACAGTGTTTTAAGACACATTTTAAAACAAAAACATTACAAGATCTTACCATAATGATCATTGCCATAAATATCTAAGTCTAAGGCCGGCAACAATATTCTGTTATTGAAATGTAGTTTTGAGAAAATATTGTTGCTTACGTGTTCTCATGCTATTGTTTGAAAGTTGTTAAGTTTTTAATTATTTTTTAATTAATTATGTAATTAATTCATATCTCTCGGGGTGAAAAGTGGGCTGAAGAGACCCTGTTTAGAACGATAAACGGAGGAGGTTGAGGAATATTTGAAAAATAATATGAAGGATGATAAGATTATGGATGAAAGAAAACTGGATTTACTATGTTTTATATGAGACGAAGTGTAAGTGAAAAGAAGTTTCACAACTTGGCACTATTACAGCAATCTGGTCTGGTGTCGGTGACAGTGACCGAGCTTGCCAAGGTGTGGGACTTCTGATATCTGAAAAGATAGCTCAGTGTATGAAAGACCACTAATGTGTGAATCCCAGTCTTCTGTCGATTAAGGTCAAATTGGGATTTGTCCGGATGCGCATTATTTGAGAGAAGAGTTTTGGAATTTGTTAGATGATATCCTAAATGGTTGTTGGTGACTGGTAACTGTTGGTGGTCCATTACAAAACTATATATTATTTAAGTTATTTAAATAAAATTTACTTACTGCACGGTGTAATCAACAAAATCTTATTACATATTTCTTTCAAATTTCCCACAGTAACTCCAAAATTTATGTTAATCAACGCCAATACGACCACTTTCGTAAGCATAAATATCAAGAACGCAATGTAAGACCAAATTCCTCTGAACTCGAAGCCAATCATCTGAAATAGTGTCATTAATATAATTATTGTATTAGCAGCTATCTAGCTAGTGCGTCTAGCAAGTATGAAATTTCGTACAGTCTCACCGAAATCTTGAACCAAAATGTTAACTGCGCATAACGACTCTACAAATAATGTCGCTACCAGATTCATTACCTGAAACAAACAAAATACTCTTGTACTCTAAACAAGTAAAGTTTTCTTAGCCATGCTCTGCATAGACCGTTTATTTTAAAAACTGTGTAAAGATGTAAATACCATGCATTGCATGCTATTGTTATATATTATACATAACTCCCATCCCATTTCACTTGATTATATTTTTTGAATATGTTGTCTTTCAGACTGTGCTCACTTCTAAGTCGGTCTCCCAACTTCATCATGATTACTCACCTCGAACCTATAAATAATTTCCAGGATTTTGTATGCTGACAAAATAAACTTTAAACAATGAACTATGACTTTATCACCAATATCTTTATAGGTATTATGCGAACACAATTCACAAAAATTATACCGTTCTTCTTCATGTGTGAGATGTATGTTTTGAATATATCCCCGGAGGACTACTATAAATAATTTTAATCGAACAATTAAATATAAAATCAAACTTGCCAACAAAAATATATCCAGATAGAAAGTGAATATTGCAACACCAGTAAATACTGGTAACCAATAGTTGAGAAAAATGTTATATACATAAAAACCGTAACAAACACAGAAAATCGCTAAAACTCCGTATACTAGTACAACGTTAAAATAGTAATGCATGCGGTATATTTGCGCATGAACTTTAAGAATAGCATCAACTTTGTGTATTAAATCATATAATAACACATGGTGCGATTTCTGAGATAAGAATCTGGAATGCATTGTATAACAGAAATATGATAAGAACTGTACAAAAAAGCCCAAATTAAATTTTATCGCAATCATTTGGTTTGAGAACGATTCATTAAAGTTGAACGTATTAAAGTACATGGCAACGGTCGTAACCACTAATAGAGCGATGTTATAAACTCTTTGATTCCAGTTAATTTCAGAGACAACTCCTTCTTTTATTTGTACTCTGTTTGTCCCTAGAGCGAACTGCAGCACATGAACTGGAGCAAAACATTTTAAAAATTCTTCATGCAATAAATGCTTTGATAAATATTCAGTAAAATCCATTTTCAAGTCACAACAGAATAGCTTTTAGCTTGCAAGTAAATATGTGAATGTACGTAATGTATTTTACTAATGCTGATCAAATTATACCTTTGGGATTTGCAAGTGCTCAGAATAATGAAAATGAAAACAATCAGAAATAGATAAAAATCATTTGATTTCAAAATGAAAATCTATTTTTTTTTTAAATATTATTATATGTATTTATTGTGCTGTGTAGTGTCGGCTTAGAATAGCACTACCCCCAATTCTTCCGGCGGGTGTACGTAAAAGGCGACTAACGGTATTGGGGCTATTAAGGGATTTTTGGGTGATGCGGTTGGAGACCCATCACCAACAACCTTTATTTTACCATCTTTTCCCCACTTAACTTTCCAAAAGTGGCTGAGGAATTTCTGATTCCTTAGCTCTGGCTACCCCATCTAGGGATTTATAGCCGTGCGTATATGTATTTATGTATGTATGTATTTATTGTATTAACCTTATGTATTATAAAAGCTACCATACATCTGAAAATTCCAAATTTAAACGCGTAATTGAATCTAAGGTTTCATCGGACATAGAGCGGTGTGATTTCTCCGATTGGTCTACGATTCTCTATGTAAATCAATTATTTCCTATTGTATTCCGGTCTGGGGAGGCGCGGCTAAAACTTTATTATTAAAATTAGAAAGGGCTCAGAGAGCAAACCTAAAAGTAATGACGAATAAACCCTATAGATTCCCCACCTTCCAGCTTTACCAAGAGTGCAGGGTCCTTACTGTCAGGCAACTATATCTGCTAAATACCATTCTACGACAGCATTCAAATATTAACTTACAACCTGAAATTACCCTCAACCATCGAAGACGAAAACAGGCTTGTGAAACAGTTAGGCCTAGAACGGTATTTGCCTCTCGACATTTTGTCTGTAGGTGTTCATTCATATACAACAAACTAGATCAAAAATTACAAATTCTGGAATGCAACAAGTACGAAGTTAAAAATAAGATTACCAACTATTTAATTACACTTAATTACCAGGAGACTGAGCAAATTATTACAAGATGAGGTAATTTTAATTTTAATTTTATAGTCAATCATAATACATTATTTTTATTGCAAACCCATTACACATACACACACACACACACTCACACACGCACACACGCGCACACACACACACAAACACCACACACATTCTTTTTAAACTGTAAATAGTTAGGTTAGTTTTAATGCCTTCTATATGTATTCATTAATTTTATTTATTTATATTTTAGATTGTAAAGAAATAAAAGAAATATAATTTCATTAATATCTGCAAAGACTTACTCTACTCAAAACTGTCTCCCATAGTACAGTTAAATCTAGTTTGGGAGACACGACAAAAATGATTGTAAAAAGTCGCCAAATTCCAAATATGAATTGTGTTATATATAATTTATATATATTTCAAATGTATTACTAAAGGCAAATAAATATATTTTTAATTTTTAATTTTTTTAATTTTAATTTCACTAAAATACGTATAATGACCCCGAGATTGCGGGGGATACCTTTCTAAGAAAACTATCATCCATAATTAAATTGAAAACCAAATTCTGTGCTATAATTTCAAAATGTAGAATCCTCAAGACCTAGTTGACAATCGAGACAAAATGTAAAAAAAAGTAATAAAGTAGTAAATATTAATGATAAGTAAATTATTAAAAGTTTTATTAAAGATATCTTCAGAAAACTCTGAAATAGTATTTAATATTTTTTTGTTTCATGACCACAACTTTTTTTAACTACAACAGACAATTATGACGAATTTTCTTAGCCTCGTACACGGACCAAACAATTAATCATAAACTGCTATTTAAATAACATAGATTATTTTGAATTTTTCCTATTAAAAAACAATAAACTCTTCTTTTCTTAAGTAGAATAAAAAAAATACCCGAATCCCCGATACTGTATTTCTCGGAAACACGTGTAAGATGGAACGCGAAATGATTTTGCTTCGGTACTAAGGATGACCCAGTCGTTCGTATATAGACTATCGATCACAACTTTGCACGATCCTGGGAAACCTCTCAAGCTTGGTTTGTCCTTCATACTTCGGACGCCTGCTTTTATCACACACTATCAGCACACTATATTTGAACCGAATGTGTCCTCCGTGGTCGTCCTCAACTAACATTACCATCTACACTGGCTCTATAAATCTCTTTCACCAATTTGCAAACCACTGCCCAAACCACTTAAACATTCATTTTTCTATCTTTTTTAGAATATAATCATTTTCACCGTACCTTTACGAAACACATGTTCACAAAATCTAATATTATATTTTTTTCATTATAATTTTTTCCTACACAAGTGTAGGAAATAGAATAAATAACATTAACCATAACCATCAGTATTCACCCTTCTTTCAATATCTTCATCACACTTTCGATCCCTAGTAAACAAATATCACTTGTTCTATTTTCTCAACATTAATATCAATCACGCATTCTGTTATATTCTCTAGTCTCTCAAAATCCATTTTTTTTTCATTATATCCTCATTCACTCTCTCACAATGCAATAGAATGCTCATTGAATAATACCAATGAACGTAAGTTCCTCCCAAACCGAACTTGGACAACACCTCCCACAAACACTTTTGGCCACCCTATCATACGCCTTCTCTTAATCTAATACAAGGAGCAATATATCCTTTGGTTGTTGGCTAAGAACTGTTCGGTGATGCTTACAGCGAAAACTTGATCCGTACATCATGTTCCTGACCTTTTTGGAGATTAAGTCCCTTGTAAGTATGACTTTTAAGATCGTTAACATATTAAGTAATTCTTGAGCTGAAGCACTATCATTGAAAGGAAAACAGTAGCTAAAGACCTTGGCATTCTGGTGGATGAAAAGTCTTTATTCGCTGACCACTATATTCCTATAACGCCTTTATTTAAGTATCTATCTACCCCAATAAAAGGCGTGAGTATATGTATGTATATGATATATCTTAAAAATGGTATACAGAGCTTTAAAATTCCATGTTCTACAGCAACTTTTGAATTTTCTATTTGATCCAAATGTGTCCTCCGAGGTCATTCTCTACTTTAAAATTACCTTCCACATTGGCTCTATATATCTCTATCACCAACTTACTGTCATCCATCCTCTCTAACGAGATTTAACGGAAGAACAACTTAATAAACTAGAGCGTCTCCAAAACTTATGCATCAGATTTGTTTTTGGATTGCGTAAGTATGATCACGTGTCTGTTTATCGTACTAAACTTAAGTGGCTTCCTATTCGCCTCCGCCGCAATGTGCATACTTTGTTCCTCCTTTACTCTATCTTGTTCAATCCTGCCACCCTCTTCTATCTAAAAGAACATTTACAATTTCTCTCTTCTTCCCATAACCTTAATTTACGTTCAGACCATAATCTTCAATTATCTATTCCCTCTCATACAACCAATTTCTATGGCTCTTCTTTTTCTGTACACGCTGTGCAATTGTGGAACGCACTTCCTGCGGAGGTGCGATTTGCTATATAACTGAATGCGTTCAAAGATCTGGGGCCCAATTCTACACGACCATCTATTCTGTATGTCGGTCTTAGGTGTATCAAAACTGTGGTTTTGGCATTCTCGACGCAAAATTGACAGATGTCATTTGTGTCACTGTCACAATAGTGAGACAGCTAAGATCTTATTTGCTATTCTACAAGGCCATTTTATGTCACTTTTTGACACATTGACGTATTTGGTATTCTGCAAATTAACAATTTTTTCAGCGTTATGATGATTGAACGAATGATTCACCAAATCGGTATTCTAAGCGTTTTTAAGAGTTCTTTTGACAGCTGTCTGAAGCTACAATCCACCATAATGCTACAGTTTTTCTCCTAAAAAACAACAGTAGCTTTTTGTGTATTGTTTCATACATTTGAAAAAAAATTTTTTTTGTGGAAAATGATTATGAATATTTATTTGAATGTATTTACACATATTTTATTGGATTTTATTTACATTTTACTGAAAATTTAAAGATATCAATAAAATATACGTTTTTTATGACAATATTTTTTCTGATAAAAATATCTTATTCAAAGTTCGAAAATATTTCAAATGTATCGAAGTAGATTTCGTTTCAATGTGGCTCAATGAAAATCGATATGATAAATGCAGTTACACTTATTCAAGAAAACGTTAACATGGTTGTTAACGTTTTCTTGAATTATCATGGTTGTTAACGGTGAGGGAAAACATCGTGAGGAAACCCACATGGCTGAGTTGTACTTAGTCATGTGATAGTGTATTCGTACAAAACGGCGATAGGCCTGCCCCCTATCACGTGAGTACACTGTCTAAGCAAAACGTGGGTACCTTCTCTGGAAACTAGATGGCGCTTGCCATGTGAGTTCAGAAGTATTGGTACCTCTGCCAACCCCTTCGGGGATAAACGGCGTGAACGTTTATGTTATGTTTATGTTTATGTTTTTATAGCAAAACAGCAGAATAACACTACCCCATTCCTACCGGTGGGTGGTCATAATAATAGGAGTGTATGGGTTATCCTTAGTGATTTCGCGTGGGCTTTCTAGTGATTTTTGGTCGATATGGTTAGAGAGCCCGGCACCAACAATTATTTATTAATACCATCTTTTCACCACTCAACTTCCAAAAGTGACTCAGGAATTTCTCATTCCAAAGCCTTTAAGGCATTTACAGTAGTACAGACCTAAGCAGAGGTTCCCAAACTAGGCTAGGTCTGTATTATGGGAAACCAGTTTATATGTATGCATGTCAGTTTCTTTCATCACCAACACCCCTATGATATTTCGTGTGATGATATATAGCCTACGTTACTTTTGAATAATTCCAACGTTTAATTAAAAAAAATATTTTTTATATCGGTTGAGCTATTGGGGAATTAGGAACCTATACATACAAACAAATATCTCTCCTTTTGGAAATTTGATATTATAGACAAGAGATTTTGAGATGATTGGCTGATTAGTGTACAGTCGGATATATATACATACATACATACATATACTCACGGCTATAAATCCCTAGAAGGGGTAGCCAGAGCTAAGGAATTGGAAATTCCTAAGCCACTTTTGGAAAGTTGAGTGGAGAAAAGATGGTGAGATAAAGGTTGTTGGTGACGGGTTTCCGAATACATCGCCCAAAAATCTCTTAAAAGCCCCAATACAGTTAGTCGCCTCTTACGTACACCCATCGGAAGAAATGGGGAAGTGCTATTCTAAGCCGACACTACACAGCAAACATACACTACACAGTATATATACACTACACTATATATATACGACAGTGTATATATACTTTGTATATATATGTATATATTAATAGGCTTAAGGTAAAATAAAAGTCAGGATCATGTGCGGCCACACTACGAAAACCGAAAACATTATAGGTTGCCTATGTACTAAACGTATGCATTGTAAATTATGCTAGGTAACGACTATATAAAGTCTAAGCGAAAACAGTTAAGCTTTTCGTTTTATAGTTATTAACGTTGCCGTTAGCCCTCTAAAAAAGTTATTCCTAATTAAATTATCACAGTTTTCATGCCAGTAAATATTGGCCCTAAGAAACACAGGCGTATATTCAAAGTATAATAATACTCGTGCAAATCCGAAATGATCCACTAGTAAATTAATAAAGAAACAAGTATCAAGAACATATTATTTATTATATATTTGTAACTAAAGTATAATCACTAAGACGAGCAAAGAACTTTTAATACAAGTTTTGGTATGATAAATATACGCTTTATTATTTGTTAGCTTCTCCTACATGATTTGAAATATAAATGTATATTCTTGGGTAATTTTCAGTTGGTTGATATCTTCCGCAAGGAATTCTTATAAAATAGAGACACCATATGAATGTTCCAGTTTAAAAACTTTAATTAAGCTTCATCGTCACGAATAATTGGTACCAAAATCACTGATAGCATATTCATCGTTAAGTTCGTATCGTACGAATAGTTCCGCAAACAAATAATGTTTGATATTAACCAGTCCGTTAAATTAATTATTATTCGGTATAAGAAATTTATTCATTAGTTTTCAAAATATGTAATAATGAAAATAAAAATTGACATATTATAATTTTTTTGTTTGTTTATTGTTTTTTTTATTTTTTTTGTTATTGGCGGTATCTGCCGAATATTTTTTCAGCAATTTCACCACAAGCCACAAACAGCGTGATTTAGTCTCGCATGTGAATTTTAGTTGTAAGGATTTTTATCATTAAAGCGAAAAAAATATATGTATAAAGAATGAAATTATTAAACAATTAGATCTTGAAGGTATTTAATCAATGGTTAAGTAAAGACTAAGTTAAGAGTTATTTATATTTTGGGAAGAACATAAAATTAAAGAAAAAATAATAATGAAATCCCATTATCGCGAATCCAAACTAATTATGTCATGCTTATTGTTATTTTCCAAAAAATATCATTCTTCTATTTTTTTTCTTTTTAGCTTTGGGTATATTTACAAGCAGCCTTTTTGGCTCAATTTAAATATAATTTATTTAATAACCTGACAATTCATACTTGGTAAACATTGGAAACATATTTTAAATCATTTACAATTAAATTTTGAAGAAATAATTGAGATCTAGTTACAAAATCGGGGATGATTCTAGATTAAGAGCATAGGGTACATAATAAATAAAGTGGTAGGTATTTGCAATATCAATATTAGAATAAAAATGGCAATACTGGATTTAAAATCATTCAACTCAATGACCGAATGAGCAAAAACCTGGGCTAAAACGTCAAATTTGGATCACCATACCAGAGACATACACCTAAGATACATCTTAAAAAGATTGTGAATACCCATTAAAAAGTTATTCAATTCAATTTTTCTTCAATGGCCTTTGACCGTGTTTTAACACAGTAACTTTGCCAACGTCCAGTGAAAAGAAAACACATTTTGAAAAGTTAAAAAAAAAAAATTGAAACTGATTTACATACACTCATTGATCACTCATGGTTGAAAAATAAAATAAATATTACCAACAAAATAATTACTACAAAATTATCAATATGAACAAAAAGAATGCATTATAATTTTATATTATGGACCTTGATGAAATGACATAAAGTTTAAAAAGTTCTATTAAGTTTGCATTGTGACGTTTCGTGACATGTGACAGAATTTTGACGGTTTTATGTCAAATTATGACAGTTGGAAAAAGTTTTTTTTCTTAAAGCGAGTTCGTGTTTGGCCAAGAATTTGCGTAATGAGTTTGTAGGAAAAAGTTTGACTTTACTTTGAACAGATCGCAAAAATTTTATCTTATAATCACGACTTATTATAAACAAACATAAGGCAAACTTAAAAAAGTCTAATATTTCAGAAAAAAAAGGTCTTGAAACAAAGACAAAAAACTCTTAAACGTGCCACATTTTATCGAACAAATATTTATTTCATCATTAATTAAAGATAAATAATTCAATAAAAATAATAATTTCAAGATTTTCTCTATCAAAATAAAAAAAAATTAAAAGAAAATGATACAAACCTACTTGCGTAAACTCACGAGATTAATTCCTATCGGAGTAGGCAGAAACTATTAATTTTGTTGGATTTCTACGACCCTGGCTAACTTATCTAGCTTCTTCTAGTTTAATGAATCTTTTATACATGCTTTTTTATTCTTTACACTTCGGACGTCTGACAGGTTGTGTGAAAAATTTAAATGTATTTATTTTGTTTATTTGACCAATTTGTCACTGGCACAATTATAACAATTCACTACTAACTTATCTGTAGAATATAAAACAGAGCAAAAGAGAGGTGTCATTTTCAAAACGCAGGGTACCTACAGATCCACAATCTTTTCTTGGCCGGCGGCGACTAGGTAGCTAGGTAGTCGCCGCCGGCCAAGAAAAGATTGTGGATCTGTATAGAGACTTTGAGGAAAAGAAAAAACAATTATTTTACTAACATTGAAAACAGCCTTTAAATTCTCGCTTGTACATCAATAAAAAATTTGGGATAGGTTTGTTTCAATGAAAACTAGTATTTTTCCATATACTAATACTAAGGCAATAATATTTGGTTCGGTTTGGGCATGATAAGGATGAATAGGTAAATTGGATGTGTAAAAACCCAATGTGGAAGGCACTAGAAAGTGGTGTTAGTAGAGGACGACTACGGAGGACACAATCGGACCAAATAGAGAGTTTTCTCAAAAAGGCAGGCGGCTTCTGTAATAATGTCATGCCTAGAAGACATTCCATTAAAATAAATGATAGTTACGGAGTAGGTACATACATACATAAATACATATACTCACGCCATTAGTTCCCATTGGGGTAGGCAGAGACTATCGATCGCCATGGAGTAGGTACCCGCATAAATTTAACCATTTACGTACCCATACAATTTTAAATTTTTATAACGATGAAATCAAAACTCAGCTCTTTTTTTTGAGACTTCACTTCATCGGTTTGAGTTTAAATTCTCGTTGGGCCTTGACCAATGTCTTTTTTATTTATTGAGGACGTTAACCGTGAGGGAAAATATCGTGAGGGAACTATTATAGCTGAGTTATACTTAGTCTTGTCATGTGACAATGTATTTGTAGGTACATTGTTACAGGTTTTTAATTTTGCTATACATATACTCACGGCCATAAATCCCTAAAAAGGGGTAGCCACAGCTTTAGAGCGAAAAACTCCTCAGCCACATTTGGAAGTTGATATGGGAGATGATGGTAGAAATAAAGTATCGTTGGTGATGGGTCTTCAACCGCATCGCCTAAGAGTCACTTTAAAAAGCCCCATACCCTTAGTCGCCTCTTACGACACCCATGTAAAGAATTAACCTATAATAAAATATTTCGGTCGAATCTTCTAGCAGAAAGTACTCATAAACTGTACATAAAATTTAAAAAATATTTGTTTAGTCTTGGGCGATGGTACAGAAATAGGTACAGTTATTGCGGTAGATTTTTAAGATCACTGAAATGACAACACTTATTTGACTTATTAAAGAATGAATAAATGACTGGTTTGGAATGTCAAAATTGACAAAACCATGCTCCGGCAGCTAAGATATTAGAACCGATTACGTTGTAACGACTAAAAATAGAGATACAGTATTGTACTTATTTGACCTACAGACTGTATCAAAACGGTGACGTTTCTTAAAATTGTAGAATTGGGCCCCTGGTGAAACAACACTATCTCACTGAAGCGCTGTAATACTGTTGCTTTTTAAACTATACCAGGCCACTCAGAAAATATTGCGAAAAAAGGTTTTAATGTATGAAACACTGGCCGGTTGTAATGTATACTGAAAATATGAGTCTTTATAAATAAAAAAAAGCACGTTCCAATTTTAAAATTTCCCTCTTTATTTTTTACGAGCAATTTTAAATTGTCGTGTCTTACTGAAAAATGGCTGAAAAATGAATCTGAGCCAGGAACATTTTCGCGCTATGATTTTTTACGATTTCAAATGTCGCTTAAAACCAGACGAATCATACGATAGACTTCAAATGGCGTTCATGGATGAAGGGCCTTCGAAGGCAACCGTGTATCGTTGGTATAACGAATTCAAGCGTGGTCGATTAACTTTGCGGGATGAAGAAAGAAGTGGTCGCCCTCTAACGGCTGTTACGGATGAAAACGTGGTGGAAGTGAAAAATTTAATTCATGACAATAGGCGAATAACGTATCTAGAGATTCAACACATTATGCAGATTGGATCGGGAAGCGTCCATGAGATTTTACACGAACATCCCCACGTGAGGAGGATAGTTTCACGCTGGGTGCCACACAACCTCGCTGAGGTACAGAAACAGGCCCTGGTGGAATGGTGTCGTGATATGATTAATAAATATGATGCTGGCTCGTCTCGGCGTGTTTACGACATTGTTACAGGTGATGAGTCCTGGATTTATCAATACGATCCAGAAACGAAGCGCCAGTCGACGGTTTAGGTATTTCAAAACGAAGCGACCCCTACCAAAGTGAAGAGATCTAGAAGCGGTGGGAAGATTTTGATCGCAAGTTTTTTCAATATGACTGGCTATTTGGTGTCAATCCCTTTACAAGATCAAAGAAGTATTAACGCAGACTGGTATACTACTAAATGCTTGCCAGTAGTTTTCTCAGTTGTGAGCAACAATCGACCAAACACAGGGCTCCGCGGGCTACTGCTTCACCACGACAACGCGCCCGCTCACACCGCGCTCAAAACGACGGACTTCCTGAACAGCACGCCGGTCAAATTCTTGGGTCACCCTCCTTACAGCCCTCACCTGGCACCGTGTGACTTCTTTTTATTCCCTAAAATAAAAAAATCAACTCAAAGGGATACAATTTTCATCGCCGGAAGATGCGCTGTCAGCGTTTCAGCGGGATGTAAATGAGGTGTCTGCGGCGGACTGGAAAAAATGTTTCGAGAACTGGTTTAGACGTATGAAACTTTGTATAGATGCTGGTGGAGAGTACTGTTACGGGGTAGGTCAGGAATAGCTTTTGAAAACAAAGTTTTAAGAAAAAAAAACCTTTATTAAATAGAATAAAAATCAACTACAAATATTCTTAACCCGACAAAAGTCCAATCCAATCAGAATAATGCACTAATTAATAAATCATGAGTAAACAGTTTTCATTGACGTCAATGCAAACTGTTTAGCAATCTATCTAAACTGCAAACTATCATCAGCACTTTTATTCTATGCTGATGGTGTAATTACCAATATAACAACCCCCCCGTTAAGATTGATCATCACGGATAGGGGTGATGAGAGATTCAACTAACTACTAAACGTTAATGACTTGGACGATTGTTTGGCTTTTACAGTTACCTGTGGAAATAATTCTAGTTTATTATAAAACATAATTAAAACAATTAAATTACACTTACGGAATTAAAACATATTTAAAAATCTCCCCGAAAATATTACACTAATTCTAAAATATTCTTTAACTATTTAAATCATTTAATCATTTTTATATTGCAAAATCACAAAGTATTATTTGTAATTAAAATATTCCGTCTAATTGGAGCTGGAGTGGAACTACGCTCTAATTCTTCAGAGGAAGATTCTGACTTATCTTTAATGTCATCCATCACGATTGATTGTGTTGGAGGTTTATTGCTTATATTCTTATTGTGGCACTGGTTGAAGATGTGAACACATACATTCGGGTCATTTTTACAAAATCTACGGCATTTATAAATTACAAAAAGAAACAAGACAAAGCTGAACGCAGAGCTAAAAGATAAATAATGAATACCGTATTTTTCAAAGTGTGAAGCATTGCCTAATTTATTTAATTTTTCTCTAACGTCTGTAGATGTAGACTGGCATGCAATAAAGAATCTTGGTTATTAACATGTTCAAGTTTCCTGAATGGCAAATTGGCCAGAGTTTGATTTAATTTTGATTTCTCACAACAATCGTCCATTAATATATTAAAATTAGAAATGGAATTATAAATTTTGCCAACAGGAATATCATAAGTGGGATTAAACTGCAATGTTTTATAAAACGCTTTGCATTCTCGTGGCAGTGATAAAATGCCAGTTGCGAAAAGTATGACATCATAATTATCCGGTTTGCTGTTACAAGTAATGTAACATTTTCCAGGTTCAGATTGTACAAAAATCCACCTATTAGAACTTATTTTATGAAAGACGTCGATAGAGCCATATAGAAATTTGGTGACACAATTTTCGGGTAATTTATTAACAACTTCACTTAAGAGAATTGTTTCACATATTGGATTTGCTATAGTCGAGTACACATTGTTTAAATCGCACACATAACACTTCTCACTTATCACTTTACATTTCTCTAGGTCCTGAATCAGTGAGTAGAACATATGATCCACTGTTATCGCTACGTATGGTATAGTAGGCGCGATAAGAACGAAGGTGTTAGGCTTTGATACATCATACGGTACCGGCAGAGGTATAACATTAAACAAATTATAAACTTGGGGTAATACTAATGGAATTTTCGTAACAATTATTATTTTATTCATGTGATAGAAACAAATAAGTTTTGATATATCTATTAAGTCGTGAATGTTTTGTGATGTTAAGGAAACGGGGAGTCCATGGTGCCTTGGAAGCTCATTTCTGTGTTTATCTAATTCAATATACAACTGGTGCGGATTGAGTACTGTCGGATGTAAAATATTTAATTTTGCAAAAAGTATAGCATTATTAATATTGTCAATATCTAATGATAATGAAAATATAATTGCTTCTAATGCATTTAGCAAAGAGTTATAATTACTATTTATTTCTAGTTTATTATTTGAGTCGGATATTTTCATTACAATGTCATGTATGATTTCCATATTTTTTAGTAAATGTTTTTCGTTCTCGTCGACCTTCAAAATGGAGTTATTAAATGAGCAAATAGTGGACTTTATAACGTGTATATTATCTTTCTTTAGTGCTAATCTCTGTTCATCCGACTGTACATCATTAATAGCTTGAGAGTATTTGATCGCGTCATCGACGTTTAATGTGCCAAACAATGTTTTGAGTATTGACCCTCCAACGTTCATTAGTCCCCTTCTAGAACGATTACTTGAGTTTTCACTGACTAGTAAATATGATATGGAAGAGAATTTATTAATATTGCTCAAATGTCGGTTCTGCAAAACGGAAAGTGAGGTGAAGCAATCATTTTGAATCTTTGACGACACAAATGATTTACATATTAGACTAACCTTCTCTAATAAAAACTCAGTTTTATCCAAGTTTGGCTGAATACGGCTAATATCTAGATAAGAGATAACATTCCAATCATTGTTTGTGAATTTGACATCTAATAATAAATCGAAGTATAATCCAGTGCTTCCATTAATGGGTGTGACATATTCACACTTGACCGACAATGGCACTGACCTGTAAGAGATAGAGAATGCATTAGGTTATAGCGGAGACGTCGTATTGGCAGCGAGTTTGATTTCGTCATAGTGATGACGGACGTGCTTGCGTCCTATGAGAAGTATGACCGTATGATTGCCGCTCAGCTTAATGATTTTGTACGGGCCTTTCCATACTGGTAATAATCCCTTATTTTGCTTATGATGACATCGGACATACACTGTATCACCAACATTATATGTAATTGGCTTAGTGTGTGTATCATAGTATGTCTTAGATCTTTCTTTGGAAGATTGTATATTTTGTAAGGCTTTTTGGCGACTATAATAGAGTCTATGGTTGAGTGCACGAATATAATCAGTATATGTGTTAATATCTAAGATATCTATGCTAGTAGGGATGTAAGGCTTAAACCCGAATAATAATTCTAAGGGTGAAAATCCTGTTGTACTATGTATATTTGAGTTATAAGCTATCATAGCACTTGGGATGTAAAGGTCCCAAGTGTGTTGGATTTCACCAATATAAGATCTTAAATATTCTTTAAGGGTAGAATGACTTCGCTCTAGACTACCACACGTTTGTGGGTGATATGAACAAGCGAATATGTGTTTTATACAAAATAATTTCTCTAATTGCTTAAAAACATCGGAGGTAAAGTTTGTCCCTTGATCGGTTACGATAAGCTTAGGTATTCCTAAATGAGATATGTAGTTAACAAAGTTTTGAGCTGTTTCTTCAGCGAAACAAGTTTGCATAGGGTAGGCCTGAGAGTATTTAGTCAGGTCATCTTGTAGCGTAAGAATAAATTTATAGCTATTAGTGTGGGATTCTGGAAGTGGGCCGACGAGGTCGAGATAAACCTTTTCGTTAGGACGAGTAGCTGTAGAAGTAATTTTATCATAGGAGCTCGGTTTGTTAACCTAAGTGGCTTATTAATTTGACAGGAGCGGCAGTTTTTCACATAATCTGTTATATCCTGTCGCATGTTTTTCCACCAAAATTGCGATTTAATTCTGTCTAGCATTCGTGAGATGCCGGGATGGCCAGCTGAAGATGAATCAAGGTTATCTCTTAAGATTTGTTTTATTTCGTCGGGAGATGGATACTTTATAGAGTCGCGGTAAATATTGACTTTAATTCCGGAACCATGGAAAAGGAACGCTATTATATTGTAAATTTTCGTGAACAGTAATTTATTAAAAGGATCTGAAAAGTCAGATATTGAAAACTCTTTTTCTTCTGAATAATAGAACTTAATCATATCTCGGTAATCTCTAAGCATATTAAAAATATCTTTGTAACTCATTTCGTCGTAATGATTTACTCTAAGAAACAAATGCGTAAATAAATGCCTATCATTAGAAGTCGAATAGTGAGTGTAAAGTTCGCGTTCAATATTTCGAATATCGGGCTGGCTATTAGAAAGGCTCAGTATATCGGAACAATATGGAACAGACTCATCTAAATCGAACGATGCAGGATATACAATTAATTTGCATTTCGTCCTAAGAAGTGGTTCATTATGAATTTCAATCACCGTATCATAAGAAGATCCTGTCTTTTTATTCATTTGTAAGAACTGTTCATACGTTTCTGAAATAAAAGGCAAGTCATTGTTAGCTAAAGGTATCGGATCACGCGGCGAAGTAGGGTCAATGTTTTTGTTATCGTTATCTAGTATGTTCACGGGGAAACGAGATAAGGCGTCGGCATTGGCATTCAATTTGCCTTGTTTGTATACTATTTTATAATCGTATTCTTCGAGTTTTAGGCGCCATCGGATCAGCCTAGAGCCTGGATCTTTCACATTAAATAACCAAACGAGAGGACGGTGATCAGTGACGATCTGAAAACTTCTACCATAAATGTAAGGACGGAAAGTTTTTACACCGAATAAGATGGCTAACAATTCCTTTTCGATGGTCGAATAGTTTCCCTCGGCTTTGTTAAGTGTTCGTGATGCATAGGGTATGGGTTTATCTTTTCCTATCTCGACCTGTGATAGAATGGTATCTACCGCATAATTAGAGGCGTCGGTGGTAAGGATGAATGGTTTATTGAAGTCAGGGTATTGTAGAAGAGGCGCGGTAGTTAATTTATGTTTAAGAGTATTGAACGATTTTTGTTGGTCGTGGCACCAAATAAATTTTGCATCCTTTTTTAAGAGTGAAGTTAACGGTTTCGTTAACTTGGAGAAGTTTTCTATGAATCGCCTATAGTAACCAACAAGGCCTAAGAAAGATTTTATGTCTTTAGGATTTTTTGGTATGGGGAAGTCAGTGACGGCTTTTATTTTATCGGGATTGGGGGACACGTCTTTGTCAGTATTTACGTGTCCCAGATAGGCGACTCAAAATGCTTGACTATATGTCGCAGGAATTCCTATGATATGGCCGTTAAACTGTATAATGCCATAAGTGACGATTTGAAACAGATGAATCTAATAAAATTCAAAACAAAACTGTTTAATTATCTTGTAACAAATTGCTTTTATAATGTGAATGATTTTTTCAACATATGTGACATTTAAAAATTATATTTGACATGATATATTTTTAATGTGTAATTATTTCCTTAATTTTAATTTCTTATTGTGTGTGTTTTTATTTTAATTGTAATGTAATTATTATTTTTTCTTTTTTTGACATTTTAAATAACATTGATATTGTAATATAGTATGAATTTTTGGATTGACTAGATAGGACTATTAGGACATGAATATTTACACGCTTAATGGCAGAACAAGCTCAGGACATAATTTTAAATAAGAACTTGTTAAAACTCTTGTTTTCGTAAATAAAGCATTTTTATTTTTTTTATTTTATTTATTTTTATTCGCGCCTTAGAAATTCGCACTTGGCGGGCTGTAGTTTTGAATTGAATTGCCGGAACCGGTCAAAAACGAGTCTTATCTATATGCGAAGGGAGATCATGGGAATAGAGGATACAATCATCTAAATATATATAGCAATGGAGGCCCTGAAGGCCTGAAAGGACGGTGTTCATCAATTGTTGAAAAGTTGATGGCGCATTCTTTAAGCCAAAGGGCATTCTTATAAATTCATAATGTCCCGACGTTCCATTCGTGATAACAGTGAAACCTGTCTTGGGGGCATCTTCTTTTTTGAGATTGCATTGCCAAAATCCGGATACTAAGTCCAGGGTTGAGAAGTATTTGGAGTGTCCTAGCTGGTCCAATATGTCCGTGATCAACGGAAGTGGGTAAATTTCAGTCACAGTAATATCATTCAACTTCCTATAATCAATCACTATTCTCCATTTCTGTTTTCCGGAAGAGTCTTTTTTTCGGTACAACCCATACAGGGGCACTCCATGGGGAAATAGATGGACGGATAATGTTTTGTTCTAACATGCTCTTAATTTGTATCTCAACCTCTTTTTTGTGACACTCGGGAAAACGATACGACTTTACATGAATTGGGGCAGCATCTTTCGTATTTATGGAATGCTCTAAGGCATTAGTACATGTCAATGGCTCCCCTTCTAAATATTTATTTATTTATTTATTTATTTATTTATGTACAAGTACAGCCATTACAGCTTGCAGCCAATGCGACAATACTTAAATATTCTTATTACTAACACAAACAGTGACACTAAATATTAGAAAAAATGACTACAAATGTAAGTAAAGGATAGAATTAAAAAAACACTAATAAAATCAATAAAAAAATAAACAACTCTAAATTATATAAAAAAGTAACAAGGTATAAACTCCAACCTACAATATACAAATTAACAATAACATAACAGTTTAAGGACAGCTCTCTCAAGTTCAACCATGGGGCAAACCAGGATATCTACCTCCTCCGACACCCTGTTAAGTAGCCGAATCCCTCTCACTATTGGCGAGTTGTGTAGCAGCGCGGTGCGCGCTCGCGGCTCCACGAACATGCGCGCGCGGCGCCGGCGGCTGCGCGACATGTCGGGGACCACGAGGCTGAGCGCGCCCAGCACGCGCCCGTTGCACTCCAAACCTCGAAACACTTTGGTCAGGTACAGGACTAGGGTCTTATCTCTCCTTACCTCAAGTTTATTGTACCCAACCATACCCAGCACAAACAGTGTTGGGTACATGAGTGGGTACAGTGGGTATACACCGTACAACTTAAGGTAAAGAAAACGGGTAAATTTGTTCTGCATGCGTTCTAGCATTAGTTTGTATTTCTCCTCATGGGGACTCCAAACTATCGCATTGCATTCCAATTTGCTCCTGACCAAGGCATTATACAGTGTCCTAATAGCTAGCGGATTGGTGAACGCCTGACATCTTCGCAGAATGAAACCGAGTCTCTGAAAGGCCTGTTTGCACACCACAGTGATGTGATGGCGAAACGTGAGGTCGGCTTTGAAGTGTACTCCAAAGTGTAATAAAATATGTCGGTGTACTGGGAACAGCACTCTAGGAGGAATTTAGTCTCTTCGTCGTTTAAATGAGACGTTCGAATGGTGTCTAATACCTTTCGTGACCTATCATATGATGCGGGTTGGATATTATAAATGTTTTCAGAAGTACTGGTTTGAGATATGATTTTACTATCAAAAAGAGTTAGATGCACCACAGTTTAAAATAGAAACATTTACTCGCCGATTCGGCTTAATGGAGACGATGGAGTTAGCCACATAGACGCCTTGTGAAATTTGGTGATCCAGAACCAAGCCCTCCGATGTGATCTCGACTTCAGAGCTAGGGGGAATAATATAAGACGGTTGATTAAAAATAATTGGATAAGAATTGCCTTCGATGAAAAGAGCGTTTTTAGAATATTGAATGTCAGCGTTTACCTTTTTTAGGAAATCGCTTCCCAATATACCATCGTAATTAAGATGAACATCATCTGAAATGACATGAAACTTATACTTAAACATAGTTGATTCTAAGGAGGTATCTGTACGAGAACATTTGAATGAGAAAAAAAAAGATCCTATTGTTTTGCAAAAAGAATTGTTGTTGTTCAGTCCTTTCAAATTTATTATATCATTTAAAAGAGGGGGTTTGGTTATGAAGTTTTTTAATTTGACTATACTGACACTAGAGCCGGTATCAATTAAAAAACAGAGCGGTTTCTTAGCAAGGTCAGAATATAAGTAAATATGGGGTAGAGATATTTTATTATAGGATGAACTTATCTCGTAAATTGGAACAGGAACTTGACACTTGTCGTTCTTATTATTTGTGCTGTCTACACACTTTTCGGGTGTATTGTGATTTAATTTATCAAAACAATAGCTCATTGAAACAGAGGTCCTTGAAGGGAAGTATGGAGGCTTAGAAGTAGAACTCAACGAAACAGAGGTTCCCGAAGGAATGTGTTGAGGTTTTGAAATATCATTCAACAAAACAGCGGTTCCCGAAGGAATGTGTTGAGGTTTTGGATTATCACTCAACGAAACAGAGGTTCCCGAAGGAATGTGTTGAGGTTTTGGATTATCACTCAACGAAACAGAGGTTCCCGAAGGAATGTGTTGAGGTTTTGAATTATCACTCAACGAAACAGCGGTTCCCGAAGGAATGTATTGAGGATTTGAATTAATGTTTTTGTTACACCCAAAATTGTTTGAAGATTGAGTGTTATTGACACGCTTGGCCTTAGTAGTTATGCCTTTGAAACGGGGGCTACGTCGGCACGGAACTGTAGCCCGATTATTCAGTTTAAATGAGGTTGAGTGAGGAATGAGTTCTCAAATGTGGTTTCATCAGCGGGAGTTGGCGATGGCGCGCCGGACTGTGGCGCGTATAAAATATGATGTGCCGCCTGATTATTATTGCCTCTATATTTCTCATTATTATATTTCCTTTTACGGCATTGCGAAATATCATGGCCGGGAGATTTGCAATACCTGCAGAAAACGTGTGATTTCGTTTGTTGTGAAGCGGATGGCTGAGAAACAGTAAATATACGTGGTTGTAATACACGTTTTTGCCTACTAAAACATTCGGTTTCGGAATGCCCAGGTTTTCCACAGGTTTTGCAGTTTACTTTGATGGAAGCAGTTTTATATAAAAGATTTTGAATTTTTTCTTCCTCAATGGCTATATTAATAGCATAATTTAAATTTTTTGGGTCTCTACATCGGACGTTATTAACAAGTCTTGGATGTAACCCTAAACAAAAAGTATAGAGCGCTAAGTCTTCCGTCATCGCTATGCGGCCGGGTAAATCCTTTTTAACGAATCCGAATTATGTACTTCAGACTGTAAATCCGTAAGGCAACTCTCTATTCTCAAACCGAATTCAGAAACAGTCTCATTTGGCTGTTGTCTACATGTTTGTAGGTCGAGTAGTAAATGATTGTAATTTTTTCTCTCACCGAAATTTTGTTTGAGAAAGGTCTTAAGAGATTCGAAATTATCAAATATTTTATTCGAACATGCTACTTGCGCTTTTCCTTCTAAACGGGCTATTATATATTTAAATAGAAGGGTCTTTTGAGTCGCTGATTCTAGATCCAATGCGTTTTGACAGTTTGTCAGAAACGCGGTGAGTGTTTCTCTGTCTCCTCTATACGGGTTAATAAAATAGCATAACACTCCAATGGGAAATGGTTCAGTGTTTGCCGTTTCGACCAATTTTTGATTATCCATTTTGCTTACAGACATAATTATTATATTAAATATAGAAAAATACTATTATTATGTCGGTAATGTATGATGTGCCTGGAGGGCAATTCTCGCAAGTTCGATATCATTACTATCATAGAAATTATATCAAGTGTTCAATGTCGTGTGCAAAATATCAAAAAGTGAAATATATTTCTATTGATAGATTGAAACTATATTCTCGCAAACGTTAGTAATTTTTCCTTAGACATTAAAGAACGAAGACCGAAATCAATGATCCAAGCGAATGAATTGAATGAAAGGTCAGTTTAACTGTCATCTTAGATATGAAAAGGTCTTCATATCTGTCAATATTTTTACTCGACATTGGCGAAATAATTGTGGCAAACACGATTGAAGCCACCTAAATAAAAACTGAATATTGAATCTGTCAATATTTACATATGTTTTGGTTTGTTTAAATTTTCCTTGCCGGTAACTAGCAAAGTCTGAATACCCAAATGGACCATCCGACAACCGAATTTAGTTTTGGAAATTTTATAATGGAAAAAATATATTTTTTATAATTTAATAATATAATTAACGTTGATCCAAGTAGATATTATTTACAACTTCTAAGACTATTTGATCTATGATCCATTTAATATATTTACCTACATTTTAATTTTCTATCTATATTCAAACAAAATTTGAAAACTAAATGGCTACCGTTCGCACGACATCTTCAAATATCATCATATCATCTGATCGTGACCACACGATATCATCCTTTGATATATATCATCTTATCGGCTGGTTTTCAGTAGAAAAATATCGATCGGATGGAGTGAGAATAGCTCAAGTCAAATATCGATCGTAAAATATCACAAAAGTGATAAATATTGAAAATGATATAATATCTACCGTGTGAGAATGGCCCTCCTGAACTACCGAGAAAAAAATATAGAAATAAGAATAAAAATGGCGATAACAGAAAATAATAATGTAAGACTCACAAAAGTGTCAGGATCAGAAGAACTCTTAACATGTCTTGTATTGTATAGTCTTGAAATTGATGTAGTTATAGTAGCACGAAGATAGTAGCACGGCGATGGTGATCGCGTCGGCAGCGACGAGACGGCGGCGATTACGAAGTAGTGACACGGTGTAGTGGCACGAAGGTAGTGGCACGACGATGGTGATTGCGTCGGCAGCGAGGGGACGGCGATTACCATGTAGTGACACGGTAATAGTAGAAAAGAGACACCTCGTAATTTATTCTGGAGCTTGTCGAGGCGCAGTCTGACAGTTGGCACAAAAAGTCGCCCCGGAGATTGGACGGCGGCGGTAGACAGAGATAACAAAACTTGATGGTTTTTTTGTGACCCGATAGGAAGTCCAGCGGTGCTGTTATGTCCTGGTCAGGTTGCAAATCAAACAATCGATGAAATAATATAACTTTATTTCTATGCTAATCTAGCTTACGATTATTTTGTTTACAATGAGCAAAGTATTCGGAGAAGGCGTGATACACCAAGTGGTCGGATAGGAGGTCGGTTAGGAGGAGTTCTCGTGAGGTCGAGAGTCGATGAAGAAATGAATAAATGTTCCTGGATGTTCGGATATTTATACAGATAAGTAAACAACTTTTGGGGACGCGGAGCGACTCAAGTGTTCTACGAAAATGGATGGGAAAAATATCAAAGGGTACAGTTGAGGATTGATAATGTATACATTATGAGACATCTGCGTCGTCTTGATAGGCAGATGTTGATATGAATGATAAACAAGTGCCGACTAATGAAAGATTTGGGTTTGTTATGGTCGGCAACTTCCAATAAGTATTTCGTGGGAGTTTACTTAAAGAATCATAAGTATGTCAACGCAGTGCAACTTATGATAAAGGGAATCAGTTAAAAGGTCTCGAGAGTTTCAAGTGAAATGGTTTCTAAGTAAGTTAATACATTAGGGCAAAGCAATAAATGTGAAGTGGAAGTACATTAGGGTGTGGGAATAGTTACGTGGGAATAGGAGTAATGGTTAGGGTACATAACACCTCCCCGTTTAAAGTAAACAATGAGGGATGAATTGTTTACTATACAATTTGCTGAAGTTATACAATGCAAATGCTGCTAAATTTATAAAGATTATTTGAAATTGAACAATACAAGGCAAACAATTCTTATTATAATAAAATTATTGAGGTAAGATTACATTATATTTTTTTTTTTTTATATTGTCATTATATGCTTAATTGTTAACGTTACATAATTACTAATGCTCTTATTTTTAATTCTATAAACTTTCTAATGCTACGAAATCTGATGCTACAACTAACTAATGCTACGACATTTCTAACGCTACAGCTTGCTACTGCTACGAATTTCCTAATGTTACAAAATTATTAATGCTACGATTTTCTTAATGCTACAAAAGTGATTTAGAAAATTTTATAATTATTTTATTAAAATTAACATTACATTGTCCTTTATTTTGATATACTATTGTATACAATTCAAAATGTTTTAATAGTTTTAACATTTGTCATTAAATTTGTTACATTAATTGTCCAAATTATAGCTATACTTTGTTTTCATATCTGGTGACTTTGCACGTAAAGGTTGTCGGACTTCTATGTCTTCTAAATTTTCCATAACTCTCATATGAACAGTAGGTTCAATTGTCTTTTTAGTATTACATTGATTATAAATTTGAATACAACAATTCTTATTATTGGGATCATTCCCGTCATTAAAACAGTTTAATAGTCTGAAAAGTCTATACAATTTGCAAAATTTAAACATTATATAGAGTAGAACAATAAAACATAAGGCATACACTAGCCATGATATATGTTGCTTTGGTATAAACATGTTATTAGAGTCAGAATCGATTTGCTTTTCTAAATTCTTTAATTTAATAGATGCTAAGTTGAGGTCATCTAATTGTACATTGTTCAATTGTAAAGGTATTAAACTATCTTTTGTTTTATTAACTTGGTTTTTATTACAACAATCATCTTGTGTTAAATCAAACGATATTGCTGGTGCTGACCAATTAGTTGCTAAGTTATCGGTAGCTATCAATTGAATAAGATTTGCATATGCTTTACAGTTGGGATCAAGTTGAATGATTCCTGTATTTACTAATTCGTATTCCTTTATTTCCTTTTGAGATGAGCAATCTACCGTTAATTTAGTTGGTTTAGAGTAAATATATATCCATTTATTATTTAAAAGTTTTTGCCAAATTTCAAAGTTTCCATATAGTAATTTCGTATGGCAGTCTGAAGGTAAAGTTCTAACAACTTTAGTTAAGAGTTGAGTTTCACATGATGGGTTTGATATAGTAGAATATTCATTTAAATTACTGCAAATGAAATGTTCTGGGGATAAATTTTTACAATCATTTAAGTCATCAAATTGTACGTATGATTGTCTGTTAGTAGTCATACCAAGAAATTTTCTGTTTGGCTGAACTAATGCAAAGACTTCATTATCATTAATATGAGGAGTTGGTAGAGGTAGAACATGGAATAGTTCGAATTCGTTTAAACTTACTAATGGTATATTTAAAATGAAAACTAATTTGAAGTTAATGTAAAATACATTGAGAGTAGATATGTCGATGAGAAGATGGATATCTTCCATAGTTATTTGTAAAGGGAGTTCTTTATTTTGTTTGAGATAATGTCTATTATTAGACAGTTCATTAAAAACTTGAGAAGGGGTTATTATATATGGATGTAAAACATTTTGTTTTGCGAAGAGAATTGAATTTAAGAGTAAGGTTAAGTCATCGAAAACTTCTTCACTAACGCTGTTTAAAATTGAAAACTGAGTATTAAGAGTAGATTTAGCTTCAATCATGGATAAGTCAGTATTAGTACCATTCATGAAATTATCAAGCTTCTGAAAGTTTTTTATTATGACCTGTTCGTTTTGGTTAAGTTTCTTAATCGTAGAATTAAAGTTTTGTATAGCTGATTGCGTGACTTGTACTTGATTTTTTAAAAGACTATAAATTTCCTTATCGTCTGTTATAGCTTTGTTAATTGCGCTATCATAATAAAGTGCGTCGTTGGCATCCATAGTTCCGAATATTGTTTTTAAGACTGAACCGATGCCATCGAACCATCCTCGTTTAGTTCTTTTGGCGCTTGTTAAGTGAGCTAAAGATGAATATAGAGATTCAATTTTTTCTATCTGTTTCTTTAATGGATCGAGTCTGCTCTTACATTTAATAGGGATTTGCTCTAACTTGTGACATTTATCAATTGTAGTATGATAGTTTTCCTGTAAAAATATAATAGATTTCGGTATAGCTGAAAAGTCCTTAAAAGTTACGAGTTTCCAGTAATCGACTAATGTTTTCAGTGTTCCTATACGATCGAAGTAAAGTCCGGCGCCTTTGTCAATAGGCGTAATCTTCATCGTCGCCGCGGTCGTAATGAATAACCTGAAATAGGAATTTCTTTTTCCTTTATCCTGCTCGGTTTAACTATATCGTTATTGTTAATATTTTTTGCTAATTTGATTCTGTTAACATGAACTCTTAATAATTTTCCTCTCTCTGTTTTTATTATTACGTTAGCATTCGGTTTAACTGCTGTTATTTTATATGGTCCTTTCCAACTTGGGCTTAGTTTATTTACACTCCTGAAAGACAAATAAACTTCGTCGTCTATTTTGTACTTATGAACATTATGTTTTTCATCATATCGGATTTTAGATTTTTCTTTGCTCAATATTAAATTGTTTCTTGCAATACTTAAAGTTTTACTCATTTTATACTTGAGATTTTCTAAGTAATCATCATAATTAGGCTCTTTATCAAAGGTTTCGATAGAACTAGGTAAATTAGGCTTTTGACCAAATACTAATTCATGTGGTGTATATTTACTGCTACTGTGAATACTTGTATTATAGGCAAACATAGCAAGGGGTACATATTCGTCCCAATTGTTATGATCTTCGGATACATATTGTTTTAAATAATCTTTTAGAGTAGAATGACTTCTTTCTAATGCTCCATTTGTTTGTGGATGATAAGCTGTAGAAGTAAGTTTCTTAATTTTAAATATTTTAGCTACTTCTTTAAGAAGGTTTGACATGAACTCTTGTCCTTGATCGGTAAGTATTGTTTTTGGAATACCGAAATATGTCATAAATAAAATGAATTTTCCTGATACTGATTCCGCATCGTGTGACGGTATACTGAAAGCTTGTGAGAATTTAGTTAAATCATCCTGTAATGTCAGTATATACTTATTTCCGTTTCTTGTTTCAGGTAAGGGTCCTACAATATCTAAAGCTATTCTTTCAAATGCATGCGTAGAAGTAGTTGTTATGATCATAGGGGCTTTAATTTTCTTTCTGACTGTTTTATTTACTTGACATTGTTTACAGTTGTTAACGTAATTAATTATATCTTGTTTCATATTAGTCCAATTATAATTCTGTCTGATTCTAGCGTACATCTTAACAATACCATTGTGTCCTGATGATGTACTGTCATGGTTTTCCTTTAAAATAATAGGTATTTGGTTTTTGCTAGGAGTTATTATTTTATGATGACACATTCTAATTGAGATGTCTGAATTTCGAAACACGTAAAATATTATTTGTTTTATTTTATCTGGGTGTAATGAAGTAAAGGGGTCTTTAAAGTCTGGTAAGTATATTAATTTAATATTATCTTTAATTAAATTATTTCTTAAATTACGTAACGTATAAAATAAATCTTTTGTTGATAATGTATCATAATTATTATATTTGTATATACAATAGTAAATGTTTTGTTTATCTCGATTACTTTTGTATATTCCATATATTTCCCTTTGTTCTGGTATATCGGTTTCAGAAAATAATTCTATTAAGTTTTTATCATCTTCCTCTAAAGAAATGTTAGTAAAATAAGCTATATTATTATGCGTTTCATGTAAAAGAGATTCATTAATTTCCTGAAAGTCTTTGATCGTGAACTCATTACTATTTATGAAAAAGTTTTGAAAGTCCGTATATGTTTCTACGTTATTTTCAACGTTTAATGTATTAATTACAATTCTTGATAAACAATCCGCATTTGAATTTACTTTACCGGGTTTATGAATAATTTCGTAGTCAAATTCTTCCAACTGTAATCGCCATCTTACTAATTTACTACCGGGGTCTTTTACATTGAATAACCAGGTAAGTGGTCTATGGTCCGTTACAATTTTGAAATGTCTACCGTATAAATAAGGCCTGAAATGTTGTATTGCCCATTTAATGGCTAAAAGTTCTTTTTCAGTAGTATTGTAATTACCTTCCGCGCTGTTAAGTGTTCTCGAGGCATAAGCTATTGGTAAATCTTTTCCTATTTCGCCTTGACTTAAAATGGCTCCTATAGCGTAGTTACTAGCGTCTGTAGTAAGTATAAATTCTTTAGAAAAATCGGGATATTTCAATATAACAGGTGAAACTAAAATATTTCGCATTTTATCGAAAGCTTCTTGTTGTTCGTTAGTCCAGTTAAACGGTGCGTCCTTTTTTAATAACTTCGTTAAAGGTTTGGTTAGTTTTGAAAAGTTTTCTATGAATTTCCTATAATAACCTACTAATCCTAAAAATGATTTAATATCTTTTTGATTTTTAGGTACGGGAAATTTAGTGATTGCTTTTGTTTTTTCAGGATCGGGAGAAACTCCTTGATCTGATATGACATGGCCCAAATAAGCTACTTCATGTCTCATAAATTCACATTTATCGGGTTGAAGTTTGAGGTTATGTTCTTTCAGTTTCTGAAATACAGATCTAAGTTTTGTTTCATGATCTAGAATAGAATGAGCATAGATTACTATATCGTCGAGGTATACAAAGCAATATAAGCCTTGTAGTCCGCTTAGTACATTGTTCATTAATCGCTGAAATGTAGCTGGTGCGTTCTTTAAACCAAAGGGCATTCGAGTATATTCATATAAACCTGTAGGGGTTGAGAAAGCTGTCTTTGGAATATCTCTTTCACTCATTTTTATCTGATGGAACCCGCTCGCCAAATCTAGGGTTGTAAAGTATTTTGAATGACCTAATTGGTCTAGAATATCATTAATATTAGGTAAGGGATAGGCATCGCCTATAGTGACATTATTGAGTTTTCGATAGTCAATTACGACTCTCCATTTGATTTTTCCGGAAGCGTCTTTCTTTTTAGGAACGACCCACAAGGGTGAAGACCATGGGCTAGTAGAAGGTCGTATAATTCCTTCTTGAAGCATCTTAGAAATCTGGGTATTAACTTCCGCTTTGTGAACTTCAGGGTACCTATAGGTTTTCGAAAGGATAGGGTTTTGCTGAGGTTCCGTATTGATTTCGTGACATATAGAATTAGTGTAAGTTAAAGTATCTCCTTCTAAATGAAATATTTGATTATATTCGTCGCATATCCTATATAAAGATTGCTTTTCTTCATGATTAAGGTGAGTAATACGTAATTCATTTTTTAATCTTTGCGATCTCGTGAAGACCGTATTTTTATTCATAGAGGAATTAGCGTCTCTATTATAATTATTTCTTTTAATATTTGTGGAGGAAATAACATCTCCTGAATAATTAAATATATTTTCATTCATTAAATTCGTGGAGGAAGTTTCATCTCTCACGTTATTTTCAATATTGGAGGAAAAATCATCTCCTAAATAATAAAATAAATTTTCATTCATATAACTCGTGGAGGAAGATTCATCTCTCACGTTACTTTTAATATTGGAGGAATTGTCGTCTCCTAAATAATAAAATAAATTTTCATTCATACAACTCGTGGAGGAAGATTCATCTCTCACGTTACTTTTAATATTGGAGGAATTGTCATCTCCTATAGAATATAATTTAATTTTTAAATTTTTAATTTCAATATTTTTATCTGTACAATTTAAAATTGAGACGTAAGCTTCGTCGTTGCTATCCACTTTGGTAATGCAACTAGATAAGAAGACTCCGTCTGTAATTAATTGGTTTTCGACCAATCCTTCCCTTATTTCGGGGTTCGTAACTAAAGCTTTTAAAATAGTTTCCGTTCTCGGTTTGACAATGTAATTATAATTTTTCTTTAAAATATCTTTACAAAAAGGCAACCTTATATTTCCTACAACTATCATTTTATTCTCATAATCTATTTTAGCATTAAACTTAGACAAAAAGTCGTCACCTAATATTCCGTCATATTTTAATGTTGGTACACGTTTATAGTTTACTAAGTGAAAAATATGGTTAAATTTATGATCATTAATATTCAAGTTAATTTCTACGTTACCCATTGTTTGACATGGTTCTTTTGATTCAGTAATACCTTGGATATTTACTTTAATTTTTGTATATACTGGTGTTTTAGGATGCAAGGATTCTGCTTTTATTATAGATATTCCTGCTCCTGTATCTATTAAGAAATTAAGGGGTTTACTTTCATGTGTTTCATCGATAGGTAACTGAACTGTTATTAGATTACATGTTTTAAATGTATATATAATGTCTTTTAATTGTTCTGTGCCTGTAAGTATTCCACGCTCATTGGGTCGGCACTCTCCATGAGCTGGTGCTCGTTTAAATGTTGTTGAGCTTCAATGGGTGTTAACTCTACGGTAGGTCTACGAGTAAAGCTACGAGTAAGATAAGGACTACGCGTGAAGTTATTGTTATTTTGATTACGATTATTTGGATTCGGTTGAATATTTCTATTTTGTTCAACGCTTGGTCGTCTTACTGGTGCGGGGTTTCTAGTATAATTTCTCATTACTTGATTTTGGTTATTATAATTCGTTCTGTTATTATGTAAAAATCTAACAGGATAGTTTGGTGTTTCCCTATAATTGTATGTTTTATTACAACATCTACAATAATTCTGTTCATTTATGTGAAAAAGAGGTTTATGATGATTATTACGATTGAAGTTATTATTAGTATGACGAGGTCCACTTCGACAATTCGCGGTAGTGTGACCGGTTCTATTACAATTTTTGCAAAACATTTTATGACGATTATTATCGTGTCTGTCATGCCTACTGGATTCTAATAAGGAAAACTTTTCTTCTTCTAAAGCCATATTAAATGCATCATTCAAGTCTTTTGGCTCTCTTGCTCTTAAGACTTGTGATAACTTTGGATTAATTCCTAACAAAAATGTATGCAATGCTAATTGATTCGTATTTTCTATCTGTCCAGGTAATAATAATGGGTTAATAGTTGATTGTTTAATAGTGCTAAGTAATCTTTTCAAACAACTTTCGAGGCGAGTTATATATTGAGCAACCGTTTCGTTCGGATATTGCTTACAATTTTGCAATTCTATAAGAAGATGCGTTTGATGTTTTCTATTTCCGAATCTAGCTTTTAAAAATTCTTTTAAGTCTTGCCAATTATCAAAAACTGTATTAGAGCAAGTGGATTGTGCTTTATCCACTAATTTATTTTGTACATAAGCAAAAAGAATTCTCTCTTGGCTGTCCGAAGCCAATCTAAATGCTCTATCACATTTCTCTATCCATGAACTAAGGTTGTCCCTATCACCGTCATATGGTTCGATAAATCTAAGTAAGGTATCAATCGACATAAAACAAATAGGATTAGAATTTCCTGCTACATCATGCGATGCAGTTGAAGATGATGGATTCTGCATTGTAATTATTTTTCGCTATTAACTTTATTAAGATTTATTAAATTTAAATTTCAAACGAAAGTTTAACTAATTGAATATACGAATTAAAATTATAAAACGTAGAGCTAATTAAATATACGAATTCAATTTATAAAACCTAGAGCTATAGATTATGAAAAATAAAATTGCCTTTTAATAGTAAAATCAATAAAAATAGTAAGAAATAAAGCAAAAATTTATAATTATTAAGACGTGGTAATTAAGACGTAAAGAAAAATATCCTATATCTATTCCTTTTCCGTATTATTAAAGTACGCGTAAGTTAAGTATTAAAACGTTTTAAGAAAAGAAAAAAAATCCTTATTAATTACGTAAGAAAGTTTTAAGTAAAAATTAGAGATGATTGTTATAATAATAAATGCGTGAAATAATATTAATCATGAAAATCCTATCATGAAAATCCTATCATAAAACTCCTAAAATTATTCTAATATTAAATTAAAATAAACTTACAGAACTAGATGATTCATTCTTCGGTGAACTGTTAACTGGATGGTGGACTGGTGTGCTGCTGCCGCTGGTTTTGATGATGATGCCTGTTTTGGTCTGCCGGAACCACTTGGCTTCTCCGCTGTTTCTTCAGAAACTAGTGCGAATGGTACGCCTTCACTTTACTTGCTGGTGGTCCAATCGCCGTTGACGCCGTCCTGGATCAATTCGTGCGATGATGACCGTTTCTTCTTACTCACGCCGTCGTCGCCGTCGAGGGCCAAAACCGTCGCGCTGAGTCTTGAAGATTCTTGCTTACTCACGCCGTCGTCGCCGTTGGGGGCCAAAACCGTCGCGCTGAGTCTTGAAGATTTTTTTCAGGAACTTGTTCGTTTCTATGCCAAAGTCTGGAGACTTCCCTGCTTCTGACGAAGATTCTTCTGACGAAGAGCAGGTGCACAGATCCCACTTCTGACACCAAAATTATGTTATGTCCTGGTCAGGTTGCAAATCAAACAATCGATGAAATAATATAACTTTATTTCTATGCTAATCTAGCTTACGATTATTTTGTTTACAATGAGCAAAGTATTCGGAGAAGGCGTGATACACCAAGTGGTCGGATAGGAGGTCGGTTAGGAGGAGTTCTCGTGAGGTCGAGAGTCGATGAAGAAATGAATAAATGTTCCTGGATGTTCGGATATTTATACAGATAAGTAAACAACTTTTGGGGACGCGGAGCGACTCAAGTGTTCTACGAAAATGGATGGGAAAAATATCAAAGGGTACAGTTGAGGATTGATAATGTATACATTATGAGACATCTGCGTCGTCTTGATAGGCAGATGTTGATATGAATGATAAACAAGTGCCGACTAATGAAAGATTTGGGTTTGTTATGGTCGGCAACTTCCAATAAGTATTTCGTGGGAGTTTACTTAAAGAATCATAAGTATGTCAACGCAGTGCAACTTATGATAAAGGGAATCAGTTAAAAGGTCTCGAGAGTTTCAAGTGAAATGGTTTCTAAGTAAGTTAATACATTAGGGCAAAGCAATAAATGTGAAGTGGAAGTACATTAGGGTGTGGGAATAGTTACGTGGGAATAGGAGTAATGGTTAGGGTACATAACAGTGCTATGCGGAGCACACGACTTAAACGCTGGAATCTCACTTCTGACACCACTGTTACGGAGTAGGTCAGGAATAGCTTTTGAAAACAAAGTTTTAAGAAAAAAAAACCCTTTATTAAATAGAATAAAAATCAACTACAAATATTCTTAACCCGACAAAAGTCCAATCCAATCTGAATAATGCACTAATTAATAAATCATGAGTAAACAAATTTCATTGACGTCAATGCAAACTGTTTAGCAATCTATCTAAACTGCAAACTATCATCAGCACTTTTATTCTTTGCTGATGGTGTAATTACCAATATAACAGTACTTTGAAAAGATTTAATAAAAACATTTTTACCCATAGAACATTTTTTTTTATATTTGCGAAATTTTCTGAGTGTGCCACGTATATATTTATTATATTTACATAACATAACATATATAACATAAACGTTCACGCCGAATATCCCCGAAAGGGTTGGCAGAGGTACTAATACTTCTGAACATCACGTAACTTTGTCACCTGGTGTTCAGAGTACCCACGTTTTGCATGGACAGTGTACTCACGTGATAGGGGGCAGGCCTATCGCCGTTTTGTACACTGTCACATGACTAAGTACAACTCAGCCATGTGGGTTTCCTCACGATGTTTTCCCTCACCGTTAACAACCATGATAAATTAACCACACATATGTCATTAGAAAAGACAAATTGGTGTAGGCCCGACCCAGGATTTGAACACTAGTCGTTTGCACGATAACCGAGTGTTCTACCCACTGGGCTATCACGGTTGATGTTATTATATTTTTAAAACGTATATGTTTATTTTATTTAGTTATTTGTATTGCTTTTATATATAAAAGTATGTAGTTATTTATGAATGTGTTCATATTCGTTAAATATGTATGTAAATGAAGACCTTAATTTGCTCTTCATTACATTTAAGTTACATGCATTGTTCATCTTTGACATTTTGTCAAAGAGTTATTTTTAGTGGTGGCAGCACTTGTTTCTATATGGCATCACTCACGCTAGTTTGATTTAATGAAAATGGCTGAATGTTAAATAAATGAAATATCAGTAAAATACTATAATTGAAGCAATAGCTTTTAATGTTGTTTCTTTTTTTTACAGGTAAGTTAATGGTATTTTTAATGTTTAGTTTGATGTAGGTTCTAGATTAAGTAAGAAATGTATTTTATAACATAAAATAAATCTTTTTTTTTACAGAGCAACAACGTGGTTTTTGTTTCATTAAATAACAAACTTATTACAAAACAACATTATTTGTAGCTGTTGAAAACGATGGAAAAGTTAAAATTTGAATTTGTTGTGAAACAAAGTGAAGACTCGAAGTCAAACATGTTGTGTATAACCTCAATAACGAACGCCGAAAAAAAAGTATTCACAATCCCCGATCAATTGCAGCCGATCAAACTGCATGATGTTTTAATGAAAACACAAGCTTTCTCAAGAATAAAAGCTACACTACAAAGACGGCATGAAAAAAGACAAGTTTGGATTTCATTGACACAAGACTTAAGTGAGACATATAAGGATGAAGATGGAAATATGCAATTTAAAGGGTATTTACTGGAGGAAGTCACACAAAAAGTACAAGAGGGAGTTTCTACAAGTGAATTGTCTGTAGAAACATTGACAAGAATCTTGGAAAAAATTTCTGAATCGAAGAAAGAAAGTAAACAATTCAATTTGAAGAGCGCATCAGAAAAGTTTGCTTTAGAAAAGTTCACAAGAAAAACAACAAGTGTTACACAGTGGATGGCCACTTTTGAAAATGAATGTGTTCGTGTAGGTATATGCGAGGACCTGCAAATAATTCAAATGTTAAAATTATTTTTAGATGATTATTGTCAGGATTGGTACAACTCTATGCTTATTAAGCATACAGTTGACTCAAAATGGTGTATTTGGAAAACAAGCTTTTGTGAGACATATGCAAGCAAGGGCTGGACACCCATAAGGTATGCTATTACATTTAAATACAGACGGGGCTCGTTACTGGAATATGCTTTAAAAAAAGAGAGGCTTTTATTAGAGGTGAATAAGTTCATAGATAAACCTACTTTAATTGATTTAATAGTAACTGGGTTACCAAACTTTGTAGCGGATAAGATTGACAGGGATAAATTAATGAACACTGAAGATTTGTATGGTAGTATACGAGGTTTGGAATATTTAATGAATAAAAGAAATGGAATGTCACAGGGGGTAGAAATTAAGACTAAAGAAAATAAGACTAGGGAAAAAGCATGCAGGATCTGTGAAAAGGAGAAAAGAGTTACTCGGTATCATCCAGAATCTGTATGTTGGTTTAGGAACAAAGATAACGATCGTTTTAAGAAAGAATGCATTCGTAGTGTAAATCATTCTGAATTAGAAATGAGTTTAAATGAAATAGATCCAAAAAACTAGTGATTCCACCATTAATCAAAATACAATTAAAAATAAATGATTCCATAGAGACACTGGGGGTTTATGATTCAGGATCAAATGTGAGTTTAATTAATTCAAGGTTATTTTCCTTAAAAAACTACTCTTACAACAATAACAATGATCATACAAATTTAAAAACGATTAATGGTGTAAAAAAGTCAATAGGAATTGTAAAATTAAAGATAAAAATTTTTGATATTGAACAAAATATCAATGTTTTTGTTATAGATGAACAAAACTTTGATTATGACTTTTTGATTGGATTAGATTGCATAAAATCCTTTCATCTAATTCAAAACGAAGACTTAACAATCACTCAAAAACTAAACAAAGAGACAAAACAAAATAATGATAATATTCCTGGATTTACAGGTCAAAAAATACAAAACAAACAAATTTTTTTTTATAATGATAATTATATAGTAAACTTCAATGAAAACATAGAAGTGACAAACTTCAACATTTCAGTCAATCATTTAGATACTCAACAACAGTCACAAATAGATAAATTAATATGTAAATACAAATCACTATTTGTAAAAAATAAGTATGATGTAGGGACAGTGAAGGACTATGAAGCACATATAGATTTGAAAGTAGACACATATTGCAACAAAAGACCATATAGGTGTAATTTTCAAGATAAGAAAGAGATAGAACACCAAGTTTCAAAATTATTAGAAAAAAAATTAATTGAAGAATCTTATAGTCCTTTTGCAGCTCCGGTGACATTAGCATATAAAAAGGAAGAAGGTAGGAAATCTCGACTATGTATTGATTTTCGGGATTTGAATAAAATAGTAATACCTCAATCTCAACCATTTCCACTCATAGAAGATTTAATGATTAAGACACGAAATTGCAAATTATTCTCCACTTTGGACATAAATTCAGCTTTCTGGTCTATACCTTTAAGAGTAGAAGATAGGAAAAAAACAGCATTTGTCACACAGGAACACCATTTGCAATGGACCTGTCTACCATTTGGCTTAAAAACTTCTCCTGCAATTTTCCAAAGAATACTAACAAGTATTATAAGAAAACACAAATTATCTGAGTTTACAGTGAATTTCATCGATGACATTTTGGTATTTTCTAAAACATTTGAAGAACATATTGAACACTTATCCTTGCTATTGGAAGCAATTTCTAAAGAGGGCTTTAGGTTGAAATTCTCTAAATGTAACTTTGCACAAGATTCTGTGAAATACCTAGGTCACATTATACAAAATAATACTGTCACTCCATTAAAAGATAATTTAAATTCCATTAAGGATTTTCCCATTCCTAAAACAAAAAAAAATATTAGACAGTTTTTAGGTAAAATTAATTTTTACGGAAAATATATACCAAACATAGCAGTTTTGTTAGATCCTTTACATAATTTGTTAAGAAAAGACCAAACATTTACTTGGACAGAAAAATGTCAAGGATGTTTTGATACTGTAAAGAGACTTCTGTGCTCTAAACCTATTTTGGAAATATTTGACCCAGAATTGCCTATTTATATTTATACTGACGCCAGTATTCTGGGTATAGGAGCTATTTTAAAACAACCACAACCAAACGGAGAAGAAAAACCGTGTGCATATTTTTCAAGAAAATTAAATGATAGTCAAAAACGAAAAAAAGCTATATACCTAGAATGTTTGGCAATAAAAGAGGCAGTCAAATATTGGCAGCATTGGCTCATAGGGAAACAAGTTAAAGTATTTTCTGACCATAAACCTCTAGAAGAACTAAATATAAAGGCAAGGACTGACGAAGAATTAGGGGATCTCACATATTATTTATCACAATTTAATTTTGATATAATATATTGTCCGGGGAAAGATAATTTGGAAGCAGACAGTTTAAGCAGAAATCCTGTATTAGAACCACATGTGAATCAAGAGGAAATTTTAAAGGTAGTCAATTTCATTAAACTAGAAGATATTCGAAACGACCAAGACAAAAATGAACACATACAACTACAAAAAAACAAATTAATATTAAGAGATAAAATATATTTCAAGAAGATAGGAAAAAATGAAAAAATTATACTTACTGAAGAATTTTGTAAAAAAATTATAAAAAATATACATTATTCATACTGCCACATAGGATTAAAACAAATAGAAACTAAAATAAGACCATACTATACATCAAGAAATTTATTGCAAAATATTAAAATGGTTTGTAACAATTGTGAGATATGCATAAAAAATAAATCTAGAACTAAATTCAATTATGGATTGATGTCCCATTTGGGTCCCGCTACGTACCCTTTCGAAATTGTCTCTATAGATACCATAGGTGGCTTTGGTGGCTCTCGCTCTACAAAGAAATACCTACACCTTTTGGTAGACCACTTCACCAGATTTGCTTACATTTTGACATCAAAAACACAACATTCAGATGATTTTATAAAGCTCGTTAAAAAAGTTTGTTCTGATAACAAAATTGGAATAATTTTATCTGATCAATACCCAGGTATAAACTCAAAAGAATTCAAGAGTTTTTTAAAACAAAATAATATCCCTATTATATTCACGGCAGTTAATTCACCTTTTTCGAACGGACTAAATGAACGGTTAAATCAGACTATAGTTAACAAAATTAGATGCAAACTTAACGAAAAAGATAATAAGAAAGCATGGACAACGGTCGCTCATGAGTGTATTAAATGTTATAACGAAACGGAACATACTGTGACTGGATTTTCCCCGGTTTATTTAATGGAAGGGAAAGCTGTTGATATCTTACCAGTAGAATTAAAAGAACAAAAAACTTCAAATGGTTTATTAGAAGATAGAAAGATAGCTTTACAAAGAAGTATAAAATCACACAATTATAATAAAAAACTTTTTGACAAAAACAGAAAGGAAATTATATTAAAAGAAGGAGATTCCGTATATGTAGAGAATGGTAATAGATTAAATAGAAAGAAATTAGATGACTTAAAGATTGAACCCTACAAAATTTTAGAAAAACTGTCAGATTCAATATATAGGATAAGTACGGGATACAAAAAGCTTGAATCAAACTTATTTCACATCACCAAACTTATACCAGTAATGGCCTAGAGAAGGGGGGGAGATGTAAATGAAGACCTTAATTTGCTCTTCATTACATTTAAGTTACATGCATTGTTCATCTTTGACATTTTGTCAAAGAGTTATTTTTAGTGGTGGCAGCACTTGTTTCTATATGGCATCACTCACGCTAGTTTGATTTAATGAAAATAGCTGAATGTTAAATAAATGAAATATCAGTAAAATACTATAATTGAAGCAATAGCTTTTAACGTTGTTTCTTTTTTTTACAGGTAAGTTAATGGTATTTTTAATGTTTAGTTTGATGTAGGTTCTAGATTAAGTAAGAAATGTATTTTATAACATAAAATAAATCTTTTTTTTTACAGAGCAACAACGTGGTTTTTGTTTCATTAAATAACAAACTTATTACATGTATATTATTTTGTATGATTAATATTTATATTGTTATTCAAATTAAATAAGTTAGTTTTAAGTAAGCTTAATAGATTATTATGTTTTTTTGGCCTTGTTTTGTGCATCTACCCAAATAATTAATTTATCGATCTCACCTTCCAAAGGTTGTCTGGAAGGCTTTTAGCGATAAGACCGCAAATCGTACCTCACTGTAAACTGTTTGATCATATTGTTATTTTTGTAAATTTGTGTTTGATGTGCAATAAAGAGTTATTCTATTCTAGACTTGTTGGATAAAAACATTTCAAGTCAGTTTGATTTATGATAATTGTGACATCCTATCGAAAAATCCTTATATGTATCATTTAGTGAGGGCGATAAATATAACTGTTTATTTTAAGGCGCCGTTGGTTCAGCGAAAAATATCATCTCAGGGGGTGCGGCCCCCGCGGGCGCGGGGAAGCGCCCCTGCGCGCCGATCGAGCGGCCGTCTCCCCGACGCGACGCCGCGTGCGCGCGGTTTAAAAACATACAGTAGGGTAAGCAATACAGTTATTGTCAACTCGACAGTTTTAGCCACTCGCAAATATTTTCTATGGTATGGGTTCGGACATTTGTTTATGATTATTTACAATTTTTTTCTAAAATATTTACGAGTGGTTATTATTATAACAGTCAGGGTGACGAAAACTGTATCGCTTACCCTAGGTTATCAATTTCAAAAGTAGTTTCTACCATGGCCGTTTACAATATAAAATGTAATGATACGATAGATTTGTCTACCCCTGTCAGTTTATACAAAATTATTACAGTGATAATTTCATAACTTTTGCCGTGTCGTGTCGGCTTAGAATAACTGTAGGGTGTAGAACCTTACACTTAATTAATGCTAATAAATGATAGAATTCTTGATATGATAATTACGTATATTTAGTTACTCTGCTTATGCTAGTATGATAAATGATAAGTGAGAGTGCGCGGGTTGCTGTCTTAACGCAAACTGATATTAATGGCGTAATTTACATAAAACACACATTTATATGTAAAACTGCTGACAATGCAATGTCGGTTCTACTGAACCGTACATACTCCCGGGGGAATTTATAAAAAAATCTATAATACTATCGTATGGTTAGTAATGATGGAATGATACATGGATGAAGCATACAATCGATATGTTAGTAAAATAACCTAAGCTTGCTTTTTATTAAAATTATAGACTGAATCATCAAAAAATATTTAACCACTAAAATCATTAATTCTATTCATATCACTTTTCTGTTTTGGAAATGGAGAAGTACTCCTTTCCATTGTCTTATTGGATTTTATTTTCGAATACATCACTTGACTACGTTTTTGATCGCACTGAACACTTTCACTAATGTTATTAACGTCACTTTTATCACGACTAGGCGTTTCTGTAATGATAGACTGAAGAGGGGCCAGTGGTAATGGTCTGTTACTCGTTGTATTTTCGGTGACGGGAATGTGTATGGAGGTGGGGGCCGTGGCTGATTGGACCGCCCCTCATCAGCAGAGAAGTCTCATCATTGCCCAGTGAAGGGAGTCGATTTCCGCCCATCTAGCTGACAAATAAAAGACGTGTGTTTCCTTCAATCATATATTATAGACTAAAATCCTAAACTACCTTAACATATAAATATAAATCTAACTCTGACAACTACTAACGTACATTACACCTCCACCCTTATTTACAAATACAACATGTTCACATGAACTTATTAACCTAAATAAAAACCTAATAAAAAGAAAAGAATAATTACAAACTAAAACAAAACAACTTAAATGACAAATTATATTTACAAAGAAAATAATAATTACAAACTAAAACAAAACAACTTATGTACAACAAATAATATTTACACCTGAGCAGTATTGCTAAAACCATAACGATCAGGTGCTTTACGTTGCCGTAACGGGTAACGACGTACATCCTGACTAGTATTTGTTTCCGAGTCAATCGGCACACTGGGCACACACATAGGATTTGGAGTCAAATCGACGATAGCGGTTTCGTTAGGTTCTGTGTTTGTTGCAGACGAATCCCTTACTCTACTCTCTTCCGAGATAATTAATCTATTTTCCCTCTCCGCACCACTGGTTATAGGAAAACTTAAAGGAATTTGTGATAAATGTGATGACTGATTGACTAATTTATCACTTACAATAGAATTTGACTTAGGAACCCTTTCTCTTAATTGATCGATGTGCCGATGGATTTCCGTTCCCAAAGTAGTTGTCACGCTATAATCCGTACTACCTAGCTGTTTACTAATAGTACCTGCCGACCATTTGTCTGAACCCCTATAGTCACGATACCACACCGCGTCCCCCGGCTCCAGTGCACGGTGCGCGCCCCCCGCATCCGCCTCCATGCGAGCCTGCCGCGACCTAACTCGCGCTTCGCGCTCAGGTTTAATGTTATCTAACCGCATACGCAGCTTGCGACCTAATAAAATTTTAGCAGGACTTTCACCGGTTGTGGTATGCTCCGTATTTCTATAAGCTAACAAAAACCTACATAATGCCGTATGTATATCCATATTTTGTTTCACCCCCTTCTGAATGGCCCGTTTACACTGTTTAACAGCGTTTTCTGCAGCCCCGTTAGAAGCTGGGTGGTAAGGCGCCGAAAAAATATGCTCTATGCCGTTATGTTTTAAAAAATTACGTAATTCTGAACTGGAAAAGGGAGGCCCGTTGTCACTAACAACTTGCTTAGGTAAACCAAACTTAGCCCAGATATCTCTTAAAACTGCTATCACTGCTAATGCGGTTGTCCTTTTCATTTCAACCGCTTCGATCCACTTTGAACATGAATCTATCATAACTAAAAAACTCTTACCGTAGATAGGTCCCAGAAAATCGAGATGTAAACGTGACCAGGGCCGGGACGGCCACGGCCAGGACTGCGGCGCGTGTCCCGGCGGCACGTCCGCCACGACGGCGCACACCTCGCACTCGCGGCACGCCGCCTCCACCGCTTCGTCTACACCGGGCCACCACACGTAACTCCGCGCTAGACATTTAGTTTTAACTATTCCCATATGTGGGTCATGTAACTCTAATAACACCTTTGCTCTACATGAAGATGGAATGACTACCCGGTGACCCCACATTATGCAACCTAACTCTACGTATAACTCGTTCTTTCTATTGAAATATGGTTTTAATTCTTTAATATCTACATCTGTCGGCCATCCGTCCGATATGTAGCTTAAGACCCGGCTCAAAATGGGATCGTTCTGAGTATCTTTCTTGAGTTTTGAATAGTCTAGTAACATGGCATCGGTCGCAAAATGTAAATATGTTTGTTCTGGTAAATTATTCTCCTCCCGAATTCCCTCATCCTTTTGCGACTTAATTAAACGAGATAAGACATCAGCCGTGTTCTTATCCGTTTTAACATACTCTATATTAAAATTATATGCTGATAATTTAATAGCCCATCGTTGTAACCGACTCGCTGCCGTCGCTGGTACCCCTATATTTGAACCAAAAATACTGACAAGAGGCTTATGATCAGTACGTAGAACAAAGCGCCTGCCATATAGGTATTGGTGAAATTTTTCAACCGCAAACACTATAGCTAATGCTTCTTTATGAATTTGGCTATAGTGTATTTCATGTGCATTAAGTGATCGCGACGCATATGCTATCACGCGCTCCGAACCTGCGCTCTGGCCACTATCGGCGCGCTGCGCCAACACCGCGCCCAGCCCCCGGGAGCTCGCGTCCACTGTCAGCACTGTCTCCTGACTCATATCAAAATGTGCTAATGTCTTAGTACCGCATAAAAACTTTTTGACTGACTCGAAAGCTGAATTTTGATTTACTCCCCAAGTCCAAGGAGTTCCTTTTTTTAAAAGGTTGTATAAAGGTGATAATGTAGAACTTAAATTTTTTATGAATTTCCCATAGAAATTAACCATTCCTAAAAATGATTTAAGTTCCGACACATTCCTAGGGTGGGGCATATCAACCATTGCCCTTATTTTCTCCGGGTCTACCCGGATACCGTTTGCGTTTATTATAAATCCTAAATATTTAACTTCTCTCTGTAAAAATTCGCATTTACTTTTTTTAACTTTAAGCCCGTTTTTACCTAATATATCCAAAACTGCGTTAATAGATTTTAAATGACTATCCCAGTCCTTATTCATTACCAATATATCGTCATAAAAGACCAGTACATTTGGCAACTTTGCAAACATGTCAACCATCAACTTTTGAAATATTCCCGGGCTCGACGACAAACCGTACACTAATCTATTATATTTAAAAAGCCCTTTATGCGTATTTATCACAGTATATTGCCTTGAATCCTCGTCTAATTCACACTGATTGTATGCTTGTGAGAGATCTATCTTTGTATACCATTGATTACCACTCATATTGCTAAATAAGTCTTCTATCTTTGGGACCGGAAACCTATCCATCGATAATACTTTATTAAGGGTTACCTTGTAATCCGCACATATCCTAAGTCCCCCGTCTGCTCTGTTTACCACTACGAGCGGAGTGGCCCAGTCGGAATGGGTAACAGGTTCGATAACGCCCGCGCGCAGCATCGCGTCGAGCTCCGCATCCACCCGCTCACGCAACGCGTAAGGCAGCGGTCGCGCCCGGAAAAAAATAGGATTCGCGCCCTCGCGCACCTTTAGCTTGGCTCGACCTCCCGTGTATTTACCCAGTGTTCCGTCAAACAGCGATTCATGCCTGGAAATTACATCGTTTATAATCTTTATGTGTTCTGCACTACACTCTGGCATATGATTTAATTCTAATTTGGCACTCGGCACATATACCGGAATATTTAATTCAGCTAACCACTGCCGACCCAACAAACTAGTAGTGCCTCTGTCTATGACATACAAATCTAACTGTTTACTGACTCCATTATAATAAACAATGACTTCTAAATAGCCTAAAGGTTTTATGGTCGACCCATCATACAATTTTAAAGTTAACTTACAGGGTTTTATTGGTAATTGATTAAATAATTCATCGTACACTTTTTTACTAACACAAGATAATGCTGATCCGGTGTCAACCTCCATATTCAACAAACAATTGTTAACTTTAATAGTTATACTAACCGGTTTATATTTCCCTAATGACATTTGATACAAACGCTCTTCTTGTTCCGATTCCGAAGTGATTGCGTCATCGTGATCATTCATCAAGTTCAACTTGGTTCGCTCTCTGCTGTGCACTACCGATTGCGCATGCGCTGTTCCGCGCCCCCCGCGTCTCTCGGCCCGCCAACGATTGTTGGTCGCTGCGCCGCCGCCGCCGCTTCCACCGCCACCGGCACTCACCGCGCCGTTTCCCGCTACCTGCCCGCGATGTATTAATTGGCTTCTCATTTTACCCGCCGATTCTTGAGTCCTCCTGGCATGATTGAATTTCCGTGAACACATTTTTCTAAGATGGCCTACTTCTTTGCACGCGTAACACATATAGTTTTTATATACACAGTCATGTCTATTATGTTTGGTATCACCACATCGTGAACACTCATTTAAATTTAGTACGTTTAACCGTTCCGTATATTTTGACTGATTGTCCGAGTAATCCACCACTACACTATTTGCATCCCGTTCTGCAGCCTCTAAAGATAGCGCCAATGCAACCGCTCTGCTGTACGTGAGCTCATTCTCCGCAAACAATTTTTGCCTAATGGCGTCACTTTTTAACCCGCAAACAAGCTGGTCCCGCATATTTTCATTTAGAGCCTCCTTAAACGCACAATATTTTGACATTTTCCTTAAACATGTCACATAGTTGGTGATGGATTCGTCACTAAGTTGACGTCGTTGCCGGAATTTATATCTCTCTGCCAACTCCGATGGTTGTGGTTGAAGATGGGTGGCCAACAACTTCACTGCATCCTGGTATGATAAGCTAGCTGGCTTAATAGGGCTAGCCAATGTTACCAACAGTTCATACGCGTCTTCACCCATAACGGATATTAACGTCGGTAATTTGAAACTATCCTCCACTTTGTTGACGAGAAAATGCATTTCCAGCCGTTCCACATAGCTGCTCCAGCTACTCGACCCAATCACAAACTCACGCATTTGTCCCACCGACATTGTGACACTGTATTTTACAACTTCACTAGTTTAAAGTTATAATTTATACTCGTTCGCCACTGACAAATAAAAGACGTGTGTTTCCTTCAATCATATATTATAGACTAAAATCCTAAACTACCTTAACATATAAATATAAATCTAACTCTGACAACTACTAACGTACATTACACTAGCTTTAAGACTTTGAAGAGTGTCCTCCAATTCCCATTTCTCTGTTATTAAACTTAGGTCAATGCTAGTTACTGTTCTTTGAAAAGCTTTAAAATTGGTTGCTTGCTTGCGAAGAAGCTCGTCGCTGTTGCTAAAGGTTCCTCTGGACTGATGATGATAGGAGGCAGTACCTGATCGCCCTGGTTGCTCCTGTTGCTGTTGCTTTGATAAATCTTGATTAAGTTGCTCTTGTAAAGAGCTCGAATCACGTTCGATACCCTTCTGTTCTGTGGTTCTTTTTATTTTCGATGGCTCAACCGAAGGTCCTGCCATTTCTGCTATTGCTGCCGGCTGTGCTAACTCTTTTGGAAGTCGTTCCAAAAGATTCTGATAATGCTGCTCCAACAATGATTTGAATGCTGAATATTTTTCAAACGCTGTTTCATACTCAGCATTAGAAAAATAAGATAAATTACGATCGATACCCTCTAACTCGAGATGAGTACTCGTGTAACTTTCCCAATATTGCTCTAATAACCTGAACTTTCTTTTATAATAGTCAATAGTTTTTCGCTCGGAACCATCCTTACGATAGTTTATTGCCATTTTGTCTATAGCTGCTGCAATTTCCCTTTGATTGATGAGTAGGTCTTCGACCGACATGATGACTGCTACTATAATTTGAATAATTAAAACGATCTTACTTGAACTCTGAAGTGAAGTGAATGCTGAATGCTGATAAACTTATGTACTGCTGCTGCTCACACCAGTACACGAATTTTTCTTCAATTATATAAATGTTCCAATAGGCACTGATAGTTCAAACCTCACACGAATTGTTCACTCGCGAAAGGTCCGGCTCGAAGGACCAATAAATGTAATGCTAATAAATGATAGAATTCTTGCTATGATAATTACGTATATTTAGTTACTCTGCTTATGCTAGTATGATAAATGATAAGTGAGAGTGCGCGGGTTGCTGTCTTAACGCAAACTGATATTAATGGCGTAATTTACATAAAACACACATTTAATTGTAAAACTGCTGACAATGCAATGTCGGTTCTACTGAACCGTACAATAACACTACCCCATTTCTACCCGTGATCGTAAGAGGCGACTAAGAGTATAGGGGCTTTTTAAGTGATTTTTGGGCGATGTGGTTGGAGAACCTTCACCGAATTTATTATTATTTATTACCATCTTTTCCCAAATCAACTTCCAAAAGTGGCTGAGGAATTTCTCATTCCAAAGCTCTGGCTATCCCGTTAAGTGATTTATAGCCGTGAGTATATGTATGTATATAATTTTCAGTTTACACCTGTAATTATTTAATATTATTAATTGAAATTAGAAGTTACTTTAACGGTTTTGTTCTTTTTCCCATTCCTAATAAATTAAACAATAAAATATAAAAATGAGTGCAATCTATGAATTGAATGAATTATTTTATACTTGCTAATGCTAACCGTACGCACGGTCACTCTCACGCCTACATTGACGCGCATCGTGTACAGATAGGTCACTCGCACACTAACGGTGACGCACGCGCGTAAATTGTAAGATCTGTAACACAAGGCGCGCGCGACATAGGTCCATCCCCTAAAACAGCTCGCCGAGCACTGAGCGAGCGGCGGGTGGCGCTCGGGCACGAGTAGGACTGCGAATATCGATGTTTTTAAAATATTTGTTTTATTGAATTTATTAAAAAAGAAAACTAATCGCCAATTATTATTAGAAATACAAATGCTCAAATTATGATGCAAGTTATATGTAAGTAGGTAAAATAAATAAAATATAAAACCATTTTAAAGAGTGTAATTAGAGGTCTGTTGGTGATTTTTTTCCATCGAGCGAAAATGTATTAATCATGTTTCGAATCACCAATTTCACAGCAGAAAAGCCTCAAGATTTTGATGTATTTTTTTCAAAACCATATTGTTATAAACATACGCATTATAATGTTTCAAAAACTCTGTTCGCTGGACTAACGGCACCTTAAATGTACTAAAAAAAGTTTTGATAAATAGAGCTAATGAGGAAGGTAGTGTTAGTAGGGGACGACCATAGAGGACACATTTGAACCAAATATAGAGTGTGCTCAAAAAGGCAGGTGTCCGAAGTATAAAAAGTAACATACATACTTACATATTCTCTCACCGTTAGTTCCCATTGGGTTAGGCAGAGACTATCGGTCGCCACTCAGTACGATCCTGGCAAACCTCTCTAGCTTCATTCACATCCATCAATCTTTTCATTCATGCTCTTTTATTCTTCGTACTTCGGACACCTGCCTTTTTGAGCACATTTTCTATATGATCCAAATGTGTCCTCCGAGGTCGTCCTCTACTTTAACATTACCTTCCACATTGACTCTATATATACTTTACTTATATACTTTATTTATCGACTGCGCGCGAAGCAATACGTGTTTAAATTTGTCTCGTTGTTTATTCATATTTACGTATCAAAACCTTAGTGGATTGCGCTGAAAGTTTCTACCAAGTGTAAATAATACTATAAGGAATATTAACCTACAAACAGAATATCTACAAAGTGCTTATTGTGAGAGAATTAAGTGAAAGTAATTCAGTGGTAAAATTGTCAAAATTCTTTTGAAATACGTTAATTGTGATCAGCTGAGTCGTAGCGGACAGGAGATGCGGTGCTAGACACGAGCGACGCGAGACCAGAGAAGGACGCACTACATCGTCGTAGAAGCTTCGTGGCTTTCCGTACTCACTGCTACGATACTACGAGCAACCGGTGCAAAGAAGGTTTTAAGTGTGTGAGTGCTGCGCATGCACACTAGGCCATAAAGATCTACTTACGCTGTCCCAACCGCCATCTGCCGCACGCCCGCCGCGCACTATTTGAATTTGAATTTATTTGTGGGCCTAATTTCATATTCACCTACACGTTTATTTTATTACTAAAAAGTGATAAAATGAATTGTACTGCTTGTTGCCTTGATGTTGGTTTAGCGGATTTATTAAAATGTACCAATTGCAAGGCCACTTTTCACTATCAATGCTTGAACATCACCTCTGCCGTTTATATGGCTAACTACGCTAAATTTAAAAAAGCCTGGGTTTGTAGCTTATGTCAAAATACGACAATTCGTAAAGATAGAAACGACAATACACCCATTCGTAGATCTCATTTGCCGGACGCTGAGAAAACAATGCACCAGGATGGTGGGTTCGGAGCGGCTGATATGTCTTGCGACGATTCTAGCGCTAGCCTGGTTCAAGCTAGCGCTGTGACGCTGAGTCAAAAGTCGGCGGCCGAGACGCTTACGGTGGATGTGTTGATAGCTGTATTAGACAACAAATTCACTGAATTTAGACATTCGATTACTAACGATCTCGGTAAAGAAATAAATGAATTAACATGTCAGTTGAATAACTTCCGGTCCGAGATCGGAACTTACAGCGGACGTCTTACGGCGCTAGAAAATGAAAACATATTGTTACGAAATGAACTGAAACAATTAAAAGAAACAACTAGTAACTCTAATAATTCCTCTGAAACTATAAAATTGTTAGAAACTGAGATAAATAACCGTGATCAGGAAACACTTAGAAACGATGTGCAGATTTCTGAGATCCCCGAGTTCCCGGGTGAGTCAGTAGGGCACATCGTGTTACAAATCGCCAAGAAAATACAAGTGCCAATAGGCGAACATGATTTGGTGGATGTGAGGCGAGTCGGGCCAAGGCGGATCACCGCCACCTCCGCCAGTGGACCGCAGCAGCGCCCGCGACCTATTGTGGTGCGGTTGGCGCGTCGAGTACAGCGTGACCTCCTAATTAAGAACTCCAGAGTGCGGAAAAATACTACCACCTCAGAGCTAGGCTTACCCCCTCATCAGCCCAATATATTTTATATAAATGAAAGGCTAACGAAACAAAACCGAGTTTTACATGGAAAAGTAAGAGAGTTGAAGAAGATTCATAATTGGAAGTACGTGTGGACTAGAGATGGGCGGACTTTCCTCAGAAAAGACGACGGATCTCCGGCGATAGCAATCAACTGTGATACAGACTTGTCTCAGGTTTTTTTATAAGTAAATTTATTGCATTGTGTTTCGCCGTTCATGACTGCATCCACCACTCCTCTTATGTTCATTTTAAGTTTTTGTTTTATTTTGGTAGAGTTTTTGTGGCTGCTCGTATTTTTCTTAACACTAAGCTGAGTTACACGCAAACATTTTCTGTCTCTGTTATTATTATTCTATCTACTAAATTTATTACTAAAGTTGCCTTTTCAAATTTGTATATGTATCGATGTTTGTCATATAACTGCATTATTTTTTTCACTGTTGCGTATTCCAAACAGTGTAAATATGACATTAAATTATTTAATAGGCCCGTTGTTATTTTAGTCATTAATTTTGTCCCATTGAGAATTGCATACTATTTTGTTATTTATATGTTATCTACTTATGTATTATTTTTATTTGCTGTGTATTATATATTTATATTAAACATTATTATAATCTATTTATTAATATTTTTAGTCATACTCGTAGTAGCGAGTTGTCAGGGAGAATTAAAACTACACGTTGACACTGACTGTTATGAAGTACGCCTTAGTTTAATTCATTTTTTTTTCTCATCTTTTACACTGCTAAATATGTATTTTATCGGTTTTTATATCGCATTCTTTGAATTTTTATTTACTTTTAACAAATGACTGCATCGTGTGCGTCTAGTGGTAGTTATTGTAAAATGAAACAATTCGCAGTGGGTTTATTAAACATCCAATCCATTAATACTGGATGGGATGAGCTGCTAGAGACGATGAAAGACAATAAATTAGATTTATTGTGTCTTAACGAAACGTGGCTGCGACAGGACTCCGACATAAAGCGTTATGTGATCCCAGGGTATGATTTCATACACGTCCCTCGTGGGCACAGTCGCGGGGGCGGAGTTGGAGTTTACATTCGTAGTGACTTACGGAGGCGTCGCCTAGAACACATAGGCACTGAATTAGAACAGCTGTGGATAGAAGTTCGCATACAAAAATTAAAAATGATGATAGGAATATTTTATCGACCCCACTCCTTAAGCACTGCTACAGCCATAGATAGCCTGCTTGACTCTTTATCGGTATTTGGTCCCCAATATGAGCACATCCTTTTACTTGGAGATTTTAATGTTAACTGTCTTTGCAGCAACTCTGTTGACATTTTTACTCCGGTGTGTTTTGAACCACTTATTTCAGCGTACGGCCTTACACAAATTGTAAATAAACCGACCCGAATTACCCCTACTAGCACTACGCTCCTTGACGTTATTTTCACTAGGACGCACTGTAAACCAACTTCTGTAAATGTGATTCACAACAAGGACCTTAGCGACCACGGTATGATAATCATTGGGTTCGCTATAAAACTTACCAAACCGCAGCCGCGAACTATTATGTACCGACCGATCGCCAATAATGTAGATTGTATTTTGCAAGCTGCTCAGTTTACGCCATGGGATTTTATTCAAGATTTTAAAAACATTAATGATATGGTATCCATGTTCAATTTTCTTATAACTGACCTATTTGATCATTTTGCGCCAATTCGACATAAAGTTTTCACAAATCCACCTGCACCCTGGATGACATATAATATAAGGGAAATGAGAAAACTGCGTGATAAAGCTAACGAGGCAGCTATACTAAGCAAGACCGAAAGTTCTCACAGACACTACCGTGAAATGCGAAATTTGGTTCATTCGGCTATTAAAACTGAAAAAAAAATGTACTTTAAATCTTATGTTAATTGCAATTCTTCCAACCCGACCAAATTATGGAAACATATTAATAGAGTAATTAAACCCAGCAGTTCGTCTTTAATACCGCAACATCTTTCGGACCCAAATGTACTGAACCGCTTCTTCATTGACTCTGTTCCCCCCATTGATGTCTCCATCCCTGAAACCACAAATCCATTGCACCCTGGTAATGACAGTAATATGCCCAAATTTTGTTTTAACGAGGTATCCGAAACCGAAGTACATCGTTTACTTGAAAGGTGTCAATCTGGCTCTGTAGGCTCGGATCAAATCAGTGCAAACATGTTAAGACTGACTCTACCTTACTCCCTTCATGCAATGACTACCATTGTAAACAAATCTCTGTTAGAAGGTGTGTTTCCAGAGACCTGGACTTGTTCTGTCGTCACTCCAATACCGAAGAAGAGCACAGTGGAACATCTCAACGATATTCGACCCATAGGAATACTACCTACGTTATCGAAAGTATTGGAAAAGATAGTTTTGAAGCAAATTTTGGCATACTTAGAAAAATCTAATATCATTCCTTTACAGCAATCGGGTTTCCGTTCTGGACATAGTACTTCCACCGCTCTTCTTCACATTGTGGATGATCTGCTTATGGTTTCCGACAAAGGTAGCGCTTCTATCCTCGTCTTACTCGACAACAGCCGCGCCTTTGATTCTATTTTTCCCCCACTCTTAATTTCTGAATTGCGCGCCGCTGGTTTTTCACAAACAGTTTGCAAGTGGTTTACATCTTATTTTAGTGATAGAACACAAATAGTGAAAACATATGATCCGAGTGGCCACCTGAAATTTTCAGACCCGCTCCCCGTCTCGCGTGGCGTGGTCCAGGGCTCAGTTCTTGGGCCTACACTTTTCTCTATTTACACCGCCAGTATATCGAAAATTATTACGCACTCCAAGTACCACCTCTATGCTGATGATACTCAGGTCTATATAGACCTACCTACAAATATTACGGATTTCACTGACGGAGTAAATAAACTGAATAGAGATCTTAAATGTATTGTAGAATGGTCTAAAAAGTTTCACCTTACTGTAAACCCATTTAAAACTGTAGCCTTGATCTGCGGTACAGTGGATCAGGTGCGGAAGATCGAGGAGCTTCAGCCAGCTATTGTGGTTGATGGCACTGTAGTCCCACTTCAAAAGTGTGTCAGAAACCTTGGACTTTATATCGACCAACATCTTAATTTCGACGAGCATATAGACCTAAAAATCTCTAAAAGTTTTTCTGCGCTTAGTAGTTTATATAAGATAAGACCTTTTATTAGCCCTGGAATTCGTCTCAAGTTATGTGAGAGCTTGGTCTTGTCACAGTTGGGGTATTGCAATGTAGTATACGGACCTTGTCTTAAAAAAAATACTGAAAAAAGAATACAACGCGTTCAAAATGCCTGCATGCGTTTTTGTTATAACATACCTCGCCGACACCATATAACACCTCATTTAATCGAGAAAAAAATACTGAACATGAAGTACTCTAGATCTCTTAAGTATTCTTGTTTGGTTTACAAGATTTTAAAGAAAGGTGTCCCTAAATATTTATATAATAAACTTAACTTTTCTCTTCGTCAACGTAGAAATATTCTTCTTCTTCCGAAGCACAACCTCACTAAGACGAAAGGCTGCTTCAAAATAGTAGCTTCCAAATGTTGGAACGATATACCGCCTCCTATAAAGGAAGCATGCACTGTTCAAACATTTAGGAATAAACTGCGAGAATGGCTTACTGTTTCTCAGCAAAATGAATTTGGAGCTCAGTATGGTTGTGCTTCACCCCCACCTTGACGTTATTCCGTCTAAGTTGTTTAAAATATAGATATACATGTGTATGTATATGTATGTGTGTGTATGTGTATGTATGAATATATATGTGTAAGTTTGTATACATATATATATATACTATATATTATGTATACGTGTAATTTTTATCATCTATATTCATTTATGATAGTGTTTGTGATGTGTATGTATAAGTATATACATACAAAATTGTGTATTATATGTAAACATATGTTAATATTTAATCGCCTGCAAATTGTTAACACGTATATTATAATTATGTTTTAATTAGGTGATTGTTTATTAGTTTTTGTAAATATTATTATTTTTTGAGTGCTCAATTGTTTGTGTTTTTGTATGAATTAGTTATAAGCTAGACTTAAGTTTTGTATATAGTAATTTTTAGTTATAAGTTTTTGGCCAGATCTGAAAATCGAAACTATCTGCTTGCTGCGGATAGAACGAGCTCTGGACCATTTTGTCTTTTATAATTTTTCGTTTTGTAATTGTTTATTTCATGTCATGTGTTTGAAGAAAGACAAATAAATGCTTTTATTATTATTATTATTATATCTCTTTTACCAATTTACTGTCATCCGTCCTCTCTATGTGCCCAAACCATCTCAACATTCCTTTTTCTATCTTTCTTACAATATCATCTTTTACACCACACCTTTCACGAATCACATCATTCCTCACACGATCACATAACCTTACATTACAAACTTTTCTGAGGGATCTCATTTCTACTGCATTCACTCTGCTTTCATGCTTCTTCTGCCACACCCAACATTCACTGCCATACATAAGCGTAAGAACGAGGACAGCATCATGCACAGCTATTCGGACCTTTTCAGACACCGGCTGACTAGACATTAGGCTATCCAGTGCTCCATTTACCGCATTACCCTTTTTCACTTTTCTCTCGATATATTCATCACATTTTCCATACCTAGTAAACAAACTTCCCAAATATACACACTCTTTCACTTGTTCCACTTTTTTACCATTAATCTCAATCACGCATTTGGTCACATTCTCCTCTCTCTCAAAAACCATAGTTTTTGTTTTATCCACAATCACTCTCATTCCCTTTTTTTCAAAAAACGCACATGCAATATTCATCTTCTCTTGCAGCTCTTCCACCGATGATGCAAGTAGCACTTGATCGTCGGCATATAAGAGGCATTTAATGATAAATACACCCTTTCTCAATCCATGATCACTTTCACGCAACTCTGTCAAACAGTCGTCCATGAACAAATTGAAGAGCCACGGAGAAGCTACACAACCCTGTCGGACACCCCGAGAGATCCCGAACCAGTCAGTATTTTCCCCGTTTAATCTCACACATGCACTGGAATCCTCATTGAGTGATACCAGTGCACGTAAAAGTTGACTCCCCAAACCGAAACTTGTACAACACCTCCCATAAATACTTTCTTACGACCCTATCATACGCTTTCTCTAAATCTATGAAGGAGCAATACACCTTTCGGTTCTTAGCTAAGAACTTTTCGGTGATGCTCAGTGACCAGGCCTCAGCATTTCGGGGTTAATCCTGTCATACCCTGCCGCTTTCCCTAGTTTCATACTTTTCATTGCTTTCATTATTTCTTCCATACTGATCTCACTGTCACTAAAGTCACCCATAACGTCGTCCCAATCAACATTACTGCCGATTGGCGAAGAAATGGATGCATCCTCTTTTTCAAAGAGTCTCTCAAAATAATTCTTCCATACTCATCTTATGCTACTTTCATCCGTCGCCAATTTATGTTCATCTCTCACTACATTCACTCTCGTGTTTTGGGAACCTCCCTTTTCTTTCCGGATATATTTCCAGAATACTCGTAACTTTTGGTTATTCCGGAAATTATCAGAAAGTTTCCTCTCACACCTCTCTTGCAAATCACGCTTTTTCTCTTCTATTTTCTTCTTAACCTCATTCTTAACACTCTTATATTTATCTTCACTATTCTTCACTAGATCATCCGTTACTCTCGCATCCATTCGTTTACTAGTTTTAATCGCTAGTAAATCTAACCAAGTTTTAATCTTATCTCCAACTGCCTCTTTCACATCTTTATCCCACCAACTTGTTGGTGGTCTATTTGTTCTTTTACTCAATCCACATACTTCCGTCGCACATTCAACCACTGAAGATTTGAGAACATCCCATACTTCTTCTATTTCCAATTCATCCTTCATCTCCACGCAACTTAGTCTGTCGTCCAATTTCTTCATATATTCATCTCTAATATTTTCATCCTCTTCCAATTTCTCCACTTTTACTCTCGCAAATTCCATTGTCGACACTTTGGCCCTGTGCGTGCACAGTCCCCTAAATCGTGATATCACGAGAAAGTGGTATGTGCCAACGTTAGTGCCCCTATAGACTCTGGTGTCAACCACCTTTGCTCTTGGCCTTTCATCCACTATCACAAAATCTATCATACTTCTCTCGCTTCCTCTCTGTCTAGCGTTTTTTAGTACATCTATGTTTCGTACGTAACAATTACATATTTTTCTACGAGCGATATGTGCTTTCACGGCCACGTGCTTTTCGGTACTGAAATGAAAAGTCGTAGCCTAGCGACTAGCGACTACGCTTTTGCATCGGTCAGATACTACGCCGTAGTCATGTATATTGAATTTTTAGGAATAAAAGTTACTAACAGTAAAAAGGGATTATATTATTAAGACTTCTCTGTACGTCTGTCTGTCAATAGCTGCATCCCATGAACCAAGTAAGACAAATGAAATTTACTATACGTATATGATGTATTTATATTACCGCCACAAAAACATGATGAGTTAATTTTGCTCGATATTGATTGCAGGTACTAGCTTTACAAAGATTTAGCTACTAGAATAAATTAATGATTAATTAATATGACAATATGCTTTACATAAGATTGAGCTACTAAAATTGAAAACTAATATTAAATTATTTAAATTAATATTTCACATACACAGCAATGTGTAGTGTCGGCATAGAATAGCACTACCCCATTTCTTCCGGTGGGTGTACGTAAGAGGCGACTAACGATATTGGGGCTTTTAAGGGATTTTTGGGCGATGCGGTTGGAGACCCATCGCCAACAACCTTTATTCTACCATCTTTTCCCCACTCAACTTCCAAAAGTGGCTGAGGAATTTGTAATTCCTTAGCTCTGGCTACCCCTTCTAGGGATTTATAGCCGTGAGTATATGTATGTATGTATGTATTTCACATACATGTCTTTTTTCTTAGTAATTTTGTCGCAAGAACAGCTCGCACTTGGCCGGGGAATTTTTCTTTTTATTCATTATGTTATTTATTTCGCCCAGATAGCCTCGATGAGACTACTACAGGTGCATAATCACTATGGTTTTATTACAGATTTTGCTTGTTTGCTGTATAATGTTGCTTAGAATAGCGCTACCCCATTTCTTCCCGTGGATGTTCGTAAGAGGCGACTAAGGGTAGTTGAGCTTTTTAGGTGATTTTTGGGCGATTTGTTTGGAGCAAGACCCACCACCGTTGTCACCCGTCACTAAAAACCTTTTATTTTGCAATCTTTTCCCCACCCAGTGTTTTAAAAAAACTTATTCTGAAGTGCTCTGGCTACCCCTTTAAGGGATTTATAGCCGTAAGTCTAAATATGCCTATGTATGTATTTTGCTTGTGTTAATTGTTTGATTAGGTTTTAACCTACTGTATTCAATCTTGTTTTGTTACTCTTAGTGACAACCACGTTAGGCTTTCATCAATTCTCTATTTTCTTTTTTCTAAAGTCGCATGTCTAGTCAATTTATTATAGTTGTTATAGGGGAGGGGACACATCGTGTGCACATAATGTAAGTTGTACTCAGTCATGTGACCATGTTTTCGTACAAAACGGCGAAAGGCCTAGCTGCTTTCTATCACTTGAGTACAATGTTCAAGCAAAACGTGGGTACTCTGAGCACCAGGTGACAATTTCAAGTGATGTTCAGAAGTATTAGTATCTCTACTAACCCCTCCGGGGATATTACGGTAAAATAAATGAAATATAATAGTTTGATGTTAAATTAAATATTTTAATGTATAATATAAAATTGGTAACAACGAAATTGGAACATCGATACTGAGATATATAACAATCAGTAACAATATATTGTTTACAAATGGCTTACAGAGTTTAAATGAAATACATAATTTATCTCGTGCTTCGTAAATACAAATATGGGAATTCGCGCGCTATGTATTAACTAAATTGGCTAGATGAAGCTTAAGGTTAAATAATCTAGAAATAGGTTATTCAGATAGTCTTCTTATAAATTTTTAAAATTTTAGATTTCAATTAGGAGAGGTTATTTATTAGATATCATTGAAAACGAAATGGAATGGCCCAGTCATGTAGTTCACCATACTAGTCACAACTTTAGGGGGTGGGCCGTTCCAATCTATGTCGAAACTTTCCACCATTCGAGCTATAAACGTGTTAATTTCTAACTCAGCAATCCGACGACCAATACACATCCTTACTCCAAATCCGAATGGCTGAGTTGTAAATGGATGAGCAGAGCTGTAATGTAGTGGATGATTTGTGTCGACGATCCATCTTTCTGGTATGAACTGATCTGGTTGAGGATACTGGCTCTCCAGCTTTGATAAGTGCTGGTGGCATAAAAACATGTCTATCTGAAAATGTATATAAAAACACATAAAAAATAATTGTTATTTAAAAGTCCTCTAATACTCTTTGGTTTTATTCTTTGACCTACCTGACTTTAATTAACTGATGAAGAAATTACATACATACATATACTCACGGCTTTAAATCTCTAAAAGGGGTAGCCAGAGCTCAGCCATTTTTGGAAAGTTGAGTGGGGACAAGATGGTGAAATAAAGGTCGTTGGTGATGGGTCTCCAGCAGCATCGCCCAAAAATCTCTTAAAAGCCCCAATGCCGTTAGTCGCCTCTTAAGTTACACCTTCTTATGAAGAATTATGTATCATAAAGAAAAAAGATAGTGAAAGTGGTGGTCAATAGAACAACTAAAAGTGTTCATTTAAAATAAAAGAGAGGTCTGTTTGTCGGTGGACCAATTCTTCAGTAGCACGAAAGTATGGTGACTGACGCGGCACGTGCAAGACACTGCTTTGGCGGAGGTTTACCGAGCTGCTTATAAGGAGAGGGATTAATATGTGGCAATTTTATCTTTTTATTTATTCAAAATATTAACATTGACAGTAGTTTTTTATAGAAGTAAAGTTTATAAACTACAAACGAAACATTTAAAGAAATTCACCGCTCTCAGTGAAGGGTAACGTGCCCAATATATAAGCAGCATTTGTTCTTTGGATGGCCAAGCTAATGCGTTGATCGAGGTGGCTGCCAACTCTGGGATCACCACATACTTCCACAAGGCGGGTAGGTAGGTCTTTATAGAATAGCTGCGCCTCGTTGCCCCACGGGCCGAGAGTTCAAACGGCGAAAGAAAAGACATGATAGTCATTTTTCAAAATAGAATAAATACGCCGTTTGAAGCCTCCAGGTGTCGCAACATCTTAAAAAAATATGTTAATTTGGGAACGACAAGTTCATCAGTTTTTGTTTTATTGTTTAAAATAATGAAATAACTCTCCAATATTTAAATTTTTTGAACAAACTTTATACTAGCTTGGAAATTTGTGTTTTACGAATAACCGGTCAAAATTGTCAATCCCAATCCAAAATACCCATGTTGCTGATGTCAATCAATGAAAGAAAAAATTACTACGTACTCCTTTAGGAATAGAATATCCCAATAAATTATATTCTTTCGTCGTTTGTCGCATGTTTCCCGAGACGACCGGCATCATTCTCATCGCCTCTTTCAAGCATGCTCTCAAATACGGACGGCTATCATTTTCCTGCGTTGATTTAATTTCTTCTCTCAGTTTTTCCTGCTTTTCTTTGTTTGTCGCAAGCAGATACAGAGTAGATAGTGCTGTATTAGACGACTGCAAATAAAACACATACTGATTATATTTTATTTGTTATAAACTTTATCAGTGATTTTAGAGCATATCATGCCCTTTTTAATGATTGTTAAGGCCTGAGTAACGATAAGTAATTATAAGTAAACATCAGTGGCCGCATAGTAAGAAATAAATGCTAGGATTGTTAAGGATATCTTATTAAGTTAAGGTATGTCATGGGATACGCAGACGTATTACATATAATATATATATTTGCTATGATATTTATTTATTTTTATTGATATATTTTTTTAATTAATTAAGACACTTGTGCCGGACATGTCTGTCGAATGCATCCGGAAAAATGGGCTAAAACAGCCACTGAATGGGTGCCACCAGATAGGGGAAGGACCAGGAGGAGATGGAGGGATGACCTGGACAAGTTCGATCCAGAGTGTTTGGGTACAGCTTCAGACAGGGATGTGTGGGCTCAAGATTGTGAGGCCTTTGCCCAGCAGTGGGAAACGAATTACGCTGTAAAAAAGGCACTTGTAAGTATCTCGGATTTCATCTGATCTTTTTAATTATTAAATTAATCGTTTTGCCTTGAAAATACTGATGTCATCTACAAAAATGGTATCATAGGTTCATATGCCCTAAAAAATATGTCAAAAAAAAACACTCTTACCAAAAAGTTGAGCCTAGGTATAATTATTTGACATTTTGAAACCACAGTGTTAGAACTCCCACTAGCCTAGTCCGCGGCATATGTAAATAAATTAACTGAATCTATACAAATATTATAAAGCTGAAGAGTTTGTTTGTTTGTTTGGACGCTAGGATCTTAGGAACTACTGGTTTGAATTGACAAATTCTTTTTGTGTTGGATAATCTATTTATTGAGGAAGGTTTTAGGCTATATACATAGATGTACTAATAAAAAACCGTAGATAAGTCATGCGCGCTCATAAGTGGCACTTAAAAAAAGGCTAAATGGCTCATCTGACTTTAGTCGCGCACTAGCTGCCGTCGCAATCGTTGACCTGTTTTGGCGTGTTTGTTTATCAAAATAATCGAGAATGCCGTCGTGTGTGATGTGATTTTGCACAGACTATAGTAGAAAAGCTACTAAAATGATGAGATTACTTATCATTCGTAAGTATTATAAATTTACAACGTTTTAATTATAATTTATAATAAATCGTGTGTCTTAATTATTCTTTGTCAAACGGTCGTCTTAGTGTCATATTTCACGACGGTACAGAGAAAATATGTTTATCTCTTTTTAGCGCTTGCTTTAAGATATGCTATCTCGCCTACATTTCAAATGTATTTCTTGGTGTGTTGTTTGGATATACTACTAGTGGTGTGTGTTCATCTGCCGCAATCGGTGCCACTCGTAAGCGCCGGTTTCCTCGTTTATGACCTATCTTACATTTTTTAATCTATGGCTATATATCATTTTACGCTGCAACCAAAAAGAGCAAAGAATCAGCGAAAAATGTTGCAAAAACGGGGATAATTATTCATATTTTAAGGCTTCCGTTGTGTGCGCTGCGTAAACGGCTTAAGTTACCCAAAAAGTATGTATAAAGGAATTATTCCTCTTAAAATGATCTAAAAAAATGACCGCAACAGTATATATGTCTATCTTTTAAGATTGACTCACTATAACCATTTTTATGGTAGTCAAATTTGGTCGAAATTAATGCATTATGGCCAATTATTTATTTGCCATAATTTTTTATCAACATAATATTAACCTTTATCCAAATAAATGTGTTGTTGATTAAGAGTTCTTAATTGTAAACAAAATTGTCCTTGACATCACTTAATTTAAATTAACATCTTAGAAGAGAATACAATTTTAAAATTACTGCGCAACAAAATTGACACGTATGCACGAAGCGCAAGACAAGACGGATAGACTGACTCAGAATCAATGCTCAGCCGAAACTACTAAACTTATAAACTAACCTACATACATACATACATATACTCACGGCTATAAATCCCTAGAAGGGGTGGCCAGAGCTAAGGAATTAGAAATTCTCAGCCACTTTTGGAAAGTTGAGTCGGGAAAAGGAGGTAAAATAAAGGTTGTTTGTGATGGGTCTCCAACCACATCGCCCGAAAATCCCTTAAAAGTCCCAATACCGTCAGTCGCCTCTTACGTACACCCACCGGAAGAAATGGGGTAGTGCTATTCTAAGCCGACACTACACAGTATAAATACAAACTTTAAATTTATAATGTAAAAAAATTGTGAGGACACTATGAAAAACACCTTTTTTCTCATCGCATGACAGAGACCCTCAACGGGTCAGTTAAATATTTCAGTTTTACGACGTGAAGGTCAGCTAGTAATAAATAAATTGATAAATTTATTAAATAATTTTTAATTTAAATTTGCAAAACTGCAGAGGTTACGTATGATTTGTAAATAGATATTTACATCCAAACTTTTTTAATTGATTTGTCGAAGTTTAAGGTAAATATACATGAAACTTACAGAATCGACACCAGCAAACAACATGTCGGATGCCATTATAACTGCTGTATTTACATCTATTTCCAATAACTTCTCCAGTATTCCTTTTTCTTCATCTGTTCTTTGCCCTTGCGTTGCTTTCAAATCGACTATCGCACGATTGACAAAATATTCTCCCAATCTATGAAAAGATTTTATAAGAGAAAATTCGTAACAAAAATGTTTCTTAAGTTATTTGTTTCAGAAGATTAATGACATAAAAAAAGAGATTGATGAATTTCCTACAGTCATTTTATACGCTGCCCGCCAATTGTTTCTTGTAATGGCAAAATAAAACACATTTCACTTATAAAACAATCGTTGCTACTGATTTCTAAAGTTAAATTAAAAACATACAGTTTCTTTTTATTCCTTATATTACGGCTGTGTTAAAATAACTTAATTATTGATGGGATGTAGTGACCCTTTGTTCTAATTCACAGGCATACTTTTTCTCCATATACATTTTTTGAATTATAAAACACAACATTGTTGGTTATGAGGTCCAGCCACATCGCCCAACTATCACTTCAAATGTCCCAATACCCAAAGTGACCTCTTACGACACCAGCGGGAGGAATAAGGTTAGTACTACCGACAATATACAGCTGCTACAAAGCTACGCCATAACTCACTTATTGCTTACAATAAAGGAAATAAAATGTAGCTACTTACTCCATTTGCTGTGCATATAGTTTCATAGCTTTTCTAAATTTTCTGGTTGGATAATATCACCAGAGGCTAGGTTTGAACTCAAGATCTTCACCAATCGTGAATATTTCATGGACACAGTCGATCAACTCCCTCACCGGGGAATCATCAGGTAAATTTGGATCCAGACATCCGATTCTTCCTCCAAGTGCTACTGTGCCGATGGATTCTAAAGACCACTTATTCATTTCAATATCGAGGTCTTTTTTCACTTTATTATCTTTTGCCCGTAAATTTCTTATCCTAAATTTAAGCAAAGCATTAATGTGTGAACATATGTTACTTACATGTTAATGTTATGTTTAGAGTTATGAAATCCACTATAATTGTTTTAAATATTCATCCGGTGCATAAACTACCCTTATCTTAAATTGGATCAAGATTAGTCCAGTAGTTTTAACTAAACACGCAGACATTCAAAAACATACATAGACTGTCGTTTTAAACAAATAAAATAGTTTGGCAATTTTGTAGACTATAATATTACCTTTGCACCATATCCAAAGCAACTTCGTCCAACACAGATCTGTATAATTTTATGGTCTTCGGTTGCATCAGTATAGGATTTACTTTGGTACGGAACTCTCGCCAATTCTGATTGTGACTGAAAAATAAAATGATATTTGAATGGTATTGCTCTATTCTCGTAATACCTTGTACAAAACAATGCCTCTGCATTATATAAATATCGTATATCGTGTATCAAACCGAGATCTTTTTTAAGTAGAGCAACATAGAAACTACCTAAGTTGTCCACCTTTTTGAGCGTTTGGCTCACGGCCCGGAGGTCTTTGGCTTGACGCTCACAAATTAAGATTATGATTTTGTCAGGATATCGCAAACTGAATCACCTGATTATGCAGACCCGAAAATTTAAATGAGTATATGCTTTGGAAAACACGTTAAACCCTCGGTCCCGGCTACTTTAATGGTACTACCATCATTAAAGTCTACCCAACCGCGCCGAACCAGGTTCATGAAATGAATATGACTCGTCGTTTCAAGCCACTCTGTGTGGACATAAATTGACTGTCAGAAAGTTTGTATGCACATTTGCAGTCAGGATGATTTCCCTTATCGTTACCAACCATGATAAATTAACCGATCATATGATTTTAGAAAAGTCAAATTGATGTCGGCGCGACCCGGAATTTAAAACCACACGCCTGTCTGCCTGAAAGGTGGGTGTTCTACCCATTGAGCTGTCACAGTTGATTAATTAAAATGACTGAAATAAAATCGCTTAGGTAAAAAGACATAAACATACTCAGTTATTAGTCCTGTTGGTTTCAATGACTCCTCTTTTGTTTTTCTGTAGTATTTACGGAAGTATTCCAATGAATAAAACCCATTTCTTATTGGCATTTCAGTTTCTCCGCGTAATACCTGAAAAATATTTTAAATTGGTACACATCAACTGGTACAAAATCAAAATGTAGAAAATCAAAATGCTTTAATTAAGAAAGATTTAAAGAACGTCTATCATAATGGACGAAATACATAAAATACAAAATTCAAATATATAAGTTTGAAATACATAACTTCAATTTATATAATTCGGGGATATTCGGCGTGAACGTTTATGTTATGTTATGTCAAATAATATAGAGAGATACAAAAATAACTAACACAAAAATAACAATATTTAAGTCCAAATTGAGAATTAAACCATACTTACCACCATATTTGAAACGGTTCAAGGTATCAGAAAATATATTTTACCTGCGCTATAGCTTCAGGATCGCGTAGAAATATAACAGGTGGTCGACCCAGCATAGAGTCTTGTTTAAAAATAGGTCCATAAGAATCTCCCATGGTTTGCAATAGCTCATTTCTATCCATTTTACCAAATTGTCCTGAAAATTTAGTATCTTACATCAAAATAGTAAAGTTGGAGAAAAATATTCTTTATTTAAAATTTAAATAATATTCGCGAATAGGGACACTATTTTATTTATTGACATGTGTGATAATATTTTTTTATCAATGGAACCGACTTCACAGTTATTTGATGGAAAACTATTTTTCCATACAAAATGCGTCAGTAATAAGGGTCATCTATCAAGATATGTTTTGCAATATTTTTACTAGATAGGTATGAATGCTCCGCGATGCCAAATCGGAGCAAAGTTTCGCACCACTTTTGTAATTGATTGACCATTCATAAAGTAATCGCGTATCATACAAACAAACAAAAACAAAACAATCCAATTGAAAACCTTCTTTTTTTGAAATCATGAATCAATTAAAATAAAATTATATGAAAATGTATCTGAATTTCCTATCCATTACTTTTATAATAAACGAATAAATATACGGACATAATACACAGATCAAGTTATCCCCAAACCAAGTAAGACTTATATTATGGGATATTAACTCAACGATTTATTTAATATTATACAATAATCATATAAATTACATCCAAGACAATAATTTATGCTCTTCACATTAATGTTGCTCTCAGCGGGGTCACCCACCCACAACCTCCAGTCCGAGATGCTAGTCACCTATCCACTCGGCCACGGACGTCATCAATGTGTTATATCATAGTGTAATAATGACTTATCAGTTTCGTTGTTAAAATTGAAATCACAATAAAGTTTAAAAAATACTTAATTTATAATCTGCTTTATACTTTAACTAGCTTTTTGCCCGCGACTTCGTCTGCGTAGAAAAAAGCATTTTTTGCATCCGGTTTACATCCAAAATACCGAAACACTATCTCAACTTCTGTTTTTTTATATTTATATTCCCACGGGCGTAGTAAAGGACATCAAGGACATTGAGGCTTTTAAGTGATTGTTGGGCGATGCAGTTGGTTGGTTGGTGTTGGTGGATGAAGAATTACTATCTCTGAAGCTATGGCTACCCTTTTATGGAATTTATCGACGTTAGTATATACTCATGAATGGTTGATTTCATAAATTGAATCGCACCAAGTTTTATGTTTCTAGATACAAAAATTACAAAAATCTCTATATTAACTTTAATTTGCTATAACAGCCTCTTAGGGGTTGAGTTCCAAAAAATCCTTTTAAATTGTTCATAAGAATCGTGAAACAAACCATTTTGTACCAAGTTCCTTTGTTCAGAAATGAGTATATCTTTAGTAAGTACAGATACGGATAGTAATTTGGCGCTCGGCGGCAGCCCGGTGCTGCCCCCTGCACTGGTGATAGTGGGAGAGCTTGCAGCGATTGCTCGGGAATATGGGGATGGTTAGTGGTGGATCTCCATCCATAATAATCGCTGAAATGAAGAGGTAGTACTTGCTATTATTATATATATTGTTATTTTAAGCAAACGAAACAAAAAAATATACAAAAAGCTTGAATCATGTGAGATACGAACCCGGAACGATTAATTCATAATAGTTATAATTAAATAATCATAGTAGTAAGTTATACCGCTCCGCCACGGGACGTTACCGGCGGTGTCAAATTTTTATTACGCTATATTTTATATAAGTCAGACTATTGACAAACAAATTTGTCATTTTAATGTATGTAATTTAATTATTGTGATGAAAATGGACGCAACCCCTTAATCTTTCCAAAATGACCATTACCGAAGAGTCTGATATGAAGTCCATCGATGAAAAAATAATTGCTGCAATATGTTGAGCCATATATGAGTTAACGTTCTTTGATGCTTCTGTTGGAACCCTTGCGAATTCCTCTTTTTCTAGGATTCATCATCGTTTCATTTGGCTACTAAAATTAAATGTTTATACCCGTTTGCAATATATAAGTAGGTGTAAAAAAACAGTTTAGACAATAATTCAAATAGTACATCATCCCTCGGGAATTTCTTATTTTCAGGGATTCATTATCGTATCATTTAGCTACTTAATTTACATGTTAATATTAGTTTGCAATATATTACTTTGTTTTAAACGACACACAGCGCCATGACCAATCCATCCAGCCAGCAAACAATATTTTTGTTTTCCATTGGGAACATATTTTTTCCCGGGATAAAAAAGGCTTTTAACTATACGTCTGCTAAATTTCAAAGCAATTGGTTCAGTAGTTACGATGTAAAAGCGGAACAAACAAACAAAAAAACTCACTTTCCGTGTTTGTAATATTAGTATGGATTTAAATATCGCGTTAAATTGGGCATTTATCATTTCCATCCAACACGTTTAGTCATGAGTACTGAAGTGCTCCTTATTGGATAATAGTACTAAAGTTATAAAAAAATACTTGGCATACATACATATTGCTTTCAATAAATCGATTGTCTTATTGTATATTTCAAAACAAGGCTTATAAGTCACTCCTCTTTTCTACCCACGGGTGTCGCAAGAGGCGAGTAAGGGTATGGGGCTTTTAAAGTTGTTTTTGGGCGATGCAGTTTGAGGTCCATCACCATCGATACTTTATTTCTACCATTATCATCACTTCAAACCCTATCAACTTCTAAATGTGGCTGAAGGGTTTCTAGCTCCGAAGCTCTGCTTACCCCTTTTTGGGATTTATGGCCGTGACTATATGTATGTATGTATATATATAAAAAAATAAGGTGTGCAGAGCATCTTGAATAGATTTCACTACGCTTATAAATTATAGCTATTTACCTATCTTTTTAAAAGTCGGGTACACAATAATGTATTTATTAAATGATTCTTGTCGTGACACTCACCTATTCCTGGTAAGAACTGCATCAACTGGCCTATGATTGGTACGGATGCCGGTCCAGGAATATCTGTCCATGGTTTAAGAGAGCCCGTCTCTGTTCCTTTGTTCGCAGCATTATTGGTACTAGTCAGTCTACAACCATAAAAACAAATTATTTTACACAAACGTAGATAATCACATAAATCTAGGTTTTCTAACCATCTGTATCCATAGTGATCCATGGTAAGTAAAATGAAAGTTGGGGAAGTCCATAACAAGCCTTGAAAATATTATCGCAAAAGACTTCTGACCGGCAATGATACACCACCAAGTACAGAATGATTATCGATAGAACCTATTTTTTTTTTGTTCTTTTTGATTCTATGCTTTTTATTATATGATTTAAATATTTAAACTTTTCTCAATAACAACTTAAAATATTTTTTGTAATAAAGTGTTTTACCAAGTACTTATAAAAGAAGAATTACTAATTCTGAAGCAATAGCTACCCCTTTTTGAGATTAATAACTGTGAGTATAAATATAGGTAGTTGTTTATTTACCTTGAAATTGAATTTCTTGTGGAAGACGATACTAATATATAATGTTTGATTTTGGATGATTGCGGTACACACTTTCTCAAAGGATATGATTGCATTGCGGCACGTAAATTTCAAGATATGTCTACCTTAAAACACAATAATTTGTAAAAGAAATACAATTAAAATTAAACGTTTAAAATGTGAGTAATGAACTATTCACAATAAAAACACGTTTGACCGAGACTCATCATATTACTCATTAAAACAGTTTCTAATCAATAAAATTAAAACATTAAATTTGTTTATATGACATTCTGTTGATACAGTTAAAGGTCATTATTCGTATTGAGATAATTTTCAACACATCCAAAGTAAACATGACTACTCACAGTAGTGTACATTGTGCTCGGAAGTAGTGGTTAATATTTTAGTGAAAGAATATCAAAGGAAAACTAAAAAGGGATGATTGATTATTTAATCAGAAACTTTATACTCGCGCTAAATGTCCGCGAAAAGATAGCAGAGGTTCTGGTGAATTTCAGTAACTTGGTATTCAGATAAACCATTTATAAATTGAAAGAACATTCACTGATATTTAGTAAAAACATTAAAAACTACATCATAATATAAACATTACTTACATTTGTTGAACGTCAAAATTTCAAGCGAATATGACTCCACCTGCGGTATAGTGGCTTAGAATAGCACTACCCTATTTAAGGGTCATTATACATGCCTTTTTAACCGACTTCAAAAAAAGAAGTGTTCTCAATTCGACCGTATATTTTTTTATGTTTTTTCGCCGATTACTTTGCCATTTATGAACCGATTTTGATTATTATGTTTTTATTATAAAGAAGATACTCCCGGAATGGTACCATGATAAGAATATCAGGGTTTGATGATGGGATCCTGGAGAAATCGAGGGGAACCCTCAAATTTTATAGGCATATGTACCGCGTTTTACATATTTTCTGATGTTATATTGGCATTTGCTTCTGGAAATCATAATGTTATGCTGCTGAGCTGATGATGGAAGGTGTAGGTCCTCAATCACTAGGAGTTAGGAAATAATTCTTTCAACATTTGTGGGAATTTGAGATCAAATAGATAATGTGCTCAAAAAGGCAGGCGTCCGAAGTATGAGAAATAAAAGTTAATGTATGAAAAGATTGATAAATGTAAATAAGGCATTGCACAAAGTGGCATCCGATAGTCTCTGCCTACCCAATAAAAACTAATGGCGTGATTATATGTACAGATTTTCAGTCACAATTTCGCAGCAAATTATAAAATAAAGCTAAAGTAACCTTACATTGCAAATACTCGTTATAACATAGAGTAATTCTTACTTTCGTCTTGTTTTCTTTTAAGCACTGATAAAAGTCAAAGAAAGTTAGAGAGAGAGGTAATTCATGCAAGAAATTGCAATTACCAATGATACAAAATTCCTGAAATTCTCGTATATTCAATAAAGTTACTAGGAAATACCGAGACTCACTGGTACTGAGAATTTACAGGAGCGTTGATTATTACAATGCAGCACATCAATGCTCTCTGTTTGGATTTTAGCCGATCGCCAGAGTTATTTGAAAAAAGCCCGCTAATTGGTTCATATTTTTTCTGGGCTTCAAAATTTATTCTGGGTTAAGCTATCTGAGAATTATTAATTCGTATATAATAAATCCATTGCTAATATTTAAGAGACTCTACCTGCAGACAAACTGTATAACAGTTTTGCAGGGCTGTGTAATAATTTAATGTAACCATTTATGTTAATAAAGATTAATAATAATAAAATAAAATCAAGGGTTGTGAGTATTTCCATTTGTCCGCTTGCTATGACCTGCGAAAATATGATCCATTTACCTATGGCCAAATACATCACACTTTTCCTTGAGAATGACCATAGCTCAATAAGTACTTAGGTTGTTAAAAATATTTCCAAAAGGTTTTTAGAGGGTATTTTTATTTCAAATACAAAAAATAAAGTTTTTTTTAAATTGAAGTTTGTATTTTTTTAAGTTCACTTTTCACTACCGTGTTAAAGACAAGATGATACCAACGATAATTAACACATTTAAGACAACATAATAAAACAAAAATAGAACAAAGATACAGCTAAGAAAAAAGAAACTATTTTAACGCTTAATCAAAAAAATAGTTAAAAAAGCTCTATACACAATACCATAAAATTATTTACTTGTTAAAATCAGACCCAAAAGTGAAAGATTTATTTCGTAGGCCTATCACCGGATTTGAACTTATAACTCCCACATTGGTTCCTAGTACAACTGGGCTCTTTGTCTAGAATTTCTGCATTTTTGCCCATCTAGTGCTGCTCTCGCAGAGCAGAGCAGAGGTCTCGCAACTTGGATCAATTGCTGCCATCTGGTCGGGGGTCGACCCTAATATCAGAGCTTGCCAAGGAGTGGGACTTCTTATGTCTGAAAGGATGGTTCAATGTATGTCAGAGCATGAGTGTGTAAGTCCAACGCTCCTCTGGGTTAAGTTAAATGTCAGGCTGGTCCGGCTACGTGTAATAAGTCTATGCGCCGGACATGTGAAAATTTTTAACCGAGAGAGAGGAGTTCTGGAATTTACTAGGTGATATAGTGAATGGGTGTCATTTGAATGAAAGGATAATAATGTTAGGAGATTTTAATGGTTGGTTTGGTGTGACACGCAACGGTTGTGAAAGAGTATTAGGCAAATTTGGCGATAATAGAGTGAATGAAAATGGTGATAAATTGATTGAAGTATGTTTAGAGAGGAATCTTTGTGTAACTAACACTTTGTTTAAATACAAAGATACCCACATGTATACAAGGCAGCGAGAAAACGAGAGAAGTATGATAGATTTTGTGATTGTTGATGAAAGGCTGAAATCAAAGGTGGTTGACATTAGAGTTTATAGAGGTGCCAACGTAGGAACGGATCATTTCCTCGTTGTATCACGAGTAAGGGGTCTGTTAAAGCGTTGGCGTCATAGGACAAGAGTGTCAACTACTGAAATTTCAAGAATAAAAGTAGTAAATTTGGTATATAATAAAAAATGGGAGATTATTATATTGAGAAACTGGATGAACGACTAAGTTGCGTAGAAATGACGGATGATATGGAAATAGAAGATGCTTTTAATTTGCTCAAATCTGCGGTAATTGAATGTGCGACGGAAGTTTGTGGATTGAGCAAAAGGAAAAATCGACCAACATCAAGTTGGTGGGAAAAAAGTGTGAAAGATGCGGTGAATGAAAAGAAGAAAGCTTGGCTCGATTTACTAGCAATCAAAGCTAGTAAACGGATGAATATGTGTATAAATGATGACGAAGTTGAGAGATTTGAAGATGAATATAAGAGAATAAAGAGAGTGGTTAAGAATAAAATAGAGCAGAAAAAGCGAGATCTGAAAGAATGGAGTGAAAAGAAACTCTCCGATAATTTCCAAACTAATCAAAAAATATTTTGGAAATATATCAGACGTGATATATCAGACGTGAAAACACGAGTACAAGTGTGATGAAGGATGAAAAAGGTGAAATAATGACTGATGGAACAAGAATAAAAAGAGTATGGAAGAATTATTTTGAGGGACACTTTGAAAAAGAGGATGATCCCATTACTTCAGCAATCGATAGCGATGTTAATTGTGACGAGGTAATGGGTGACGTGTCTGAAAGTATGATAAGTATGAAGAAATTGTAAAAGCGATGAAAAGTATGAAATTAGGAAAAGCGGTAGGATATAATAGGATGTGTCGAAATGCTGAGGGCTGGTAAAGGGTTAGTGGCTTCTTGGCTGTTCTTCCTTTTTCAGAAGTGTTGGGCACTTGGCAAAGTACCAAAAGATTGGTGTAGAGCTGTGATTGTGCCCCTATATAAAGGGAAAGGGCACGCCAAGAAGCAAAAAACTACCGTGGTATCAGCCTACTCAGTGTTATCGGCAAATTGTATGCAAAAGTTCTGATCGAAAGGGTGATGAAAGAAACGGATAAAAAAAATTGGGATGTACAAGCAGGATTTAGGAAGGGAATGGGATGTATGAATCAAGTCTTCTCCTTAAGGTGCATCACAGAGAAATTTTTGGCAAAAAACCAAAAAGTGTATTGCACCTTCATTGATTTCGAGAAGGCGTATGATAGGGTAGTAAGAAAGTATTTGTGGAAGGTGTTGTCTAAGTTCGGTTTGGGGAGCCAACTTATACGTGCATTGGAGTCACTCTATGAGGATTCCAATGCATGTGTGAGAGTAAACGGAGAAGACATGGACTGGTTTGAGATCTCTAGGGGTGTTCGACAGGGTTGTGTGGCTTCTCCGTGGCTCTTCAATTTGTTCATGGATGACTGTTTGAAAAAACTGCGCGACAGTGATTATGGACTGAAAATGAGTGGGTTCATCATTAAATGCCTCTTTTACGCTGACGATCAAGTATTACTTGCATCAACGGTAAATGAGTTGCAGGAGATGGTGAACATTGCGTGTAAGTCTTTCGAAAGAAAGGGAATGAGAGTGAATGTGGACAAAACCAAAACAATGGTTTTTTGAAAGAGAGGAAAGTATGACAGTATGTGACATTGTTATAAATGGTAAGGAAATGGAACAAGTGAAAGAATTTGTATATCTGGGGAGTTTGTTTACTAGGGATGGAAAATGTGAGGAAGATATTGAAAGGAGAGTTAAAAAGGGGAACGCGGTGAATGGAGCCATGAACAGTCTGATGTTGAGCCAGTCGTTGTCAGAAAAGGCTCGAATGGCTGTGCATAATGCTGTTCTGGTTCCCACGCTGATGTATGGTAGTGAATGTTGGGCATGGCAGAAGAAGCATGAAAGTAGAGTTAATGCAGTGGCAATGAGATCCCTCAGAAGTATATGTAATGTAAAGCTGTGTGATAGAGTGAGAAATACTGTGATCCGTGAACGAGTAGGTTTGAAAGATGACTTAGTATGCAAGATAGAAAAAGGAATGATGAGGTGGTTTGGGCACATAGAGAGGATGGATGAAAATAAAGTAGCGAAAGAGATATATAGAGCCAATGTGGATGGGATTGTTAGTAGAGGACGGCCTCGTAAAACGTTTCTTGACCAGATAGAAAACGTTCTTATAAAGGCGAGGGTCCGAAGTGAGAAGAATAAAAGAGCACGTATGAGAAGAATAATGAATGTTTGGGAAGCAAGAGAGGTTTGTCAAGATCGTACTAAGTGGCGATCGATAGTCTCTGCCTACCCCAATGGGAATAATGGGCGTGAGTATAAGTAAGTAAGTAAGTACTGCAGCTCATACAAAAATTGGCTTATGGAGTCAAACAGGTACGAATTATTTAAATGAAACGTTACATTGTTTCCAACTATTGGTAACAACTCAAGCTAACAAGCAAAATTTTTCTCGAAGCTAGAACGATTTATCTGCTCAAGTTTAGCCGCAGCGATATAAGGCTCATTAACCTTTCCGGCTAACTGAAACAAGTTTCGTTTTCTAAAGCTAATTACATTTTGTTACTTTATTGAATCCATTTCTAAGGTTATTTTTTTATTAAGGATAATAAAAACATAATTAGGAATACCCATCGGCATAATTTTTCTGCATAACTTTCCTGCAATAATTTTAAGTGTTGATAGTTTTTCTGGTATAACAATGCAGAAATGACACTACATCCCGCTGACATAAATCTTGGAATTCCATAGAAAAAGAACAGTTATCAATCATGATGTCTACCTTCAAAAGCTCGTAAATAGCATATCTTCAATAAATTGTAAAAATGGTAATCCTTCCAATCTTGTTTGAAGTTACAGCTATGTCAAAAGTTGCACTGCAGACGCTCCCGCGGGCAGAGAGTTCGTAGTGCGCGGTCCGCTCTCCTTCCATTTTATAAGCCTAGTATATCTTAATATATCATACTCGATAGTTAACTGAAAGAAACATGTATTTGTTCTTCTACTATTAACTCACTTTCAGACCAAGTCAAATCAATAATAGTTCACCGGCCATCAACTTAGATGTGTAGTATCGGCTTAGGAAAGCACTAACCCTATTATTGTTGGGGGTATTAGCAAGAGTCGACTAGTCGTAAATCGTAACAGGGCTTTTTAAATGAAGCGGGCGATGTCGCCCATCACCCATCCTATAACTTAATCTTTTCATCACTTGACTCCGAGAAGTGGCTGTGATATTCATTATTCAGATTTTCTGGTTACTCTGTTATGGGAGGAATTTATGACAATAAAATAAGGCGAAAGTAATAACAAGGACTTATATTGTTTTATTAACATTTAATATTTGAATGATTTGTAAGGTTGTGGGTATCAATTGAATGAAACACTCTGACTGCTGGATTAAGACTGTCTATATTTGTCTTAGGTATTCGGTAATATACATGATTACATACTAAGTTATAGATATATAAGTATCTATACTACACCTCCATCGAAAAGAAAAAAAAATAAAATTAACCTAAGGTTTACATTTTATTTTTGAATCATTGATTAAATATTTGTATACATTATAAAGTTTTTTTTTTTTGAACATTTTTTTTTTTTAATTATTTATTTTTATTTCATTAATGAACATAAAGAATAACATGACAATGTCTACGTAGTTAATAGTATACGCAAAACACATATATTATATTTTAAAACTGATTACAAATACAATTGATTTGATTACAAACATTAATACATAACATAATTACTTATAAGCTAGAATTAAAATTGACATATATTTGTTTAAGGTGGATGGTACAATTTAGTTCGATTTTTATGCACTATATCTAGTTTTCCATTTTTTAAAATTTCCACAATTGGTGAGATATCTTTAACAACAACATAAGGTCCATTATAAATTGGTTGAAACTTATTTCCGATTTCATTTTTTATAAGAATTAAGTCATCTTTGTGGTACTTAATTGGGTTATAATTATTGTCGTATTTAATCTTTCTGTTAGATTTGTTATTTAACAAATTATGTCTCGCCTCTTTTTGAGACATCTGTAACCTGTATTTTAGTTGTAATGGATAGTCGTCATGGTTATACAGTGGACTTACCTCGTCTTGCCTTAAATTACTGGGAATTACACATTTCTTACCAAAAACTAACTCGAACGGGGTGTAACGAGTGGACGTGTGTACAGACGTATTATAAGAAAAACACCAAAACGGAAGCCACGTGCTCCACGATTCTGGATGATTATCTGTTTGTATTCTCAAATAACTATTTAAATGTTTATGCGTGTTTTCCAGTGAACCTATGGATTGATGGTGATAAGCTGTCGATAGTAACGTTTTAATTTCTAATAATTTACATACCTCTTGAAATAATGTTGACGTGAACTCGGCACCTCTATCTGTCGCGATTTCTCCTGGAATTCCATATCTAAGGATAAAATTATGTACAAAATTTTTCGCAATTTCTATAGCTGATTTAGACATCATGGGGTATGCTTCCACGTACTTACTCAATTCACATTGTATCGTTAGGATGTATGAAAAGTTATTTTGATCTTTGTCTAAAGGTCCCACCACGTCAAGAAAAACTTTTTGCATCGCCGATGTTGCGGTGGTTGTTACACACATGGGTTCCTTTACATAATGGTTACTGTATTTTTGTTTTTGACACTTATCACACTTTTTTATATATTCCATGACATCTTTCTCTAGTCCGGGCCAAAAGTAATATTTTTTAATATTATTGTACATCCTTCTAATACCAGCGTGGCCACTTGTTGGTAAAAGATGGAAGTCATTTAATATTACTTTTCGCTCGTCCTTATCATTAATCCTTTTCACACCATCTAATATGCATAATCGTATATCAATCTCACGTGATAAATTATTCATAGCGTCTATACATTTTTTAATAAAATCATTATATTTTTTCTCTCTTATAAAAAATAATTCGTGCACATTAATACTTTCACAAAACATTTTCAGTTCCCTCACAAAAGCGTCTGGCGTCAGTTGTGATTGGGCAGCTGGATTGATGAACAATGTCATCTTTTTTGGTGCAAAGCAAAACACACTATTTTCTTTTTCTATCTCGTTTAATCTTCGTAATTGATTTAACTTTATTTTATCAATAAAACTCAACTCCACAGAATTTTTTGGTTTACTAAATATTTCTACAACTCTCGGTTGCGCAGGCCGATCGTCGGTAGCTATATTAGTATTCCATGAATTCTGGGTATCCATCATTCTTTTATACTGTGCTCTTGTCATAACATTAATTGTGCATTCATTCATCGCTTTCAAATCTTGTAATGTGACGGGTAATCGTGACATGGCGTCGGCTACGACATTTATCGATCCTTTTATATATTCTATACTAAAATCATACTCTTCTAAAATTATTCTAAATTTCATAAGACGACTCGAAGGATCTTTCATACCATATAAATAAATTAAGGGCTTATGATCCGACTGAATAGTAAATTTTTTCCCATATAAATAAGGTCGAAAATGTTTAACGGCCCAAACAATCCCTAGTAACTCTTTTTCAATAGTGGGATAGTTTAATTCGGCTTTATTTAAATTACGACTTGCAAATGCAATCGGTTTTCTATCAGAATTACATAACACTGCACCTAACGAGTAATTTGAAGCGTCTGTTTGCAATATGAATTTATTATTAACCGATAAGTCGGGATATTGAAGCAAAGGGGGTGAGGCTATAATTGATTTTAAAGTATCGAAAGATTTTTGGCACTCCTCATTCCATTTAAAAACTACATTTTTCTTCGTTAATCGTGTTAATGGTAAAGCAATAAAAGCAAAATTCTTTATAAATTTTCTGTAATAATTTGAAAATGCTACGAATCTAACTACCTCTTCTACGTTTTTAGGAATGGGCCAATCTTTTAATGCTTTTATTTTTCCTGGATCCGGCAAAATACCTTTATCGGATATAACGTGACCTAAGTACAATATTTCCTTTTTTAAAAATGTACATTTTAGTGGGTTTAATTTTAAGTTAACTTTACGAAGTCTACTAAAGATGTCAATAAGATTACTGTTATGATTATCTAATGATTTACCAAAAATTATTAAATCGTCTAAATAAATAAGACATTTTTCGTAAGCTAACCCTGACATTGCAATAGTCATCATTTTTGAAAATGCGTTGGGACTAGTTTTCAATCCCATCGGCATCCTAGTCATTTGGTATTGACCTGAAATAGAAGCTTCACACGTATTTCCATTGTTTTCGGGTACTCTGAAGTGTCCTGACGAAAATGCTGTGTATTTTCTACTGGCGGGGTCAAGGTCACACTGGTAGTAGCTATTTGAAAGATCCAAGGTTGAAAAATAAATTGATCCAGATAGGGAATCCAAAATTTCGGTTATATTTGGGAGGGGGTACTTATCGTCTTGTATGCTATTGTTTAATTTTCTATAATCTATCACTAACCTCCATTTTTTGTTTCCTTGACTATCGGATTTTTTCGGTACTAATAAAATAGGGCTCGACCATTCACTTTGACATGGTTCTATAATGCCTTCTTTTAATAAATTACTGATTTGTTTATTTATTTCACCTTTCTGAGTAAATGGTATCCTATAAGGTTTACTATATATGGGGCTAACATTCGGTTTTAACGTAATTTGATGTTTATATGTATTTGTGGTTGTTAATTTGTCACCGGGTAATAGAAATATATCTGAAAATTTTGCACAAATATTTTCAATTGTAGATTGCTCCTCGTTATTTAGGTAACTTAAATTCAATAAATTGAAAAGATTTTTGACACGGTTGACATTTAAATTTTCACACTTTTCAAAAGAACACAAGTTATATTCACTAATATTCTCGACCCTAAATTCTAAATCGCTTAATCTATATTCCTTTTCAGTAGTATTTAATATTAAGATAGGTATCATTTCATTGTGAGGTTTTACTAAAGAACGAGCTAAAAATATTCCCTCGCTTATTTCTTTTGGACAGACTACGCATTCGTCTGGGAAACTACACTTAACATAATGTAACGACTCGGACCTGGCCGGAAGTATAAAAATATTATTTTGCTCTTTTTTAAGTCTAAGTGGTAAATATATCTTATTGCCTAAGTGAGTACATAAACTTAAAGAACTTTGACCTAAGTCTAAGATTGCATTATACTTAGTAAGAAAATTCTTTCCCAATATAGCATGTGCCCTACAAGGCAAGTGCTCGAATACGAAGAACTTTTGTTTTAAATGTTCCGACGATCTGTTGGACCACCTCAATGATAAGTAAACATATCCAATAGCATTAATGGAACCGCCAATTCCGTTAATCTTTAAGTTATCTTTCTCTATCGGAATATTTAATTCTAAAACATGTTTATATTTAATTGCACAGATAGAAGCTCCTGTATCAACTAAAAATGAATAACTAAATTGATTTACATATAACTCTACACAACATGTACTGTCACTAGCAAACATACTTTCACAGTTAGTCACGAAAAAACTTATGCTGTTGGACGAAAGCTTCATTTTCCCTATTAACGTTCAAATCCTCATTCAATACGTGAACATTCGCATTTTTACGTATCCCATGTTGCCTTTGATTAGATAACCTATTATTGTAATTGTGGTACTTACCTCTAAATGTCGACCTCGGCTGACCTCGCGAAAAACTCTGGTAACCACGACCTCTGCTAAATGATGAACTGCGATAGTAAGGGGGTGGGCAGACGTTCACACTGTAACCTCTACCTCTAAATGGAACATTTTGTTTGAATGCACCGTGACTATTTTGTCCTCTAAAAGAACCTCTGAAACGATTATTTATACTATTACGCATATACAACATATCTCCAGAACCAGATGGCATACATACTTCCTCTTCCACGGCTGCCTGAATCGCGTCTTTTAAGGAGTCGAAGTTACGAGCTGAAATTATCATGCTTAATCTACGATTGCGTAAACCGTCAGCAAAACGTTTAATTGCCTGTTTTTCGTTAAGAGGTTGTAAAATTTTCAAATTTTCCTTTTTTCCACCGGATTGCGAAATACTAAGATTCATAAATATTTCTGAAAGTTCCTTCCCAAATTCATCAATAGTCCTTTGATCCTGTCTTAGAGATTGTAATTTGTTCTGTAACGCTACCGGGCTCTTTTTTGGTAATAGAGTTGTGTTTATATCTTTTAACAAATCTTCGACGGAATCATAAGAAGAGTTCAATTTAATTTTTGCATTTTGGGACAATCTATTTTTTAAAACGAAATTAATTAATTGTTTCTGACAAATTGGATTATTAAGCAGAGAACTGTAATATTCGATTCCATCGATGAGTTGTTTTATTGTGTTTTCGTCTTCATTTGTCAAAATCGGTAATAAGCTAAGCGCCGTTTTTAAATCAAATTCCATTTTTAACCTGTTTAAATTACTACTAGATAATTCACCAAATGTATTATTACTACAAAATGGCTTTACATGTAACTTATTACAAAAATGTTGAATTTCTAAATAATACTTTTTTATATTTTCACAATTATTCGTTATTAATGTCAATATTTCTCCTGTAAATTTTTTATTTTTTATTTCTGATTCAATTACAGGAATAAGTAAAGTGTATGTATTAAATATATCGGTCGCTTGTTGTAACACTTTTTCCAATTTTTCCGGAGTTCTCTTTTCGTAACTCAACTTATTTAAGTTATCTTTTATAGACTTTAATTTAATGCCGATATCATTTAGCTCTTCGGCCATAATAAAAACATATAAACACTTTTATACCTACGCATATTAAGAAAATCTAAAATGTATATGAAATTTAACATTACCTTATTTTATACTTCTTACTAACACTTCACGTATTAAATCAGTACTGAAGTTCGTTATGTCTTTAAATGTACACAATCACTTATTAATCACATTAGTTTTTATGGTTGGTCTCCGGATCTTCCACATGAGGAACAAACCCCTTTATCGGCTGGAACGATCGCTCTGGCGTGGGAAAAACTGGTATTCATGTTTTGGCGTATAATCTGATTATCAATCCAATCATGGTGACACTTCCTGTAGCATTTGTACCCAAAATATGTGAGAGCGACCAGCAATATCACAAGAATAGCTACCATCACTGTGCTGATAGCTGAAAGATGGAATTGTAATTGTTCGCTACTTGCAGTATGCGTTGCTCCAATGCCATTTTGATTGATTGTCACTTCTTCAGGTTGGGGCGCGTTATTATTGCCCATTTTTAGTTATTCGCAAATTAATCGATGTTAATTATCACATTTTTGCGTAATTTCTTTCACTTTCCATTACAAATAGTGTGATAACGGTGCGCCAGCAGCGCACTCCTAAATATGGCATGGCAGGGTCGCCATGTAAGGTTGTGGGTATCAATTGAATGAAACACTCTGACTGCTGGATTAAGACTGTCTATATTTGTCTTAGGTATTCGGTAATATACATGATTACATACTAAGTTATAGATATATAAGTATCTATACTACAGATTATTAATATTAAATATGATCTTTGTATACGACAAAAATTAAAAAGACTTTACAATTATACCTAAGTTTATGCTCATAAACTATTAATTACATTGTTTAACAATATAAATACATTCATCTATTTTTATTTTATTTTTAAAACTTTATTTGCACAAAAAACAAAGAATTAAACATATGTACACACTTAACTATATATACAGGTATAAAAAATAAATAAATAAGTAAAATGCGAAGTACCTAACCTAGACTAAACTATATAAAAAATCTCTCGAAATCGCTGCCGCCTGGAGGCAGGGTTCCGAGAAGGCTGGCTGCATTATCCCTTTGAATTGCTAAGCTAATTCTTTGGGCGAAGTATGCGCCAGCCCTTGGATCTCCACATTTCTCGATCAGGCGCGTCGAAATTTCTTTGAAAAAATGACGCGTGTCTGGGCTATACGGACCGAGGGTCTCTACATCAAAGGCCGTGAAGTAATGGTCTTCAGCTAAATTAATATGACATTCCGTCTGGTCTCTTACCATCGTCCCGCAGCAAACCTGATGGCTCCAGGATTGCTGGTATGTTGACGGTGGTAAGAGCCCGTCTGATAATATCATCGATTGTAGCATGGCGAGCTTTGCGACCAGCACTGCGACGACATGATAATCCATGGTGCCCCAACTGATCGACAAATACTCTACAGCGGCAGCGATGTCTTTCATTTATAGAAGGAGCCTCTGTCAAGCAAAGTACCGAGGTTGCACGATGGTAATGCTTTCAACCAATGCCCAGAATCTGGCTCACAGCAAGCCAAGAGACGCGCCCGCTCCGCTAAGTCAAGAGCTGTACTAAAAAGATTTGCTTGAACTTGACAGCAGAAGGGCTCGTCCCATTGCCTCTGAGAGGCCAGATTAATGGGAACATTGATAGTAGGACCAACTATATCCATCCAAACCTTCTTAGCATCTGTGAGATCAATGATCTCTGCCGAACTTACCGCGTTATTAAGGATGCGTAAGAATAGATTATTATTGGCAAAACCAGATGACAAGAAAACTGGTAAGGCTATACTTGAAACGCTGCGGATGCCAATACCACCGTACCGTATTGGGAGTGTGGCTTGTGTCCAGCAGAGTTCATTTAAGGAAATGTTGAGAATTTTGGTCAAAATCCTTTTAATCACGTTGTCTGAATCCGAAAGAACTGAGATTTGCCTCCATAAACCAGAACATCTCAGTACATAAGTAAATTTAGGAACAAACAAACAATATTTTATTATAGTATATGCTATATGAGGGTTAAGTTAGGCCAAAGAAGAAGATGACTCCTGAAATTTTAAATTTTTTTCTGCTATAAATTTTGGAATAGAATCATCTAGAACTGGGGCACCTAAGAGGCAAAGAGAATCCGAATTTAAAATTTTGATACCTGGGGCCAATGAATTGAATTTTGATTGTATTTCCGAAACAGTTTCTTTGTTTACAGTTCACATTTTTAGTAATTCAAATGTAGACCAAGTTTTTTGAAATCTTCTATTTTGGTTTTGAAATCGTTTATAACTTGTTTTGCCTCGCCTCCAATGGTGCCGTCATCCAGGTACCAAACATTAAACTTGGAGGCTAAGTTTTTGATGTGTGGGTGCATAGCCAAACTGAATATAGCTGGGCCCAGTATAAGTTTATGGTATTCATCTATTAATTATAGACTCTAAATCTTAAATTTTAGGTAATACTTAACGTATAATATATTATTTTAGAACAAAACGATACATGTTTAAATGTTTATTAATTTAATTTATATTTTCAAACCATGCCGATTAGGGTATAGTAATCCCTATGTCTTTTTCCCTTTGTTTTGAAAGAGACAGTAAGAAGATAGAGACAGTATGTAGATGTTGCGAGTAAGGAAGCAACGATTGTAGTAGCACTTCGCAGAAAGGGCAGCTTATTCAGTGATACTTTTCCCAATCTCTTCCAGAATGCCTAATCAGTAATACCTTCTTAAGATAATCTTGTAAAATCATCCAAAACCGCCGCGGACCCCTATTTTATCCTCGATTTGGGATTCCTCGAATTCTATCTTAAAATAAATTTGAACATTCAAATAAAATCCTAGTTGACAGTAAAACCTAAAAGAAGGATTTTTAAAAAGAGTTTCAGTTATACATAAAAACGATAATAAAAACGAACATATACATTCTGTAATTGAGAAATGAGGAGCCTTTTCACCTCAAACACTCAAACATCTAAACTTTCACAATTATAATATTAATAGTATAATCGGCTACGCAATAAAGAAGTCTGCATTACCTCATGTTGACATAAAAAATCCCACAAATAATTCTAATATAATTCAAACCAAAAAACGTCTTACAACGAAACGCTGACTTGGATTGAATCAGGCGTTACTTTGCGGAAATCCATAGCAATACTAAATATTTATTTAGCGGAATTAAGCGAAGAAATTTATTAATATTAGTATTGAAACGCTGACTGTTAGATACTCTATCCCTTATATTTTTACAGTTATTTTATACTAGCTTTTTGCCCGCGACTACGTCCGCGTAGACTACATTTTTTGCATCCAGTTTACATCCAAACTACCAAAACACTATCTCAACTTCTTGTTTTTTATATTTATATTCCCGCGGGCGATGCAAAGGATATAAAGAACATTGAGGCTTTTTAAGTGATTGTTGGGCGATGCAGTTGGAGACCCATCACTAAAATCCTTTATTTGACTACCTTTTCTCCAGTCAACTTCCAAAAGTGGATAAAGAATTACTATCTCCGAAGCTATGGCTACACTGTACTACACTACATACTATATATATACTCATGAATGATTGATGGATGAATTTCATTACATATTCTCACGCCGTTAGTTCCCATTGGGGTAGGCAGAGACTATCGATCGCCACTTTGTACGATCCTGGCAAACCTCTCTGGCTTCGTTTACATCCATCAATCTTTTCATACATGCTCTTTTATTCTTCATACTGCGGATACCTGCCTTTTTGAGCACATTTTCTATTTGATCCAAATGTGTCCTCCGAGGTCGTCCTCTACTAACATTACCTTCCACATTGGCTCTATATATCTCTTTCACCAATTTTCTATCATCCATCCTCTCTATGTGCCCAAACCATCTCAACATTCCTTTTTCTGTCTTTCTTACAATATCATCTTTTACACCACACCTATCACGAATCACATCATTCCTCACACGATCACATAACCTTACATTACACACTTTTCTGAGGGATGTCATTTCTACTGCATTCACTCTACTTTCATGCTTCTTCTGCCACACCCAACATTCACTGCCATACATAAGCGTAGGAATGAGGACAGCATCATGCACAGCCATTCGGGCCTTTTCAGACACCGACTGACTAGACATTAGACTATCCAGTGCTCCATTTACCGCATTACCCTTTTTCACTCTTCTCTCGATATCTTCATCACACTTTCCATCTCTAGTAAACAAACTTCCCAAATATACAAACTCTTTCACTTGGTCCACTTTCTTACCATTAATCTCAATCACGCCTTCGGTCATATTCACCTCTCTCTCAAAAACCATAGTTTTTGTCTTATCCACATTCACCCTCATTCCCTTTTTTTCAAAAGACGCACATGCAATATTCATCTTCTCTTGCAGCTCTTCCACCGATGATGCAAGTAGCACTTGATCGTCGGCATTAAGAGGCATTTAATGATGAATCGACCCATTCTCAATCCATAATCACTTTCACGCAACTCTGTTAAACAGTCATCCATGAACAAATTGAAGAGCCACGGGGAAGCTACACAACCCTGTCGGACACCCCGAGAGATCCCGAACCAGTCATTATTTTCCCCGTTTACTCTCACACATGCACTGGAATCCTCATAGAGTGATACCAGTGCACGTATAAGTCGACTCCCCAAACCGAACTTGGATAACACCTCCCATAAACACTTTCTTACCACCCCATCATACGCCTTCTCTAAATCAATGAAGGAGCAATACACCTTTCGGTTCTTAGCTAAGAACTTTTCGGTGATGCTCCTTAAAGAGAAGATTTGGTCCATACATCCTATTCCCTTTCTAAATCCTGCTTGCACATCCCAAATTTTATCATCCGTTTCATTCATCACTCTTTCAATCAAAACCGTTGCATACAATTTACCGACAATGCTGAGTAGGCTAATTCCACGGTAGTTTCTAGCCTCCTGGTGTGACCCCTTTCCTTTATATAAAGGCACAATTACCGCTTTGCACCAGTCTTGTGGCACTTTGCCACTCGACCAGCATTTTTGGAAAAGGAAGTACAACCAGGAAGCCACCACCCCTTTACCAGCCCTCAGCATTTCAGTGTTTATCCTGTCATACCCTGCCGCTTTCCCTAGTTTCATACTTTTCATTGCTTTCATAATTTCTTCCGTACTGATCTCACTGTCACTAAAGTCACCCATAACGTCGTTCCAATCAACATTACTGCCGATTGGCGAAGAAATGGATGTATCCTCTTTTTCAAAGAGTCCCTCAAAATAGTTCTTCCATACGACGAGTGTCTTATGCTACTTTCATCCGTCGCCAATTCACCCTGTTCATCTCTCAGAACATTCACTCTCGTGTTTTGGGAAACTCCCTTTTCTTTCCGGATATATTTCCAGAACAACTTTTGGTTATTCCGGAAATTATCAGAGAGTTTCCTCTCACACCATTCTATCAAATCACGCTTTTTCTTTTCTATTTTCTTCTTATGAATTTCATAAATTCCTTTTTGTAGTGGTTATAACAGTCAATCGAACCAAGTTTCGAGTTTCTAAATACAGAAATGTCAAAAATCTCTATACTAACTTTAAGTTGCTATTTCAACCCCTTAGTTCCATAAAATATATGATAAGAATCATGAAACTAACCATTTTGTACCTAGTTTCTATGTTTGAGTTATTATGTTCGTATAAGTACGGATAGTAACTATTGATTTTCGGATCTTTAATCGCGTGTTATAACATGGGTTTAGTTTTATTATAGTTGTTTCAATTGTAATGTTTTTGTGCGAAAGTGTTAGAAAATACTAAGTACGGATAGTACTTTGGCACTGCGGGGCGGAAGCCCGGTGGTTGCTGCCCCCTACACTGACCGTTGGTGATGGTGGGTGAGTTTGTAGCATAGATTGCTCGGGAATATGGGGATTGTCAGAGATTAATTATTTATACATGTTGCGATAGTTCTTGCTATTATTCTAAGCTAACACAACAACCTTATTTTTACAAAAAGCTTGTGTCCCTTGAGTTTTGATCCCGGGTCTCTCGAATGTTCATAGAGGTTAGATTTATCGCTACGCCACAAAGACGCTAACTTTGATGGCAAATTTTGAATACCCTTTAGTTTCTAATAGTCTTACTATTGACAAACAATTAAATTTACTCCGGCTCCCGCTGTATAATCCCGCATTTATATACCCTACCGATGTCGACTGCCAAAATCCACAATTCAATAAAATGGTAAGTACAAAAAAAAACGAAAAATAGTGAATAAAGTTAAAACAGCAAGTAAATAAATGGGTCGAAAAGTGCACCGAATAATTGAATGAGCTACAGGTGACGCAAGATGTCATTCCCCTTCTAACGTATGTTAAAAAAAACCGATACCACGACGGTTTAAAAAACACCCAGCGCCATCTATTGCATACCTCAAGAACTACGTCAATACTTATACCAATTAGTAATTCGTTTATTTATAGCTATTTCAGGATAAGTAGATGTGAAAAACAGTTTAGAAGATAAAACAAATTTTCCGTCATCCCTCAGGAATTCCTCATTTTCAAGGATACATTATCGTATCATTTAGCTTCTAAATTTACATGTTTATATTCGTTTGCAATATATGACCTTGTTTTATACGACACACAGCGCCATCTCCAATCCATCCAGCAATATTTAAACAATATTTTAGTTTTCCCTCGGGAATATCATTTTTTCCGGGATGAAAAGTACTCTATTATTTAATCTGGACTTCTAACTATACGTCTGCAAAATTTCAAAGCAATCGTTTCAGTAGTTACGGCATGAAAGCGGCACAAATAAACAAACAAACAAACTCACTTTCCGATTTATAATATTAGTATACTATGGATTCAATTAAAACATTAGTATTGTGGTCTCGTACCGAAACTGAACCCGATTTAGACATTACCTTTTTTATGGGCTTTTAACGACTGTTGAATGGTGATTTTGCAATATTATTAAGGGTCAGATTTATACATTCAAAGGATGAGACGGCAACAAAACCGTGACTTACAATCCATACTAATATTATAAATCAGAAAGTGAGTTTGTTTGTTTGTTTATTTGTGCTTCTTTCACGCCGCAACTACCGAACCGATTGCTTTGAAATTTTGCAGACATATAGTTAGAATTCCAGATTAAATTATAGAGTACTTTTATACCGGAATCACTAATGGATTTTAGCAGCGAAATCTTCAACCTTTCAGCTGAAACCTTATAAAAGAGCGCGGCGTTGTTTGCATGTTTACCAATAGATGGCGCTGTCGGTACTTTCTACATCGCGGTATGATTTCTTCTTTATTGGAGTATATAAACCCAAAATATATTACTTCAACTTTAAAAAAAATCTCATCGATACAGTTTACAGCATTGGTTCCGACTAGTGTTGCCGGATAATCGATTATAGATTAATCGATTATGCTCACCCAAAATAATCTAATAATCGATAGTATTATCGATACTATCGATTATATCGATACTATCGATTATTAGATTATAATCGAAGAACGATATAATCGATTATGATCGATTAATCGATTATAATTGAAATGTAATCGATAATAATCGATATAATCGATTAATCGACTAATCGATTATAATCTAATAATCGATTAATCGATTATATCGTCATTAGATTATAATCGATTAGTCGATTAATCGATTATAATTGTAAATTTTACACACTGTGATAAAAATAGAATAAATAAAAATATAAATGATTTTATCGTAGATTGATCGATACATATATATACTCACAGCTATAATTTCTTAGAAGGGGTAGCCAGAGCCAAGGAATTATAAATTCCGTAGCCACTTTTGGTGGTTGAGTGGGGAAAAGATGGTAAAATAAAGGTTTTTACATAATAATCGATAGTAAATATTATATTTATATATTATATAATATTTTATATAAAGTTTGTATTGTTTTGTATAACAATTGTATTTTATATATATTGTATTTTTATCACAGTGTGAAAAATTGACAATTATAATCGATTAATCGACTAATCGATTATAATCTAATGACGATATAATCGATTATTAGATTATAATCGATTAGTCGATTAATCGATAATATCGATTATTATTGATTACATTACAATTATAATCGATTAATCGATCATAATCGATCATATCGTTCTTCGATTATAATCTAATAATCGATAGTATCGATATAATCGATAGTATCGATAATACCATCGATTATTAGATTATTTGGGCCTCATTTGCATAATCGATTAATAATCGATACACAATCGATTATCCGGCAACACTAGTTCCGACATTTCTAACTTGAATTGATTGAAATTATATCATCATATATGTCCTTTACTTAGTTGCTGTTTTATCTTAATTGATTGTTGCTCGCTTTTTTTGGTGTCCTGAATTCCTTTCCACTATTGTATTATACTGAAGTATTTAATAGATTTTAGGTTTTTCGCAGTAGGCTGAATAATAGTTGGGTTAGTTTAGTGCGCTTTGTTCGTCGTTTAGATTTTTATAGTTTAGTTAGGGATATTTTTTGGTTCCTACTATTTTAGATTGAATTGTGTATTTTAAAGATTTCAGGTTTTAAGCAGTAATTGAATAATTGTTAGGTTAGGTTCGTCGCTTTGTTGGTCGTTTAGATTTTTATAGTTTACTCTTAAATTTATTCATTTTCTATACAAGTTGTGCATGAATTCCGAATAAAATGGCTGAGCATATCCAGCGTTACATCGCTCTCCTCAGATTTTTCTGTGGTAATGAGAAGTTTTATACTTTATACTGTAATATAACCGAATTCCACGCGGGTGAAGTTGTGGGCGGAAAGTATTAATATAGCGTAATAAAAACATGCCACCGCCGGTATCGTCGCCGTGGCGTAGCGGTACAACTAACTACTATGAATATTTAATTAGAACTATTATTAATCAATCGTTCCGGGTTCGTATCTCAGGTGATTCAAGCTTTTTGTATTATTATTTTTGTTTTGTTAGTTTTGAATAGCAGTATATATAATAATAGCAAGCACTAACCCTTCACTTCAGCGATTATTTTGGCTGGAGATCCACCACTAACCATCCCCATATTCCCGAGCAATCGCTGCAAGCTCTCCCACTATCATCAACGGCCAGTGTAAGAGGCAGCACCGTGCCGCCGCCGAAGCGCCAAACTACTATTCGTATTTGTACTTACTAAGATATTCTCATTTTGAACATAGAAACTTAATACAAAATAGTTTGGTTCATGATTCTTATGAAAAATTAAAAAGGTTTTTTTTGGAACTCAACCCCTAAGGGGTTGATATAGCAAATGAAAGTTAATATAGAGATTTATGTCATTTTAGTATCTAGAAACATAAAACTTGGTGCGATTGCATTTATGATATTCATCTATCAATCAATTATCTAAATTCTATAAAAGGGTAGCCATAGCTTCAGAGATAGTAATTCTTCATCCACTTTTGGAAATAGATTAGGGAAAAGGTAGTTAAATAAAGATTTAAGTGATGGCTCACCAACTTCATCGCCCAACAATCACTTAAAAAGGGTCAATGTCCTTTATATCCTTTACAACGCCCGCGGGAATATAAATGTATATAAAAATAGAAGTTAAGATAGTGTTTTGGTATTTTGAATGTAAACCGGATGCAAAAAATGAAGTCCACGCGGACGAAGTCGCGGGCAAAAAGCTATAGTATATATCTCAATGTTAATTCAGTACAGTAACGCGATCTGTTGACCGATGACTGCAATCTCTCACACATCACCAACAGTCAGAGTAGGGGGCAGCACCGGGTCGCCAAACTTACTCAAGATTTTTTCATTTTTGAACATAGAAACTTGGTGACAAAATGGTTTGTTTCATGTTTCTTATGAACAATTAAAAAGGGTTTTTGGAACTCATCCCCTAAGAGATTGAAATATATTATACAGATTTTTGATATATAAATACAATGTATCTAGAAATTTGAATCTTGATGCGATTGACTGATATAACAACTACAAAAAGGAATGTATGAAATTCATCCATCAATCAATCATGAGAATATACTAACGGCCATAAATCCCATAAAAGGGTAGCCACAGCTCCAGAGATAGTAATTCTTTATCCACTTTTGGAAGTTGAATGGGGTCCGTCCAACCGTCCAACTGCATCGCCCAATAATCACTTAAAAAGTCTCAATGTTCTTTATATCTATTACAACGCCCACGGGAATATAAATACAAAAAAACAGAAGTTAGTGTAGTTAGATAGTGTTTTGGTATTTTGGATCTAAACTGGATGCAAAAAATGTAGTCCACGCGGACGTAGTCGCGGGCAAAAAGCTAGTTCTTTATATATAAAATGTTTCATTAAATAACCTAATATTAAATATCGTACAGAACGTCAAATAGAACCGCATAATACAGATGATAAAAAAACATTGATCAGATATTATTTATTCCATGGTTAAATTTCTTAATCCTGAAAGATAAATTAATAATACCTAATTAAGCAACCGATATTAAGCCAGAACTAAGTTCCATCGACTCTTGTAAGTTGTTACATACTTACAAGTATTAAAGACTTCTAAATCGCAAAAAGGTGTTGAGAAAATATTAAATTCTTGGACATTGAGTGACGAAAAGTTTGGAAATATAAAGGATAGATGCTTGAGCTGAGTTCAGATCAACCAATCCCAAAAAACTTCCCAAAAACAGTTCTCATGAGAAAACACCGTCACAGCGAATGTATACCAGCATCAGAGTCACTGTCAGCGGCTCCCAGCAGCAGCGCGGTGTCACAGGGGCGCGGCGGGGCGGGGCGGGGCGCGCGGGGGCGGGGTAGCCGTCACAGCGCGATGGCCGCCGAGCCTCTCCACGACACGCCGGAGCGCAGTACGCGGTATAATCGGAGAACGTAATATATGCATACACACTGTAAAGGAAATGCAATTGTTATTTAAAATATTTCATAACACATAATAAAACAATGATCAAACAACCCTAATAGCTCAATGGATAGGAACTCAAATAACGTCGGTTTGAATCCCTAGTCGGCATAACACCAATTTGTCTTTTCTAATGACATATATGTGGTTAATTTATCATGTATATTAACGGTAAGGGAGAACATCATGAGCAAACAGTTGTACTTTGTCATGTGACAGTGTATTCGTATAAAGTAGCCATAGGTCTGCCCCTTATAACGTGAGTATACTGTCCAAGCAAAACGTGAACCTCATATTCAGAAGTATTAGTACCTCTACCAACCCCTTTGGAGATATTGGGCGTGCACGTTTGAGTTTTTGACATAATAAAACAAAAAAAGTACAGGATTCTTTAGTAGTACCTTTACTAGGGTAAATAAAATAAAACTGTTGAAGTGTACCTCCTCAGCTCATAAGGGTATGCTACACGTCAATAAATATCACGATGCTTATCACGTTTCAAGATTTATATCATATCCTTCACCATCAATACGGATCGCTTCAATAGCAAAGCCGCAAAGTACTTTCTTTATACTAAAGCGTTCCTTGTGAGAGCCGAACGTGATAGAAATAGACGGAGGAATATTAAAGTTTCTGTGACAAATAAATTAACATATTTTTATATAAACAAGTAACTAATGAACTTCCTTGGTAGCTCAGTGGGAGCCACCAATAAAGACAGTCTTGGGTTTACATACCGAAACGGGTTGAGCGTTATTGTGTCTATTCCTTAATAATACGTGAGTATAGGAAAAAACGACGGTTAAAAAATTAGCTTTAGAAAAGAAATTTAATTACTTAATATAACAGCTTGAGTATATGTATGTATGATCATTTATTTATTTTTAAGTTCTGCAAGTTTTTTTTTCGCTGTACATAATATTTGTTTTTTTTAGAATAATTCCCATTCGAGTAGGCCAAAACTATTACTGCTTCGATTTTTTTAAACGTTGTTAATATTGGTATTGGTACAAGCCAGACTTTATTTTGTCATACTTTAATTGATATCAATTATTTGTTTATTTAAAAACGGATTACTTGATTTCATTATCCTTTTTTGAAATAAATCAATTGATTTCAAATCATAATCGGTCAGACGTGTGCCTGTGTCATTTTTATTACAAATTGAAATAGCTAATTACTTTATAACTTGAAAATTAAACCTACTTGCGACAGTTTCTACTCGTAGATGTTCTACTATAAAAAAAACATAACATAACATAAACATTCACGGCAAATATCCCCAAAGGGGTTGAAAAAAAATATATTTTTTTTGTAAAATTTGAAACTATTTATTTTAAAGGTTTTTAACATTTATAATTATAATACAAAGGGGTATTAATCTATATTTATAAACTACATTGTGCCCCCTGGGGAGTCTAATATAAGATTTTACAATATTTAGTGGACTAAAATATAATAAATTAATCAACAAAATAATTAAAAATATCTTATTTATTTATAGGTGGAGGGCGATGGGTTCACACATATACCATCAATAAAGTATTTTTCAATGGACTTTTCATTTTATTTTTTAAAATTAATAAGGTCAAGACTTAGTTGCTTAGGCAAGTGGCAATTGGTAGAGGTACTAATACTCCTGATCATCAAGTGACTTTGTCACCTGGTGTTCAGAGTACCCACGTTTTGCATGGACAGTGTACGCACGTGATAGGGGGCAGGCCTATCGCCGTTTTGTTAGAATACACTGTGACATGACTAAGTAAAACTAAGCCATGTTTTCCCTCACCGTTAACAACCATGATAAATTAACCACACATATGACTTTAGAAAAGACAAATTAGTGTAGGTCCGACCCAGGATTAGAACACTAGTCGTTTGCACGATAACCGGTGTTCTACCCATTGAGCTATCACGGTTGTTTTAATTCATAAAAAAGTGCAAATGAATAAGTGGAGTGTCTGGGGGTTTTAACCTCAGACTTCTGTTACAGTAAATTAATTTAAATGGTTGAGGGGGGATTTCGTCTTCAAACCATTAAGTATAAAGTTTACCCCAAAAAAATGTGCTTTTGATTTTTTATTTAAACATAAACTATAAAAAAATAATTTTGAAGCATGTAATTTTAATTAAATTTTTTAATATTTTTTCGTATACAATATACGTTAAACAATATCTAAAGAGACATAAAATAATATATTCTTACAATGTTGGAGTGTATCATGTCATTACGACCCGATTCTTTTCGAAAGGAACAAACAAAAAAACCAGTGTTCCTCTGTCATGATTACCTCCTACAGCTGATGCAGCGTTTGACCACCTTAAAAGATTATATCTACAAAATCAGTTATGGTTAGGAAATGGAGATATTGAAAACGTATATTTTTATATTTATAAATTATAAAATTTTATTCACTGTAACAGAAATCCGAGGTTTTCATGTTTTTAACGCCCCAGACACTCCACTAAGAATTATCTTATAAACATTATGACACTGAGAGTTTAACGCCACTTTTTAAAAAAATTGGACAAATAATATTGTGTAAGCCAGAGAGTTAGATTAAGATATTTTGTTAAATATATGTTATACCGAATTGCTTCAGTAAGAACAACAAAGTATTCTAGAAAAATATATTTAAAGTAAAACAAAATGTATGAACTGAACGATACAAATTCAACTTACATTGAGCACTATCCTCGGAATCAAGAATGATATTTCAGCTTTGCAGATGGCGTCGAATTGCTGAAACAAAGATTATTACTATTTATATTAAAGTAGGATAGGAGTATGTAAAGTTATTAATTTCAGCCGAGATTGAATCGATCGCTGTGACGAGTTATTCCACACATGTTTTATATGACTAACACTTATAAATAAAAGTTATTATATTTATAATATAAAGTGGCTAGTTCTGAAGTTTTTTTCTACTTAAATGGGAACATTAAGAAACAGGTGACAAAAACACCTTGATTTATTAAGACGTTCTTTGTTTTTTAATAGGAAGGGAGTCTTTTTAGTTGATGTTACATAAAACAAATGTATACTTTTATATAATTTAAATACATCAATTAACTTACGGTTAGGATACATTGTCACAGATTAATAATTAGTTGCTTTGTATATTACTTATTTTTATTCATATTTTATCGTAAAAGTAATTATAATTCTGCAAACTTTATTTATAGTTGCAATTGTATTTTATTTCATTTACCTAAGTTAATCCACTCGCTATTTATGGGAAGTTTGTAACTCAGAAGAAAGCATTATATAAAAAAGGTTTTTTTATATATCTAATGCCTCGTGCAGTATCAAGACGTACAGACCGCTCTCCAAGATAACGTAAGGTTAATGTTGGCGGACCATATTTTATTTTTTACTGAAAAACAAAGCGAGAAACAATTGTCATTTCACTAAAGCAATCATATTATCCGGAGTTGGTGCCACGCTGCAGAGAAGAGATATATTAGATACCTTGCCTTTTAACTTCCTGTCAATTTAAGAAACTCCCTGAAATGAAATAACTTTTTTTGGTGAACTTCGAAATTAACCTACTTTATACTACAGCAGATTTTTTTATATTTATTGCAGTCGGATACTAATATCAGGAAATACATAGGCTTTCAAAACCCTTGTAATTTGGTTAAGCTTTTATTAATTTTGTTCACGTATATCTGTGGTATATTTTACTAACAATAACATTTATAGGGCACTTTGATTGATAATTGAAGTAATTATCATAAGACACATGTAAAGATCCACGGAGATGCAGTCAAACCTTGGCATATGGATATACATAAAAATACATAAAAAACTAATTCACACAACAACAACATAAAAACAAACAAATATCGACTAAAATAATTCTGACCTGATGAACGCAAGCGTGACTGAAAGTACATTTTTTTGATGTTTGGGGTCTCATTGTGAAACAAAAGAAACACAAAAAATATGTTTGTTTTATGTGCTGCTTTAAATAAATCTGTGAAATACTGCAACATGACGAAGTCACGCCCAAAATCTATGAGTTATGTTAAAAATGGAGAATATTCGAACAATATTCTATTTAGGCTCTTCTAATTGGCTATAAATCCCTTGAAGGAACAGCCAGAGCTTGAGAATATGAAATGCCTCCACCTTTTGGAAGTTCAGTGGAGTGGGTTGTAAAATATAGGGTGTTGATGATGGCTCTCTAACCGCATCGCCCCAAAATCACAAAAAACCGTAATTAACCCTAACTGCCTCTTACGAACATCCATGGGAATAAATAGGGTAGTGCTATTCTAAACCGTCTCAACATTTCAAACAGTTATTTAAATACTGATATAAGTGGCAAAAGCACTTAACACAATTAACCAACGTAAAAAGACATTTGTCTTCGTCATTAAGACATATAACGTTGTTGTTTGACGTCAAAGGCAGCTGACAAATTGTTGCGATGTACACAAAGATAACGAGATGTGTACATACTCGTACTTTAATGGACTTGGTTGAACACACGACAAATGATGTTTCAATATTATAACAGGCTACTTTTCGTAGTGAAACTTGATATAGATAACAATTGATGAAGTAATATACCTTAAAATTACTTTACCTTAAAAATACCTTATTTTGAGTTAGAAAAGTTTATTATTGAGTTATTAAATTAAAGTTATGTGTCATTATACGTAAAAACACCTTTACATAAAATAGAAGAAGAATAAGAAATACATTTACATTTATTCGCCGTAAATATGGCACAGATATGCAACACAAAAATAATAATATCCAAACCAAAAAAAAAAAAGTTAAACAAAATATCTACAACTACAATAAAAAACAGTGAAAATAAAAAAAAAACAATAAAAATAATACCTTAAATGATTACAAAGAAACATAAAATCAAAAAGAGGAAATTATTAACAAATTAAAATGATAAACTAAAAAAACATTGTGCCATCGAACAGCGAAATGGCGCTGACTCAGCAAAAACTGTGCACCTCACCTCACCCACCTCACAGCACTGATTTTCAGTCAGCGCTCTCCAGTGACAGCACGAGAGTCATACAAGCGGAATATAATATAAAATATATTACTTATGTAGAAATACATTCATACATGCATACATACATATACTCACTGCCATAAATCCCAAAAAGGGGTGCCAGAGCTTCAGAGCTCGAAGAGAGAGAAACTCCTCAGCCACATTTAAAAAATGATAGGGGACAAGATGGTAGAAATAAAGCATCGTCGGTGATGGGTCTCAAACCGCATCACCCAAAAACCACTAAAAATATCCATACCCTTAGTCGCCTCTTACGACACCCGTGGGTAGAAAAGGGTAATGACATTCTAAGCCGGCACTTCACAGCTACATATAGATATAACTTTAAAGGTCGAAATGATTTTAATTTGTTTCGATTCATAGTATCCACCAGTAGTATATTTGAACCGATTTGGTTTTTGAAAATGTTAATAAAATCGGAATATTCTGTTCACCATATTTTACCACAAACAATGATTGTGTTCACTGTTACTTTATAAAATTTAATAAAAATTTGGCTAACGCTAGCTTTTAATGGATTGTTGCAATTTATACTTCCATTCTAATACTACAACAAGGTTAAAATTGTAATTATGATTGTATATTTGTAAGGGCTTATCTTAGCAATATCTGTACTTCATTACACTAAATTTCTTAAAGGGGTTAGCAGTGATTGAAGAAACCTTAGATATTTATAAAAGATAATACACTCCGCGAGAGAAGCCGGAGCGGTTCATTTCTATATTATAATTAGTGAATTATATATCATGGTTGTTAACGGTGACTACAACTTCCAAAAGTGGCAAAGGAATTCTTTATTTCCTAGCTCTGGCTACCCTTTCAAGGAATTTATAGTCGTGAGTATATGTACCTATGTATGTATGTTGTTAACGGTGAGGGAAAACATCGCAAGGAAACCCACATGGCTAAGTTGTCTTAGTCATGTGACAGTATATTCGTACAAAACAGCGATTGGAATGCCCCCTAACACGTGAGTATACTATACAAGCAAAACGTGGGTACTCTGAATACCTGGCGACAATGTCACGAGATGTTCAGAAGTATTAGTACCTCGGCTAACCCCTTCGGAGAAATACGGCTAGAACGTTCAGAATTTGAGTGAAATATAAATTATACGTTTTTGATTACTTAGAAATTTTGTCTATAATCAGTTCTCAATCTGTAGGTTACCATATCCACGCGTCATTAAGGAGCCACAATGAGCATCAAGGATAGTAGAAAGGGTAGTTTGCGATCAGCTTTTGAAATATCTGGAGGACAATAACATTTTGCCTGTACATCAATCAGGTTTTCGTAAGGGACATTCAACGGCAACAGCCCTACTGGATGTTATTGATAATATATTACATGACCTGGAAGCCGGAAAAAGTACCATTTTGGCACTGTTAGATTTCTCCAGGGCTTTCGATTGCATTACCCTTGCTTCTATCTAAGTTGTCGTACTACGGATTTGATATAACAGCAACATTATGGTCTATTTTTATTATTATTTTTACTTTATTTGTTTAATTTGTGGTATTTAACTTTTGTGACAGTTCGAAGACTGTCGTCGGGTCAGCTAGTTACTAATAAATGAGGTCGTGGCTTTGATCCCCGCCGGTGTCGAAATTTTTCTTTCCTTTATTTACTAGTAATTCAAGTCAGCCCCAAAATAAGTGCATAATGAGTACATTTCATTAGTTATGATGTTCCAGATTATAACTAGTTGTTCAACGGTTTTTTTTATTAAACTCCTTGGAAGTTGTAGGAGGCGACTAAGGGTATTGGGGTTTAACCATTATTTATTTTAATATTTCTATCCACTAAACCTCTGACTACTTACTACTTTACTCTACTACTCACCTACTCCTAACTGGAATTATTCTCTAGTTACCTTAATTTGGGATTTATAGCTATAAGTATGAATTAGTTCTTGAAGATTAAGATTAAATGCATCCCTAGACACTTAAGCTTTATAACGGTTCCAATGCATACCTTATTTACATGATCTCTCAGTACGTTGGAGTAAACCACAGCCATGGTCTCCAGTGCCATGAACGTGATGCAGCCGAACACCCAAGGTACGAGAAAAGCAATGTTTTCCTAAAAAAACATCGCATCAGTTCTTGGGTTTCAAATAAGTTATACAAATAATCGTCAAAGTGTTCACAAAATCTAAAAAATAAAATATTAATAATTCTCAAAAAAAACAGCTTTCTCACAGAGGCATTATACAGCAAAGGTGTTTTATACTTCTGAACATAACGTAAAACTTTTCTCACCAGAAGGGCAAGCACGAGCCGTGTTTAAACTAGTTATCGCGTGGGATAAAGCAGCCATCTCTTACGCACTTACTTCGTATCGTATACTGCCATCTCATTCTAACCGTTATCGTATCGATAAAATAGTGCTCGTGCTTGCCCTGCTGGTGTTCAGAGATCCCACGTTTTACAATACCTGTGCCTAAGTAGTAAGTTACTGTTGGAGCCATCGAACTAGAAACTTGTTTCGAGTCCGATGGTTAAAGCTCTATATTTTCAAGTTCGCATCACCAAATGAAAAACTCACATTCTTGAAGACCTGTCCTTAATAAATTGATTGCTATATCTTGGTTGTGGAAACTGCATCATAGTAATTTATTATTATTTGCTAAAACACCAAATTTTTGGTATATCATAATCATAAATCATAAAAAAACAGTAAAATAGCGCTCATAAATTTAGCTTTATCTACCAAATAAAAATATCTCTTTTTTTACTGTTCCAGAGTATAAAATAGCGAGACTGAGTTGAAAATATGATACGGAGAAATAATGTTTATTACTCACTTTATAAATTCCGTAGAACAGAAATATACTCAGCATTATCATGAACAGTTGCGTTCCTATTATTGTGAAATAGGCTATTTGGACACCTGTAACAAAGACCACCTTTACAATATTCAAAATTTTCTTCCTTGAATGTACTCAAAAGTATACTCAGTTTGATAAAATCTGCCTGCGTTTACATTATCATACTACAATTTGTAGTAGTTAATATGATTAGATTTATCAATATGATATTTATATCTTATAGTCTATATTATAGTATGGTGCACATATTTAATGACTGCTGGTGATGTTTCTTTTTTAAATCGTTTGAAGTTTATAATATGATTGGATTATCATTATGAAAGTATACAATAGCAGAAAAACTACTTAGTAAGATTAACAGCCGTGATAGCCCAGTGGGTAGAACACTCGGTTATCGTGCAAGCGACTAGTGTTCGAATCCTGGGTCGGGCCTACACCAATTTGTCTTTTCTAAAGTCATATGTGTGGTTAATTTATCATGGTTGTTAACGGTGAGGGAAAACATCGTGAGGAAACCCACATGGCTGAGTTGTACTTAGTCATGTGACAGTGTATTCGTACAAAACGGCGATAGGCCTGCCCCCTATCACGTGAGTACACTGTCCATGCAAAACGTGGGTACTCTGAACACCAGGTGACAAAGTCACGTGATGTTCAGAAGTATTAGTACCTCTGCCAACCCCTTCAGGGATATTCGGCGTGAACGTTTATGTTATGTTATGTTATGTAAGACTAGCTGACCCCACAGACTTCGTACTGTTAAAAGTGTAGACTTTCACGGCGTCAGTCTGAAATATTTAACTAACCCGTTGAGGGTCTTTGTCATGCGATGAGAAAAACAGTGATTTCATTGTGTTTTCACAAAATTTTCACTTTATAAATTTAAGTTTATAAGTATAGTAGTTTCGGCTGAGCATTGATTCTGAGTCAGTCAGTCCGTCTTGTCTTGCGCTTCATGCACGCGTGTCAATTTTGTTGCGGAGTAATTTCAACATTGTATTATATTCTAAGATGTTCATTTAAATTAAGTTATGTCTAGGTCTAATGTCAATTTTGTTCAGAATTAAATACTCTTAATCAACAACACATTTATTTGGGTAAGGATTAATAATATGTTGACAAAACATTATGGCAAATAATTGGCAATAGTGCATTAATTTCGACCAAATTTGATTACCATAAAAAATATAGTGATTCAATCTTAAAAGATAGACATATACTGTCTCGGACATTTTTTTAGATTATTTAAAGAGGAATAATTCTTTTATACATACTTTTTGGGTAACTTAAACCGTTTACGCAGCGTACACACCGGAAGCCTTAAAATGTGAATAATTATCCCCGCTTTTGCAACATTTTTCGCTGATTTTTTGCTCCTATTGGTCGCAGCGTGATGATATATAGCCTAAAGCCTTCCTCAATAAATGGACTATCCAACACAAAAAGAATTTTCCAATTTGATTCGGCAGTTCCTGAGATCCTAGCGTTCAAACAAACAAACTCTTCCGCTTTATAATATTACACACGCGCGCGTATACGTATACACAGTGAATACACATATTCGTGTTTCAAGCAGTTTACCCGTATGTAATTAGTAAGTGATAACTTAATACCCAGGCGGAGAGTTCGAGTGTTATTGACGTTTGATTAATCGAGTACACAAGTACTTAGTGATAGATAAATGATGCAGAGATTTGGCGATAAACTTCTAATGTTTGTTTAATGAAAAATTTTACCTCAACTTCTATTAGTTTTGGCTTTATATAGTGATGCATAAATTAATTGTGTTTAATATACAAAAACTATTTACATGGGTTTAGAACATTGATTATTTGTAACATTTATCCAACTAGTAGGTATTCAAATTGTTGACGATACAAGCGAATTATCAAAAATAAATTTAAAATAATTGCCGAGCAGATATCAGATAGAAATAAACATTTTGACACTTTATTTTAAGTTGAGTTTTTTGTTCTAAGTAGTGCATTAAACAATAGTTGGTTATTATTTTTATAAAATATATATATTTTGCTTTACTGATATCAAATTTTTAATAGACATTGTTTTAATCGTTCTTTACAGTAACTAGCGCTCAAGACATTTTGTTAGGTTATAATTATAAGTAAATAGTTTAAATTAAAGATCGGTATTGACACTTTCTAAATCCACAATTTTTATTAAATTTTCAATACATGAATTTATATTCGTTCTCACACAAAAATCCATGACTCAAATGATTAAGAAATTTATTTCTATACCATTATTTATAACCGTTCTCAAAGCTTTTATATTAACTGTAAAAATATGAACATTATAATACATATGAAAAAAAGACCTTTTAACACAAGATAAACGTTCACGCCGAATATCCCCGAAGGTGTTGGCAGAGGTACTAATACTTCTGAACATCACGTGACTTTGTCACCTGGTATTCAGAGTACCCATGTTTTGCATGGACAGTGTACTCACGTGATAGAGGGCGCATTTTTGTACAATTACGAGGGGCATGCCAAAAGAAGTTAGATACTCTTTTCTTATTTAATTGACACTGGCAAGCTATACACCATCTTATAGGCTAGTTTTTTATTGACATATTTGAATATAGAACACACTTCTTTTATTATTTTTTTATTTGAATGAGCATCATTTTTCTGAGAATCTGGCGGGAATTCACTTGCAACAATGGAGCTCAGTCGACATGATTTTCGCGCTATGATTTAGTATGACTTTAAAAATGGTTTAAACCTTCAAGAATGTTTTGAACTTTTGGCTTCTACTTTTGGTGAGTCTGCCCGAACAACAGTATTCAATTGGTTGCTGAATTTAAAAGAAGAAGGGGATGTGTCGAAGATGAAGCGAAGACAGGACGACCGCCAACCGCAGTCACGCAAGAAAATGACGAATTACATATGTAGAGCTAGAGCGAGAACTAGGAATTGGATCAGCAGCAATGCAAACCATAATTCACGACCACCTTTCTCTCCGTAAACGTTGTTCGAGATGGGTGCCGCACAAACTTACCGATGAGCAGAAGACCCTCAGGCGGATTGGTGCCTATTCATGAAAGATAAATTCAACGGAGGCGAAATAAAAAATGTATATAATATACTGACTGGTGACGAAACATGGCTATATAACTATGATCCCGAATCAAAGCGACAGTCGACTGTATGGTGCTTTGAAGACGAGCCAACTCCAACGAAATTTCGCCGTGCACGAAGCACACAGAAACAAATGGTCGCCTCGTTTTTCTGCAAAAGGGGTCATATTGCTACTGCTGTGCTAGAGAATGAAAGAACGGTGAACTCCGAATAGTACGTGACAGTTTGTGCTCCAACAGTAATATCAGCTTGGTGTGACAAGCGACCGAAGTCAGGAATCCGGCACCTTCTCTGGCACCACGACAATGCGACGCCGCACATGTCTGCCAGAACACTAGACTTTTTCAACTCGAAAAATGTGTCAATTCTCATTCACCCGCCATATTCCCAGGCCTAGCGCCTTGTGATTTTTACTTAATTCCAAAAAGTTTAAAAGCAAAGAAGATGCGATGGTCGCCTATAATTTCGATATTTCTGAGGTATCTAAAGAAGAGTGGTCACAGGTATTTTCCGATTGGTTCAGACGTATGGAAAAGTGTATACGTAAAAGATCAAGATCATAGAATATATGTAAAAGATCGATACTTGAAATAAAGAATAAATTTTATAATTTTTGAGTATCTAGTTTCTTTTAGCATGCCCCTCGTACACTGTCACATGTCTAAGTACAACTCAGCCATGTGGGTTTCCTCACAATTATACCATCCTTATCTATACCTAGTCGGTTCTTAAATACTGACACTGGCCATTTATTTTTGAAATACGAGGGCAGGTCAATAAGTCCGTGACTTTTTGAATTTTTGACCTCTTTACTGAAACAGCAACACTGCTCCTGTAAACAGGCACCTGTCAGTTGACTCCTGTCTTTATTTTAACTTAGCTTGCGTCAGTTAGTTTGTGTTTGACAGCTTTTTTTATCAGACTACTCACAAATTTGAGCAGAAAATGGAAAAAAGTGAATATCGTGTGTTTATAAAGCATTATTTCTTGCGAAAAAAAACCATTACCGAGACCAAGACTAAGCTTGTTAAATACTATGGGGTCTCTGCACCATCGATTTCAATGGTAAAAAAGTGATAATTAAAGAATAAATAAAGAAAAGAAAAATTTCGACACAGGCGGGAATCGAACCCGCGACCTCGGGTATACGCCCCGACGCTCTGCCAACTGAGCCACCGTGTCAATTGGCTGCCAGTGCGAAATTCTTCTATCCTTTATTTCTTTTACACGTTTAAATAGTGTTTGCGTTTTCTACCTCCGAATTTTAACTAATTTGGAAGGCCACTTGTCTATCTTTTCATATAGAATGCCAATGTTGAAAACTCCTATCACATAATTCAAATCTTTTTGTTCATGAAAACCTCATGTGGGGATTATTACTAATAATTAAAGAATAAATAAAGGAAAGAAAAATTTCAACACAGGCGGTAATCGAACCCGCGACCTCGGGTATACGCCCCGACGCTCTGCCAACTGAGCAACACTGTCAATTGGCTGCCAGTGCGAAATTCTTCTATCCTTTATTTCTTTTACACGTTTAAGTAGTGTTTGCGTTGTCTACCTCCGAATTTTAACTTATTTGGAAGGCCACTTGTTTATCTTTTCAGATAGAATGCAAATGTTGAAAACGCCTAACTATCACATAATTCAAATCTTTTTGTTCATGAAAACCTCATGTGGGGATTATTACTAATAATTAAAGAATAAATAAAGGAAAGAAAAATTTCGACACAGGCGGGAATCGAACCCGCGACCTCGGGTATACGCCCTGACGCTCTGCCAACTGAGCCACCGTGTCAATTGGCTGCCAGTGCGAAATTCTCCATCCTTTATTTCTTTTACAAGTTTAAGTAGTGTTTGCGTTTTCTACCTCCGAATTTTAACTAATTTGGAAGGCCACTTGTCTACCTTTTCAGATAGAATGCAAATGTTGAAAACGCCTAACTATCACATAATTCAAATCTTTTTGTTCATGAAAACCTCATGTGGGGATTATTACTAATAATTAAAGAATAAGTAAAGGAAAGAAAAATTACGACACAGGCGGGAATCGAACCTGCGACCTCGGGTATACGCCCCGACGCTCTGCCAACTGAGCCACCGTGTCAATTGGCTGCCAGTGCAAAATTCTTCTATCCTCTATTTCTTTTCACGTTTAAGTGATAAAAATAAAAAAGTGGTTTACTGAATTTCGTTGTGGCCGTACAAGCACTGAAGATGCCGAACGTCCTGGACGCCCAGTTGAGGTCTCTACACCCGAAACAATCGAAAACATTCACGATATGGTGTTGGCCGACCGAAAATTGAAAGTGCGAGAGATTATGGAAGCCGTAGGGATCTCGCATGGTTCATTGATTTCAATTTCGAATGATCACTTGGGCATGAGAAAGCTTTCCGCAAGATGGGTGCCGCGTTTGCTCACAGTCGACCAAAAACGCAATCGTTTAACAACTTCACAGGAAGGTTTGGCGTTGTTTAATCGCAATATGGAGGAGTTTTTGCGCCGTTTTGTATTTGTGGATAAAACATGGATCCATCAAAACACACCAGAGACCAAACAACAGTCAAAACAGTGGGTTTCTAAGGGTGAATCGGCGCCAAAGAAGGCCATGGTGGATTTGTCAGCCAATAAAATTATGGCGACTGTTTTTTGGGATGCACGCGGGATATTCCACATTGACTACCTACAAAAGGGAAGAATAATCAATAGGGAATATTATGCCAACATATTAGACCGATGCAATGACGATTTGAAAAAAAACTGACCTCATTTGGCCAAGAAAAAAGTCCTTTTTACCAAGACAATGCAAGGGTGCACACATGTGCAGTTATCATGGCAAAAATCCATAAATTAGGCAATGAATTGCTCCCTCATCCGCCCTATTCTCCAGATTTGGCTCCAAACGACTACTAATTGTTCCCAAACCTGAAGAAATGGCTAGGTGGAAAAAGATTTGACTCCAATGATGAAGTCATCTCGCAAACAAAGGCCTATTTTGAGGACCTCGACAAATATTTTTTTTTTGGAAGGGATAAAAAAATTGGAGAAACGTTGGACAAAGTGTATAGAGCTCAAGGGAGACTACGTTGAAAAATAAAATTATTTTTTTATCAAAAAATCTGTGTTTTATTCCAAAAGTCACGGACTTATTGACCCGCCCTCGTAGAACACCTAGACGAAAATATGAAATGGTGTTCGATTTTCAATTATTTTTTTAATAATAATATGCTTGTTCGCGCCCGGTTATTAAGTACTAGTTTCTTGGCTGTATGCGCTTAGCCATAGCCTATTCTATATATTGAGTAGATGGATAGATAAAAACAACGCTTGACTTGATCTCTGATTTTGATGGCGATTTTTGTATTGTAATTGAATTGTATAAATTTTGAGTATTGTGATACTAATAGAAGCAGCATATTTTGATTGTATATATTGTGAATCGGCGGAATTGTGGACCATATAAAAGTGATATCGTCTGTGAAAGTGATCCTTGATACCATTGGGTGCGGTCACCGGTGCACGCGTTTGAATCAGGAATACGTAAAATACGAAAGAAAGTAAGGAAAGAATAAAAGGACACGATATTCCTTGGACAGGGAATCGTATTGTTGATCAAAGATTGAATGCATTCAGATCTTAACAAAATATTGGAGACATAACCTCTTGAACAATTATTGAAGAACAAACACCACTTGGAATAACAAAGGACTGAACAACTCACCTTCCAGCGGCAGGTGAGTCAAATTTGTTATTAGGTAGCAGAGCAGAAATACAGAACAATGCTAAATCACAATTACAATCATTATTAGTTTACGATGGAGTAGACTCGCAAAGAGAACTGAGTAACAGTAATTGCATTGCATCGTTGCGGCCGTCAACCAAAGACGATATTCAACTTACTTCAAAAAATTAAAAATCACGATGAGGTTCGTATACGTCCGTACCATCAAGAGGTACAATGAAACCTCTAGTATTGTTGACATGAAAAGAACTGGCAGACTTCGTTCCGTTAGGACTCCAGGGGTGATCAAAGCAACCAAGGCGCGTACGGCAAAAAGTCCCGACCGTAAGTAGAAATTGATGTCTATGAAGATGGGTTTAAACAGAAGTAGCGTAAAAAAGTACTCAATGAAGACCTGGAACTTTGAGCTTACCGAAAAAATTTTGGACATATCTGAAAGCGCGTCTGATAGTTATGAGAGCCAAAAAATGCAAAGTATTGCTTAAGCGGTACGCAAGAAAAAGACACCGCGATATTCTGTTTACACATGAGATTTTTTTTAATATTTAGGAGAGATACTACAAAAAATGACAGGATGTATGCTACCAGCTCTGCGGCCGCTGGAAATGCCATTCCTAGAGTGCAGCACGGTCATCATCCATCATCAATCATGATTTAGTTGCGAGTGTCCTACTATGGCCCTACTGAAGTGCATTTTTGTGAAAAAGGTGTCAAAACTAGTGCAAAATTGTACGGAGACACGGTTTTAAATCGCATAATAAAAGATCTGCCCCAGACATTCTTTGGAGGACGGCCATTTGTGTTTCAACAGGACTCTGCACCTGCTCATAAGTCCAAAACAACTCAGGAGTGGTTTAAGCGCCAGAATCTCGAGCTATTAAGGCATCAAGATTGGCTCTCATCTAGGCCTGACCTCAATTTACTGGATTACAAAATTTAGCCGGAATTCGAGAAAAAGGTCTGTTCCAAACCTCACAAAAAATTGAGGAGCCTACAGCCATCATTGACTAATGCAGTGACCGATAATGACATGAATATGGGCCGTGCTGCTATTGAAGACTGGCCGCGAAGATAGAAGGCTTTCGTGAAAAATGGTCACAATCATTTGGAATAAATTTTGTGTTTAATGTAAGCTAATTACATTCTTTTATTAAAAAAAACAACTGTTTTTGTATTTCATGACTAATTTTTATTTTATAGGTAATTGTGCCAGAATTTAAGAACCGACTAGGTACTTATACTAAATCTGTAGAGAGGTCAATTCTGTACATGAAATATATTTTCTATCAGGGGGTGATTAGTGATCGATACTGATGCCAAAAATGCAGTCAGTAAAATTTTTGTCTGTCTGTCTATCTGTCTGTGTGTCTGTCGGTTTGTATGTTCCTTATGGAAACAAAAACTACTCCACGGATTTTAAAGAAACTTAGCAAAATTATTTTTCATACGTCCCTTGTACTACTATAACCTATAGTATATTTTTCAGCAGAGTAGTAAAGGGGAATTTTGGGAAAACGGGAGAAGTTACTCCATTTTTTAAGCTTCCGATGCGTGTGCAGCTTTAATGGTTAAAGTAACATAGAAATCATGTATGGCGGAAATATTCTTCATAAAATTGGCTAAAACATATCCCGCAACAGCATATGTCTATATTTTATGGTTGACTCACAATAACACGTGTAACTCCTGGTAGCTTAGCAGTTCGCAGCATTCTGATTATATTTGTTTAATCTTACGTTTATAATACTCTCACTAATCTCTAATATAAAAAAGTTAACATTATTGCCTATTTAATAAAAAAAAAATCATAGAAATTGGTAGAGAAAACCGAAATTATACATGAAATAAGCCATCGCGTCCGTGACCAAAACCAAATCATTATTAATTTACATATTACATACGATATGGCGCCAGTAGTTGCATCCTACATAGCGGTTTTTTTTTTAGATTCTTATAATTACTTAAAGCTTTTTACTAAACTTCCACTTAACCTGAAAAATTAACGGATATATAGAACCGTTCATCAAAGTGCATTCAAAGTCACAAAGCTATAGCTACATTGTTAGGCAGTGCTCTAAACTGCAATCATTGCGCTAAATGTCACATATACTTAATATACTTAAAAAGTAACGCTACCCGTGCGAAGCTGGGCCAATCCACTATCTTAAATATAATAGCATACGCATAGATGTACTAATAAAAAACCGTAGATGAGTTATGCGCGCTCATAAGTGGCACTTAAAAAATAGGCCAAATGTCTCATCTGACTTTAGTCGCACACTAGCTTCCGTCGCAATCGTTCACCTGTTTTGGCGTGTTTGTTTATCAAAATAACCGAGAATGCCGTCGTGTGTGATGAGATTTTGCACAAACTATAGTAGAAAAACTACTAAAATGATGGAATTACTTATCATTCGTAATTATAAAATATCTAAATATAAAGATCTAAATTACTCTTTGTCAAACGGTCGTCATAGTGTCATATATAACGTCGGTACAGAGAAAATATGTTTATCTCTGTTTAGCGCTTGCTATGAGATGTGCTATATCGCCTACATTTCAAATGTATTTCTTGGTGTGTTATATGGATATATTTCTAGTGGTGTGCGTACATCTGCCGCAATCGCTGCCACTCGTAAGCGCCGCGCCGGTTTCCTCGTAAATAACCTATCTAACATTTTTTAGTACATCTATGAGCATACGTAATCAAAAAGCATTGCTTTTTCTTACTTTTTGTTTCATTAGTTTGTTTCTGATTTAATTTACTTCACATTCCATCTTTTCGTCCCAATCTAAACCAAAAACCAACATTATAATAAATGAAATTTCAAATTCCAAGCTGCTGTTAACTATAAAATTAACAAATGAATTCTTTTATTCAGTTCGTAATTTTTATTAAAATTCTTCCAACAAAGTGCAATAGGTTTCGTTTTAAATCGGCTTCTGAGCTATGAAGTTAAAGTTGCGCTCAGTATTTTTGCAAACTTTGCAGAAAACAGTTTGCATCAAGCCACGAATAGTTGGATCGAACTAGGAAAACTTTCCGTTGTAACTCTATGGCAGCTTTGAACTTTGGAATTTAATAAGTCTTTGAATATTACTTCCTTACTATCACGACTTTATTTTTTAAAAGGTTTGGTTAAACTACGTAGGTATTAACCTTGTGGTGGTATATCAGTTAATATTTTTAACTATATATCAATTCGTAAAAAATCAGACAACAGAGTATGTACACTTATAGTTTATGTGTATTTATAAGCTACACTCGTGTAATATATAATTTTATTTGTTGCCAAATTTTGTGGTTAAGTAAAAATAAAAATGGAATCAACTTATTTGTCTTTAACATAATTTGTCAAAAAAGTTATTTTATAGTGGTACTGAAAGTATTTTGAATTATAATTTTATTTTTATTTAGTTATTTTGTCTTCACCTAATCTTAAATCTTACCATAGTATACGTCATCCAATTCTCTGTACCTCTTCGTATTGACACCTATTCTCCAGCTATACAGCAGCATTACCACAATCGATATATTCTGAAATAAAGGATGTAATGTCATTTTCTCAGCTTATGGATAATCAGGTGATTCAAGCGTGCAATATCCTTTTAATCCGTTTAATCTTACAAAAAACATAACATAACATAACATAAACGTTCACGCCGTTTATCCCCGAAGGGGTTGGCAGAGATACCAATACTTCTGAACTCACATGGCAAGCGCCATCTAGTTTCCAGAGAAGGTACCCACGTTTTGCTTAGACAGTGTACTCACGTGATAGGGGGCAGGCCTATCGCCGATTTGTTCGAATACACTGTCACATGACTAAGTACAACTCAGCCATGTGGGTTTCCTCACGATGTTTTCCCTCACCGTTAACAACCATGATAAATTAACCACACATATGACTTTAGAAAAGTCAAATTGGTGTAGGCCCGTCCCAGGATTGGAACTCACGCCCTTCTGTTTTCGGACGGGTGTTCTACCCACTGGACTATCATGTCGCTAAAAATGCATAATTTTACCCCCCGGGGATCAAACCTGAGAACTACGGATTTGAGGCCGAGCGTTTGCGATTGCGGTGCAAGATAATGGAGGCAATTATTAGATATATTAGAAAACATTACGACAAATTAAGCCAGAATGTTTTTTTGTCATCTCACCAATGTATACAGAGCGCTGGCGTAGGTAGCATGTTTCAAGTGAAGAGTTCGACAACATTGCATTGACGAGTCGTGGTCGTGAGCTGCCCAAGCTTTCATCTACAACCAAATAAATTTATAATAAATTAATATATGAAAGTAATATGACAAATAGTGTATTGAAAACCCAGTTTAACTGTCAGCATATTACTTCTTCATTTATTAGGAAATATTAGGGGTAACCAGAGCTATAGCACAAAAAATCTTAGCTGTTTTTGAAAGTTAACTGTGGAAAAGATTATAAAATAAAGAATTGTAGGTGACGGGACCCCAGCAACCCCGCCCAAGAAGCACTTAAAATACCCAAAGTCGACTGTCAAAAGAAATGGGTTTGGAAATAAATAAATATCTTAAACTTCAAAGCTTTGATGATAGCCTAATTATTTCAATAAAGTTCGGAGATAGGATGTAGATTATAAAAATAGTTATATGATTTAATGATCATTCATAACATTATAAAAAAAACTAGTAATGGTGGTAGAAGACGATGACAGAAGAGTTTGGATTAAATATAAGCTCCGAAAGCAAATAAACGTGCTTAAAAAGGCCAACGTCCGATGTCAGTACGAAAAATTAAGAGCATGTACCAAAACATTTATGAATGTAAACGAAGCTCGAGCGAGAGGTTTACCACGTCCGTCGGTGCAAAGCGGCCATCGTCGATAGAGCATGTGCATTGTGTAGGTATATTATTGGGGCAAGTTTAGATAAGTTAGGATAGTGATTGGATTCATTGATGTTTTCGGAGTATCTTGTTATTTAAGTTATTTTGCATTTTGGAACAACTATTTTCCAAATTTGAAAAAAGACATAAAAGATTGAATGGTATAGAAGTAGTAAAAAACTGTTTTTATATTCAAGTTCACGAATCCTCGTAAACCCATTATTGATTTTGAACCTATTAACCAACCACTAGTACTCTTCCCACAAAGTTACTAAGATTATTAGATCTGCGTTAATGACCTTTAAAATGTAAGGTTATTGATATTAACTACCTATGGTATAGTTTACTTTATTTTCTAATCAAACACAACCAATTTGTTGTCAATGTTCTCACAATTCCAGCACCCTTTGATTAACTGATTTGCTGTGTAGAGGTTGTAGCTTACAGTTTAAATTTATATTGGCATTGTTTCCAAGAAATATTAGGAGTGAAACTCTTAGCAAATGTAAACAGATAGAACCTTTCACCATAGAGGCAATTACAGTAAAATCTTATCTATCGATTTGCTTGGACAGTTTACTCACGTGATAAGGGGCGGGCAGGGGCGTGATATCGCCGTTTGTTACGAATACACTGTCACATGACTAAGTACAACTTAGTCATGTGACAGTGTATGGCTGGACTGGCTGGTGTTGGCTGGACCCGGGATTTGAGCTCACTCCTATCTTTGATTTGGACTAAAGGTATAAGTTCTAAATAAAATAAAACTGTGACATATGTTTTCATTGTTATAGTTACTAAAATGAGTTTCTTCTAAATTGAAACTTGTTTTTTATTGTATAATACCAAAGCGGAAAAGTGTATAAGTTTGTATATTTATTTGACTTGTGTCTTTCTGTGGCACGGGATCCCTTGTACAAATGTATCGGGTTTCATACCTTTAATTAGACATTTGATTTTCTGATTTTTTACGTTACCCGCCAATTAAAATACTCCTTTGTTGAATTGATAGTGCTGTTCGATCTGACGATATGAGGTTTTACTTACAAATCTCGCTATCATTGCTTAGTATTTTCAGTATGATAAGGATATAAAATACCTGAGGACATTTTAAAGTTATCAGAAACCAAATTCAAAGCAGTAGTTAAAAAAAACTTAGTTGAAAGCCTATTATAATGCTAATGATTACATTAATGATATAATGGCTTGGTGTCATCAGGGCTCTGTGCAGGATGTTTTCAGGCTAACACCAAAATTATAATGGATGTAAAAAAGATGTGTGTTGATGACGTTACAATTTGACGTTCAAAAAACAAAGATTTATCTTTTAACTTATAATTATTTTATTTATTTTTATTGTCGCTACGGTTTTTTTACAACACATCACGTTATCAAATACTTTCTACCTCTTCTAACATCACATAAATAGATTTTTTTAGACACTTGGTATCCTTATTTGCACTAAATTCACTCAACTTTGGTAGTATATCCCACAGGTACGCATAATATTCTTCATTATTTTTAATAATAACTTCAAAATTTTTATTCATTTAAAATTTAACTGATGATATTTTGGATTTCCTTGGTTAATTTCTGTTTTTGTGTATTAATTTAAATTTTCAAACAATTTACTACTTAGTTCTTGGAAGCAAAACTACATTAAAAATATTTGTAAACGTATAAATACCTTTGTTTATCTATTAGCACATGTTCATGAAAATAAAGCACAGAGTATAGAGTTAAGTTTCTTGCTTCGTACGTAATTATTACATAATTTGCTACGAGCGATATGTGCTTTCACGGCCGCGCGCTTTTCGGTACTGAAATGGAAAGTCGTAGCCCAACTACTAGCGACTACGCGTTTGCATCAGTCAGATACTACGCCGTAGTCATGTATATTGAATTTCTAGGGTTATGTAAAAAAGGATCCTGTTAGTAAGACTTCGCTGTACATCTGCCTGTCAATAGATCTCATGAACCGTAGTTAGACCGATGAAATTGATTACACGCACATGAAGTATTTATATTATCGCCACAAAAATATATGAAATATATTTGCTCGATATTGATTACAGCTACTAGTTATTCGATGAAATATTTACAAAATATTGACGTATTAAAAATCATAGCTTATATTTAATTATTTCTAAATAATTTTGTTGCTAGATAAGCTCGCACTTGGCTGGAGATTTCTTCTCTTTATACTTATTTTACCTAAATAGCCGCGATGATTAATAAGACTACAAAATAACTGTTCAAAATAGCTACGTTTTAATTACAGGTTTTTATTGTATTCTTATATTATTTATTGCTTTTTAACCTACTGTCTTCAATCTTGTATTGTTACTCTTAGTGACAACCAAATAGGTGCCTGCGTGGGACATTCCAGGTTGGGCTTTCACCAAGGTCTCTTTTAAGTCATATGTTTAGTCAACTTAAACCAAGATGAAACCCATATGGCAAAGTTGTACTCAGTCATGTGGCAGTGTATTCGTATCAAAACGGCAATAGGCCTGCCTCCTGTCACGTGAGTATAGTGTCCAAGCAAAACTTGGGTACTTTGAACACCAGGTAACTACGTCACGTGATATTTAGAAGTATTAGTACCTCTGCCACCCTTTCGGAGATATACGTCGTGAACGATAATCTCATCGATAGTCGTAAGCCATTTACCGATTATGCATGTGCTGATGTACACATTTCAATTTATTTTTGCATTGTTTTATTATTTTTGTTTACATCTATATTTATTGCGATATTGTGATACGTACTGTAAATATTTTTTAGTGTTAAGTTAGTTTTTATAATTCAAATACGATGTCATATTCTTAAAATGAATAAATGAATATGAAATAGAAACACATTTGGTGTGTTCAAGTGGACTGAGACCTAAGAACACGTCATAAACAGACGAGTCATTAGAGCGATAACTTCTCATCGATTCATGAGACTGTATATCCAGAGGAATGTTGTAAAAGCTAAGACCATACAACTTCAGATACTTTTGTTTTGACGATGCGGGGTGATAGCAATCGAATGCGGTAGTCTCAAGTGATAAAAGACTGGCTTCTTTATAGCTGGCTTAAAAGGTTTGCTTTGCCCGGAAATACTTAACACCTCTGATTGATAGTCCATTTAGAAAGATTAGGAAGTTAAGTGAGGAAAAGATTGCAAGAATAAAGGATAGTTAGTGATGGGTCTGCAGCTCCAGCCACAACACCCAACCATCACTTAAAAAGTTCCATAATCCTAAGTCACCTCGTACAAAACTTTTATGAACTATTTTACATAGTGCAATTATTATTTTTAAAGTAATAAATAAACGGTACCACTTTTTTTGTACTCCATTTAGTCCTGTGTTCCTAAGCGGTGAATTAGACTTATGGAACTTTTTAAGTGATGGTTGGGTTTTTTGGTTGAAGTTTTAAATCTTTTCCTCACTCAACTTCCAAAAGTGGCTAAGGAATTTCTAATTCTGGTGGAGTAGCTCCGTTTTTTGGTATTTATAGCTGTGAGTATATAAAAATTACTCGCCTTAACCTTGGTAATGACATAAAGTATAAAAGCGTATAATTTTTCTGCTCCTGGGCTAGGTTTGCACCTGTATTTCAGGCAACAATTAACAAAACTTTGTCTGTATTTTGAGATATATTTATTCTTCAAGGTATGCGGTCTACACTGCTATCCAAATTATTAGATAATATTAAACTCAACTCAAATGTTCCCGCCGTATATAGATTTTTTTATAAATATTTATTCTATTACACTTCTTAATACGTTCGTGATGTGACTTCCAAGCTGTTAAGGTTCTGGCTGAAAATCTGTTACAAAGGCAAGCACGCCTTTATTATTTACTGATCCAGAAACTATTTCTTGCCTCAGATAGTTTTGTAAAATCAAGAACAGTTGTATTTTGTATATACTATGTATATTTTGTGTTGTTTTAGTTTAAGTGACATTTGTGTGTATATTTCTGTATATTTAAGTTAGTATGTGTGTTGTTTTGTATTTTAGTTATGCCCTGGGGCAATGAATCTTCCATTAGATTTCTTTCATTCCTTCTTTTTTACTTCGTATATCCACTAAAGTGTGGTAGAGGTACAATACTTGTGAACAGCCGCCGTACACCTAGTGCTCATACGTCTCACAATTTGCTTGCTGTGTTAGGGGGCAGTTCTATCAACTAATTTCAAATTAACTCTCATCGTTAAGGACCATGATAAAGTAATCACACATATGACTTTATGTCGGGCTTTAAAAAACATGTAATAAAATGCGATTAAATATCTGAAATTGGCTAGTTATTTTAATTGTAATGTGCAATCGTGTAAGTACCTTATAAAATTCTTAAGTTACATTTACAAAAAGTACTTTATCTCAAAAACTGTTTAAAAAAATTTGTTCAAATCTATTTTCATTCTTAGTTTTATCAAGATCTACAAGATATGTTTTACTGTTTTTGTATATGCGGTGCCCTATTTTTTTTTTATTATTTATAATTATTGTTTTGAAAATTCAATCAGTTAACAGTTTACATCTACCTATTCATTTTGATTCACGTAGTCTCATTAGTTTCGGAAGTAAATTGCTGGACACACGATTTTTTTGTCATCGGGTACGACACTTTAAAAACATTGTTACAAAATAGTAATTACAATAATGTTATAACATAATTAACGTCTTTAAGTGCCGGTAAAGTTGGTTTCATTAATAGTCCTAATTACTTCCAAGTTAATGTTCCATTAATTCTCGTTTTAATCTCGTCTGCACCATTTATTTTCTTAATAGTTCGAAATCTTTAGCTAGTACTTTTTGTTTATGGCGGTTCTAAATCCATAAAAGAGGGGATAATTTAGATTTTGACGGTGAAGGAAAACATCGTGAGGAAACCCACATGTGTGAGTTGTACTTAGTCATGTGACAGTGTATTCGTACAAAACGGTGATAGGCCAGCCCCCTATCACGTGAGTATACTATCCATGCAAAACGTGGGTGCTCTGAACGCCAGGTGACAAAGTCACGTGATGTTTAGAAGTATTAGTAACTCTGCCAACCCCTTCGGGGATATTCAGCGTGAACGTTAATGTTATGTTATAATTATTATGTTATGTATGTAATTTAGATTTTCTACAATTTACTGTGAAATTGTAGAAAATTCATTATTAAGTAAGATTTTTTTTGTGATTTATTCTGGGTGTACATATTTATGTTTTACGCTTTCGAGTCTGCTAAATATAAGCTACGGGCCGGACCTGGTAGCTTCTTCTAAGATTATGTTGAATAGTCAGGTGGCCTAAAACGAGCGTCATTTAATCGCCACTCTGTCATGTCGGTAAGAATAAGATAAAAGTTACAATACTATTATGATGGCTGTTTTATACCACGCGATATCTAGATAAAAGGTCTCTCGTGCTAGTCTTGCTGATCAGGGTTTTATATCGTTGCCGCTATAAGTCTCCTTCAAGGATATTGTTTATATATCTAAATATTAGTCATTTGAAATAACCCCAGAAATAATTGAAAGACGTTAGATGGTAATGATAAACAAAAATAGATTTTTACGCAAAATATCATTGTATACGACTAATTTGCAACAAGGCTTTGTGGTTATTTGTAAAATATATAATTTAATTAATTTAATTAAACGGCAACCTAAAAAAAATAAAGATCCTTGCGCAGTCATCACAATATACATACACACAGTTATTTCCAGCAGTAAATCCCAAAAATATGTAACCATCGCTTCAGAAATTCCTCACTCGCTTTTGGAAAATGAGTGCGAAAATAAAGGATGGTTACTCATGGGTATCCAGCCACATCGCCCAAAAATTACTTAAATATCGTCAATACCCTTTTAAGACGTCCATGGGAACAAATGGGTCAATGCTTTTCAAAGCTGACTCATACACACCTAACATAAATTAAAAGTTCGCAATAAATCCTATACATAAATACCCGGATTCAAAGCCTTTCATGTTAATATACTAGTGCACAAACAATGGAAAAAAGGCTGAAGAGGCTGACCTATGGCCCGTAATTACAGCAATGAGGCTTTTTTAAACAAAGCTACTTGAAAACAAAGCTTTAAGGCCGTGTTAATACCAGCAACATCAGGTTGTTTCGAAACACACACATTTTTTCTTTCTAATAAGCTAATGGATACCTTGTTCAGCTATTTCAGGTAGCCATATCATAGTATAAGTCGAAAGAAGAACGCTTCCTTTTCATTTTAGTAAGAAATCATTTTTTAAATGATGATCTTGCGTTGTATTTTTTCTAAATTTATCTTAGTATAACAAAGGCTTAAGGGGAAGCATTTTTTTCTAAATTAACTCGATATGATTAAAAATAACCTTTTATTATACAACAACAACGTTTAGTTGACGAGTATAGAGTTTTTACACTTTATATTTTCGACTAAATTTCAGATTGAATTTGTTATATTTGTATGAACAACTACCGAACAAAATGCAGTTTTAGGCATTACGCATTGTCAAGTTCACAAACCCGTTTTTGCCTTCTCTGGTGGGAAGTAACTTCGGGATTGTAAATAGCTTTTGAATGATATCGCAGAATGGTATTAAGGAGATATAGTTGCCTGATAGTAAGGACCTTATATCATTGGTATAACTGGGAGGTAGAGAACCTGTAGGGTTTGTTGGTCATAACTTAAAGTTTGCTCTCTGCGCTCAAAAATAATGGATTTAGATAGGGTACCGTAAACTAATCGAACTGTTTCCGAAGGCTCAGCTTAAACTCTCTGAAATACATACATACATATACTCACGGCTGTAAATCCCGAAAAGGGGTAGCCAGAGCTAAGGAATTAAAAATTGCTCAGCCACTGTTGGAAAGTTGAGTGGGGAAAAGATGGTAAAATAAAGGTTGTCGGTGATGGGTCTCCAACCGCATCGCCCAAAAATCCCTTAAAAGCCCCAATACCGTTAGTCACCTCTTACGTTCACCCACCGGAAGAAATGGGGTAGTGCTATTCTAAGCCGACACTGCACAGCAACAGAAGTACAGAGCGTTTATATTACCGTTCCAATGTGATCCTTGTAATTTTCTGAAATAAAAGAAAAACATAATATCATTGTTTTCCATATAGTTTGTACGAAATAAAAAAAAACTGTTTTATAAAGTATTCTGTACCTCAAAATGGCTTACTGCATCTGGTTTAAACAAATTTTCACTGAAATTTTTCAAGAATCATTTTTTATATTTATTTTTTACGTATTAAATACATTGTTCTACATTAACTTGTTCTCTAGGAATTATACAGTATGATCGTTATAAATGTAGTTGCAGCGTTATTTTTTTTTAATTCCCTGTTTAGTTCTTAATACTGAGATGCTTGGAAACACTTGCAGTAATAGCCTCGGGGATCTTGGTAAAGTCCATTCGCAATCGAGTTCTAAGTAAATATACAGAGCTCTTGAATTAAGTCCAGTAAATTGCACTCGATTTGTCTCCCCTTTGCGTCTTAGTTTTACAGTTGACTGCGTTTTCACTTAACTATAGTACACTGTGGCATTAATAAGTACCAGTTCTTTAGTGGTTTAATATTTACCAATTCATAAATGTACGAGTATATTATAACTAAATACGGCAGTGGTATCAAGAAATTTATATAATTTAATTTCTTTATCATGTTTAAACTTGAGAAGGGAAAAGGTATGCTATCCTACCTTTATCATTATATGGCAATGATTCTATAAATTAGCTGTGTAGTGTCGGTTAACTTATACTAGTGGACCGCCCCAGCTTCGCACGGGTAGGGTTGGTTTTCAAATATGTAAGGTTTTTTCAATCACTACTCACCCATTTAAACATTAATTTGCATTTTTCATAAAAAAAACATGATTGATTCACTATTTCCAAACAAATTATCTAAGTAAGATTTTTTTTTTCTTTTTTATATTAATATAGTTAGTTAATTATTAGTATAGATATACATTATAAGTGGTATGATCACCTGAGAGGTCAAATTTATCTGTACAAAATTATTAAATAAAAAAGATGCACTACAATATCACCGTATTACATCTTCAAGTCACAAAACATTCACGTCAAGTCACCTTTGTAAATAACTCCCCGAGTATTTATCATTAAAAAACACAAAATTGATTAATGTTAAATTCAAATCGTTTATTGCTTTATTGTGGTAGATTAAGATGTTACAAATATTAATTAAGTTCCGACAATGAACCCTGTTAGGGCACTGCAATATCTTATAAACTATCTTAAAATTAACATTTTTAAGTGTGTAGTTAACAAATTTAATACAGAATTTAAAAGAAAACTTTTCTGATAATAATAACATTTTAAAAGACTAGAATAATGGATAAATCAATTTGGTAATCTTCTTTCTTAGCTTAATAATATATTTTTCTTAGTGTGTAAATGAGATCTTTGAGATGCTAACTTATAGGTTTACTTATGATAAATTATAATATTGGTAACGAATATTTTAAACTACTTATGTAGACAAGAATGTTTATTGAGGTAGGCAAGTAATAGAAGAATGAAGAGATGGAAATGTGAAAGGGGTGTAGGATTTATTTTAAAACAGATTTTCATCCAAAAATTCTTCAACCTTATAGTAAGCTTTTTGTAATAATAGGGTTTTTAGTTTTTTTATAAATGCCTGTTTGTTTGTAATATTTGTATAGCTATCTGGTAGTTTATTATATATTTTTATAGACATTATATATGTATTTGATGATTTGAGAGCCATGCGAGTTTGTGGGAATTGAAGTTTATTTGGGTGTCTAAATGAGTATAGGTGGTTTTGGGAGGATCTAGTTTTATAAAGGTCGGGGTATTTTCTAACAAGTTTGATAATTTCTAAGATGTAGATACAGGGGAGGGTGAGTATATTGAATTGGATGAAGAAGGGTTTGCAACTGTCTCTAGATTCTATGTTTGCTATAATTCTAACTAAATTTTTTTGTTGTGTAAATAATTGTGATACATTTGTGCTATTGCCCCACAATATGACCCCGTAACTAAGACAGGAATGGGCAAATGCATAGTATGTGGAAAGTGCCGTGTCAATATTAGTAGATTTTTTTACTTCTTTAAGTGCATACGTAAATTTTGATAGTTTATTTTTAGTTTTTTCAATATGGGATTTCCAATTCAAGTGCGTGTCCAGAGTAATACCTAGTAAGGTAGCTTCTTTAACTGCTTCAAGTTTAACGTTGTTATGGCTAAAATTTATTTGGAGGGGTTCTTTTTGTGGTGGATGGAAAGTAATTAATTTAGTTTTTCGGGGATTTATTTCGAGGTTGTGGTCCGTCATCCAGTCGGATATTTTGTCTAGGCACGATTTTAGTTTTATATTTAGGTTATCAGCATTTTTGTGAGAGGAGACTATAGATATATCGTCAGCAAAAAGGATGCAGTAGTCGCTGAGAGATTTTGGTAAGTCGTTGATGTAAATAGGGAAGAGCAGGCAGCAAATTATGCTGCCCTGGGGGATGGAATTATTAGTTGTTTTGCTCTTTGATCTGTAGTATATTATATCCAATGTGCAACAGTGCCGCAGTCATAGGATGTTTATAATGAAGCTGAAAGTTTAGTACAGAGTAAGAAAAATCATATATTGTGTCCTTTTATATCCTTTTTTATAAATAGATGAATCATAATTTTCTAGACATAACAAACCTTAGATATTGTTTTATTTATTCACCTGATTTATTTGGTATGTTAAATTTAAATGTTAAATTTGCTGTGTAGTGTCGGCTTAGAATAGCACTACCCCATTTCTTCCGGTGGGTGTACGTAAAAGGCGACTAACGGTATTGGGGCTTTTAAGGGGTTTTTTGGGCGATGCGCTTGGAGACCCATCACCAACAGCCTTTATTTTTACCATCTTATCCCCACTCACATTTCCGATTGTGGCTGAGGAATTTCTAATTCCTTAGCTCTGGCTACCCCTTCTAGGGATTTACAGCCGTGTGTGTATGTATGTTAAATTTCAGTATAACATATAAAGTTTATTTTATGAAACGTCAATTTTCAAAAAATAATTAGGAATTGGCCGACCCGCATTACTTTTTGCATTGATTCTTGCTTGAGACGTAATTATAATGAAAGGGTTAATCTCACTTTGATTGGATTTAATCGATGTGAATATATTATTAATCACATTAATGTAGAGACATAGGCGACATGATAGTCCAATGGGTAGATCACCCGCCCGTAAACAGACAGGCGTGAGTTCAAATCTTGAGTCGGGCAATTTGTCTTTTCTAAAGTAATATGTTTGGTTAATTTATCATGGTTGTTAACGGTGAGAGAAAACATCGTGAGGAAACCCACATGGCCGAGTTGTACTTAGAAATTTGACAGTGTATTCGTAAAAAAAACAGCGATAGGCCTGCCCCCTATTACGTGAGTACACTGTCTAAGAAAAACGTGGGTACCTACTTTGGACACTAGGTGGCGCTGTCACGTGTTGTTCAGAAGTATTGGTACCTGTAGCGACGCGCTGTCAGTACACAATGACGCGCACTACATAGAAACGCTGACAGTGCATGAAGAATCACATTCCACAGCAACACGTAACCAAGCAATATACGTCACACTCGTCATCGAGCATCGCCATACAATTTCTACATCGCGCAATCGAAGTTTCTAAAATGTTTACTATATATACAAGTTCCAACTTAACACAGTAGGACCGCGGTCCCCAGGCATACCACCGCCTGGCGGAAGATCTTCCTCCACAGTACCTATGCATCAATTCATTTCATTAAAAACTAAACAAAAATGTAATGTAATGTTGTCTGAATATCTTGATACTGCCCTTGTTGCACCTATTTTGTGCATCAAGTTTAAGCTATTGCAATGATTATGTCATAATTTCGAGCACAAACATCGAACCTGTTGATGTTCTCCGCTATTCAATGTGAGTATAAAATGTTGTTATAAATATACTCTAGTTTATTTATTGTCACGATAAGTTCAGTGTCAGGATATAAGAGATACAGACCAAAAATGCCAATTCTTATTATGAGGCACATAAATGTGATTTATCACAGGATCCCCGAGATGAAATAGCATCATACGGCCCCATTGTTCAGGATTTATTAGACTTTACGGTTTCTGGTCCGTTCAAAGGGAGGACATATAAAGAGTGAGTACACAAAACGCAATATGGAATATATTGATAAGTTCTTTTGTGACGAGTATCATTTCATTTTCAAAGTGAATTTAGTTGGCGGAAAATGAAACTGGAGAGATTATTATTATATGGTTAGTATACAGCTAGAATAATTATCGTATTTTATCTCATTTAATTTTAATATACAATTATTTTAATTAAAAAAAAATACTGTTTCATGTAAATATTATTAACATTGAATATTGTTATTATATCTTTACTTATATATTTAACCTAACATTAAAATTTAATTTAACCTAACTTCCCGCTATTCCAACCATAGGCGATGGGGTCGTCACATACCGACGCCCGCCGGTTATATGAAACTGGAAAAGTAAAAAACTACAATTAGTCTACGTAATAAGGGGTTAGAAACACGATTAAATAGAGCACTTCAGATAGAAAAGTAATTATGCTTAGGTACCATTAACGGTTAAAGAAGAGCTGTAGGTGACCTTGCACATTAATTGAATTACGAGTGTTATAAGAAATGCTATGTTGTTTAGTCGTATTAGACCTTTGATTTCATAAATATATACATAGATTGCAAAAATCATTACTCTTCATTTTGGCTTTCCACCAGTCGAGTAAAAAAATTGAGCAGCACTCCAACAAACACGCATTGAGTAACTATATATATATATATATATATATATATATATATATATATATATATATCAATAGTCTTATTATGTTTTTGCCGAATTAATTATTGTTTAGTCGTATTAGACCTTTGATTTCATAAATATATACATAGGTTGCAAAAATCATTACTCTTCATTTTGTCATATATATATATATATATATATATATATATATATATCAATAGTCTTATTATGTTTTTGCCGAATTAATTATAATGTTTAGTAACGGATTTATCTGAGAGGCGACTGCTGATGTTGACACGTGATCACGCAACCAATCCCAGTATTATGGACTTCTTATTCAAATGTTTTTGCCTACTCTACTTAAATTAAACTGATGTTTCTTTAATTAATATCAATGTATTTATTTTAATACGCATTTTACATTTTAAATGCAATTGAATTAGGCACCTGAAGGATATAACGTGACAGCAAATATCCGAAAAAAATGGTTTTTACGATTGTATTTCCAAAATTTGATGAACAGTTTTCCCGTCTTACACAATACAAATTTGTCTTTGTTTCATTTCATTTGGTTGTTTATAACAATCAAATCTACTTTTCATTTAAATGAGCCTACGTCACCAAATATTTTCTGAAGTTAAAAGTGTTTATTCAATTTATCGTAGCTTGTTACATGATGAACCTCGTTCTTTAATCTTTCTTTACTTGTTTAATCTTAGACTAACTCATTCAGTGGTGATAGGGTTTGTTGTAGGCATAAGGATTATGGAAAAAGTTAAAATCGCAGGTTTTTGGTTTCGAGTCATCTATGGTTTGGCCATGTGTCATTTATTCAATTTGAATAAAGATAAGTTTAAAGAATAAATTATATAACAAATGTTTTATGAAAATTTACCATATTACCTCAAGTAGCTATAATTCCACAACCTCAAGACCTCAACCTCAAGAAAAATAATTATACTGAAAACACCAGGCGTCAAAGTATCACGTTATTTTCTGAGAAATTATTAGTGTCTGCCATCCTAATTTTCTCTGTTAGTTTTAAATGTCTGAGAAATGGATATGTGCCTGAGTATAGTCCCAAAGGAACATTCCTGAAATGAAGTCATAACCGAGTTCAATAATTCAAAAGATTCCCTCTCACAATATCATTGCCATGTTTGACGGCGGGCACAGACCTCTGTCAACCATGTGATATATCGCGGCCTGTCGACCTTACAGGCTACATTATCCCTCGCCATGATTCTTTGAAATACCGCATAAATAAAGTCTTGTCGAACTCGTGTGAATAATTGATATGGATATGTAGCGTTTTAGTATTTTTGTTTGTGCAATTGTTCACTGTAATCACTCAAATAAGAGGTAACTACTAGATATTATCACTCGTCTACATATTTATTCTCAGGTGTCTGCGATTCCTGGCTTCAAGCAACTTGACAGGCCAATTTCTCATTTTTAGGTGGACCAATGTTTCCCAAAGATAACCCTATTATGATGGATATGAAGTATGAGCAGCTTTTACGTTCAACGGAAAGGTTGCGGGGGCTTCCAACTCATGTAGCTTTATCACTTACGCAATTGTTTGGCAATGACAAGACTTAAATGTTCCATAAAACCGTCGCTGCATTAAATTTTACGCCACATGCTTGGCCTCGATAAAATAGCTCGTATTAGCTTACTTAAGGATATTTAAAATACCACGTTCAGAATATATAAACTTACCATATTAAACCATTGAAATTTTATGCATTAACCATCTCTACACTGAAAGATTTACTATCGCTCCTACAGAATATTGGTCGACGGGAGGCACGCTTAGCGGTGCGCTCACACGGAGATATGTTTTTTTGAATCTTATTTCTGTCGTATTTGAAGAAACTAATGTTGCGTTCACACAGCATTAACTGATTCGTGCGTTGTATGAACTCATGTATAGGAAATAGTATGCCGCTTAAACCGGATCTTATATTGTCGGTTCGATTGAATCCGTCAATCTTAAAACCGAATGCTCGTGTAAACTCCAGCATTAAAATACTATTACCACTGACCCGGATCCTGCAAAAAATTTGCTAGCTAAAGAGCTTATCCCACTAGACTAAATCGTTACTGAATTCAGACGTCTTACGCGGTTACTAAATTCAGACGCTCGTTATTCCACTATGAAAAAATTAGTTACTCCGTGTGATCGGGCCGCAACTAGTAATTAATTTATAAACATCATCGAACCGTTACGCTTTAGTAAGTTTATAGAAATATAGATGGCGGTCGAAACATTAAAAATACAAAGTAGTATTAAATACCTATCTAAATCGGGCACCACGGAAATATTTATTTTATTTTAACATAACATAACATAACGTTATTTTAAATAATAAAATAATTGGAAATAATAATTTGTGATACTTAATTAGCGTGTTTTATAATTTTATTTCTAGGTAAGAGGCATTACCGTATCGCAAAGCTAAAAACATTTAATATATTATGTTAAATAATCATAAAAACAGACTCGTTTAAATTAGTTCCTTATTGCTAATATAAAATTTTACAAAGTGTTAGTATAGTTCCGAATGCCTTTTAAATAAATAATTTCCAACCATTGAATTGTTCAAACTCCAAGTCAAATCAATTACAGTATAATGACCATTAAATTGAGAAATTCCTTAAAAGGCAGACGTAAGTAATGTATAAAATAAAAAATAAAGAGAAAGAAAAAAAACAGGTTTTGCTTTGACAGTGGACACACGTGATAGGGGGCAGGGCACGGGCAGGGCCTATCGCCGTTTTGTACGAATACACTGACAAATGACAAAGTACAACTTAGTTACGTAGGTTAGCTTAGTTCTTCACGATGTATTCCCTCTCCGTTAACTACCAAGATAAATTAACCATACATATGAGTTTAGAAAAGACACATTGGTGTGGGGCCTGAATTGGGGATCGAACTTACACGCCTCTCTGCATGATAAGCGCATGTTCTAACCACTTAGCTATCTTGGTCAAATCACGTGATCATCAAAAGTATTAGTACCTCTTCCAGCGCCTTCAGGGATATACGGCGTGAACGTTTGAGTTTGAGAAAAATAATGTAAATGATTTGTGCATGACTAAAATCGTTTAGTAGCTATAAGAAAACATTACTTTAGTCTGACCCTACATATTCTTAGTCTAATTATTTTAAAGACTGGCTTTTTGCCCGCGACTACGTCCGCGTGGACTTAATTTTTTGCATCCGGTTTACATTCAAAATACCGAAACACTATCTCAACTTCTGTTTTTTATATTTTTTATTGCCGCGGGCGTTGTAAAGGATGTAAAGGACATTGAGGCTTTTCAAGTGATTGTTGGGCGATGCAGTTGGTGACCCATCACTAATTACCTTTATTTAACTACCTTTTCCCTAGTCTATTTCCAAAAGTGTGTGGGATTATGCGTATAAACATTTTTTAAAATGTTAAAAAAATAATAATAGAAATACTCAAGCACATCAGCCATTAACAGTAAAAACGCGATTTGTATTTCTGATAACCATTATATATTAATCTGACGATTTATTGCCGTGTAGTGCCGGCTTAGAATGTCGCTACCCCTTTCTACCTACGGGTGTCGTAAGAGGCGACTAAGGGTATTGGGGTTTTTTATTGGATTTTTGGGCGATGCGGTTGGAGACCCATCACCAAAATCCTTTATTTTACCGCCTTTTCCCCACTCAACTTCCAAAAGTGGCTGAGGAATTTATAATTCCTTGGCTCTGGTTACCCCTTCTAGGGAAATATAGCCGTGAGTATATATATGTACGATTTATGCAAGGGATATCGTTATTCTGGCCATTTTAAAGGAAATTTAGCAACAATGTTAAGAATTATCGCCTGCACAAATATAACGCCAAAACACCATCGCGGGAACATTGCCGTCACCCGCACCGAGCGCTCGAAGATTCTTCACTATCTAATTTCTTAACACCACGCCCAAATCGTCAAATTATCCAGATATACGCTCTTCTAAATGTTAACCTACCTTTACTTAATCTGACGCGCTTTATTTTTTCGGTGAATTGTTTTTTTTACTAATCTGACGGATTCCCCTCAGCATACCCCTCTATATGAAAGGTTCATACTTGGTAGACTACATTAAAGGGTACAAGGAATCTCCCTGTATAATAATCTGATTTGCTCGAGTCACTTCGCCTCCCTTACCATAATGAAGAGTCTGATTAAGTCTTTCGATGAAAAAATGAATCGTGTAAATATGGGGAGCCATATAAAAATTATGTTTTTTCTTCTCTTGTGGGAACCCTTGCGAAATTCGGGATATATGATATCCTATATGTTGGCCAGGTCGGTGTATAAGCTACATTCATACCAAATTTGATCAAGACCCGTCTGGTAGAATTAACGTGATGACCGGACATACAGACAGAAAGCGCAAATGGCATCAGTATCGAAAATTAAACATATTTCACCGGTTTTTATTATTTTTTTCTTCAATGTACAGTTTTGACCTCGGCACAGTCTTATTATAGTATAGATTTCTTATTTTTTAATATAGAATATATGAAGTCATCAATCACAAAGACATGCAAGAAATATAAACTACACAAAACGTTTAAAAAAATTACAATAATCGATACTATATTTTTGCGATACTTCTCTTTTGTTCTGATTTTGTTATTTTAATTATCATATTATTGTCATATTGTTGGTTTATTTAAAACCCTTAATTAAAATAATGTGCAAAAACATTGTTTCTCGTATTGGGTTTGTAAGCAGCATCACTGTTATCCAACTTAGCACTCCGCAGAGAATTGTTGTAAGTTCGTTTACCATCATTTGAACGGTATAAAGTTCAAACAGGAACAAAATAGAACATTCAAGGGTAAATGCAGCTTTGATCTTATTTTGCACTAACATGAGGCATGTGAGAGCGAGAATGTCACATTAAAGTGAGAAACTAACAAGTTTTTCGTGGATAATCTGTGTGACATACTTGCTCTCAGAAGTCTCATGCTACGGGGATAGATGACGGTATCATTCTATGATAAACAAGTCAGGTGAAGAGTAAGTTAAAGAAAAGTTGGCTTCTTATTAATTTGATCTTTACTAGCACTTACCTGTAAGCTGACTCACAGCTGTAAGCGCTTATCGAGTAGCAAAAACTTTAAGATCAACAATCCCAGATAGTAAAGTGCAGATTCAAGGGATTTTAAAGTAGTTAAAGTATGATGCGAGATGCGGTAAAGTAAAGGCGTGTTACTATTCTGAGCTGAAAACAAACGGCAATTAACGGTAATAATGGATTTGGGCAGCACACGACCAGTGATTGTGACGGCGGCAGCATTGTTATAATCTTCAAGGGAGAGAATTCTCTTGGTGGAGTCATGGTGATAGTAGATTAGTAAGACAAAATTCAACACACGTGTGTTGCACGTGCAAGACGAATTGGTTCAAATCTATTAAACACTACCCCTGATATTTTTCAAAGAAAGACATAGTATTAACACTAAGCCATACAGTATCAACGGAATTTTTGTGCTCATCCGGAATTCTGGTACAGTTTTTTACCTGCTTTTCAGACTGCCCAATATTCCCTGGTCTAAATACCCACGTGATTGGTGTATAGCTATTTAGAGTTGATACTCCATTGCCCGCATAGGTATTAACTCAGCCATATGACTTTTCACAATTTTTATACTACTTATTTGGTTAATGCTATTCGAAGCCTACTTAACACTACACAGCCTACACATAAATATATTCTTATTTAAACGTTAACATTTGCTCTCCCTGTACATCCCGGCCTGTAGATGATTTTCTTATTATTATTTTCTTCATATATTTTTAAAGTAATATATTATTAGGTTTCCCGTTAAAGCAACAATTAATAAAAACTCTGCCGAGCCACGAGCAAGTTATCTTGAGTTACATTAGTAACGCGTAATAAGGCTCAATCGTATTGCTATATGCTATAATTAAATGGTATTTTTTTGTAACAAACATTTTCCTGATTTATATTCAACGTATACAGGATGTCCCAAGAAATAGTGTCAAGCGGAATTCCAAGGACAGAATACCCCTAGGGGTACCCGAATTACCCCCATGTATGTTCTGCGACTTTTTGTAGTTTTCGAGATATGATTTTTTTTTATATTTTTTGTTAAACCTTGGCTTATTTGACATTATTGGTCACAGAGACATCAATTGTTGAGATACAAGCTTGATTTTTTTTTTCTGATATAGATGAACAGTAGCACTTGCAAAAACAAAAGCAATTGTGAGCCGATATGCTACTATTAAGCCATTAAAAAAATGTTGAATCCTAAGTTTGTTAAAATGTTTAAATTAAAGCTCTTTTTTGAAACGATTTAAAAAAAAAACTTATCCAAAAATGGCTCCAAAATTATTTTTAAAAACTGCAATTTTGTCAGCTATTTGCCATGTAAATTTGATTGAGCTATCTCTACGACTTCATACTTGAAAAAATGTTTGAAACACAGTAAGTCGAAAAAACTTAACTAAAAGATTGGGCTAAATAAAACTAAAAAGCGGCCAAGAGCGAGATGGACTCGCTAATGAAGGGTTCCGTAGCAGCACTAGCAGCAGGTAGGTAACATAGTAATATACAAGTTTTTGTAGTTCGTTGTAAGTTTCGTTGACGTGTTATCTACTATATAAATATAAGTCGGGTTTTCCTTCCTGACGCACGAACCGATTTCCAAGGGTTTGCATTCGTTGGAAAGGTCTCGGGCTCCGTGAGTTTTATAGCACAGAAAATTCAGGAGAAATTCCCGAAAAAAAATTGTATGGCAAAATAACGTTTGCGGGCTCAGCTAGTTATGAATATATATTATTTTATTGAATCAAACTTGTTTTAATCGATAAATAAATATTACGATTAAGTGAATTTATTTATTATTGATTTATGACGTTTAAAAATAGAACTACTGGCTAGATCTCATTCAAACCAATTTTCGTTAGTAGTTTGTATAGTAATACACATCATATATTTTTTTCAGTTTTATCATGCCCATATTTTAGAAGTTACGGGGGGGGGGACACATTTTACCACTTTGGAAAAGTCTCTCGCGCAAACTATTCAGTTTTGAAAAAAATGATATAAGAAACCTCAACATCATTTTCAAATACCTTTTGATATACGTATAGGTTTGATGAAAAACAAAATTTTGAGTTTCAGTTCTATGTATGGGGAACCCTAAAAATTTTGGTTTTTTTTTCAGATTTTATTTTAAAATCTTAATGCGGTTTACAGAATACATCTACGCACCAATTTTCAATAATGTAGTTCTTATAGTTTCGGAATAAACTGACTGTGACATACGGACGGACGGACGGACGGACAGACAGACAAACATGACGAATCTATAAGGGTCCCGTTTTTGCCATTTGGCTACGGAACCCTAAAAAGCTGGGAGAAGAATATTAAAATAATAAAAGTAAAATAATAGTTTTAATTGATGTTAATTAAATATAATTTTTATTACAACACTAAAAAACCTACCATGTAAGTTATTCATGCTCAGCATGTTGTAAGTGTCAATGTATCTGTACTATCATTGAGAATGATTTATCAACATACCACTTTACAACATTGAGTATCTGTCAAAAGACAGATGTGTTATGTTTCACCGCAGATAATATAGTACACCCAAGTACGCCTTATCTTTTTACCTTTCAATATGAGATAATGCTATGAAATTGACTTTTTTATTTCTACATTTATATGTACATACCCTGACATTAGTGTGGCATTATTTCAGTCTTTATTCAGACAAGCTGAAAAATAATTAGGGTCATGTACAATAAAGGTACAAGTCGACAATTTTGTTAATAAGTTACAAATTTGTAGAGTTGTAAGTGTAATGTTGTTTAATAAACCCTACAAATATGTAAGAATGTTTTATATAAAATCTTACAAATATTAAAATTACAAGTGCTGTTTTATAAAAGTTTAAAATTGTAGAAAACGCCTGTAGATTTCGATCATAAATTTTACTTACAAATTTGTAGAATTGTAAATTATAAGTTACATAAAATGTGAACTTGCCAAGTGGGTGTAAGAGCAACATTTCTATTAGTATAGTGTTCGAGATCTTGCCCTATTTTTGTAACCTATATTTGACGTTAGTTTTGCTGACTCGAAATTTTTCGGTTAAAATCTGTCATATGAAAAGTGAAGTTAATTTTCAATATTAGGTAGAGATAGACACTAAATTGTAACTTTCTGACACATAACGAGTCCACCAGTAGGAATAGTACTACAAAGCTGATAAACTAACCACATATACGACTTTAGAAAAGACAAATTGGTATAGGCCCGACCCGAGATTTTAGACCTCATTGTCTGCACGATAAGCGGTGTTGCGTTCTCCCCACTGAGCCATCACGGTTGCCAGTTTATTACTTTGTTCTAAAACCTTGAAGCATTTCTAAGTTTACACCCACCTATTTATTTTCAACAACATAGTCTCAATAGTTTCGTAAAAAAAATGCTGTGTAACACACGGACAGACAGACAGACATGGGTTTAAATTTTTGACATTCGGGACCCTAAAAAGCACTACAGTATTAACATACAAGCTTCTCTCTTCACAAAGCATTTACATCAAGTTACCTTTGTAAATAACTCACTGAATATTCAACATGAAATTTCTCACTAAACAACTATAATAATAATATACAAAATTGATTAATGTGAGCCAGTGCCGTAGTCAATGGAAGATTTCTAGAATTGAGCTGGAGTTTTATTATAGAATAAGAACTATTATATTCTGTGTTCTATTATAACGCAATCAATTTTAGATGGATAAATATATCATACGCAAATTATATAAACATGCGAAAGTTTTCGTTACGCGTGATATTTTTAATATTAGGTACGAACGGAAAAATATTAGAATACGAACGGAGAACAAGAGACTATATCTGGAAAGAAAAACGAAAGAAGTAAGATAACTCAAGTTTATGAAAGCGGAGGCTTATTATTCTCTAGTTGATTAAATACAAATAATGTCCAATATTGAAATAGAGATATCCAGAAAATATAAATATGAAAAGAAAAGGATTAAATAAAAGGAATAAAAGGAGATTTTAATATATACGACTGATTAAATAATTACACTTATTAAAAGCGGCCAAGAGCGAGATGGACTCGCTAATGAAGGGTTCCGTAAAAGTAGATTTATGACGTTTAAAAATAGAACTACTGGCTAGATCTCATTCAAACCAATTTTCGTTAGTAGTTTGTATAGTAATACACATCATATATTTTTTTCAGTTTTATCATGCCCATGTTTTAGAAGTTACGGGGGGGGGGACACACATTTTACCACTTTGGAAAAGTCTCTCGCGCAAACTATTCAGATTTGAAAAAAATGATATAAGAAACCTCAACATAATTTTCAAATACCTTTTGATAGATACACCACACGTATAGGTTTGATGAAAAAAAAATTTTGAGTTTCAGTTCTATGTATGGGGAACCCTAAAAATTTTGGTTTTTTTTCAGATTTTATTTTAAAATCTTAATGCGGTTTACAGAATACGGACGTGACATACGGACGGACGGACGGACGGACAGACAGACAGACATGACGAATCTATAAGGGTCCCGTTTTTGCCATTTGGCTACGGAACCCTAAAAATCAGGGGAGTACATAATAAATATTATTATACCATAAATCAACAGAACAAAACCAAACCCTAATGATTGCTCATTTTACCATTATATGTTTGCTTTAACTTTCAAAACTAGGTATCTAAAAATTGCTTATTTCAATGCTCCGGTCAATACATTTGTATTAGGCCCGTAAGTATTATTCTTTCATTCTAAATTATCCATTCATTTACTAAATATTCATATTGATCATCATAGGTATCCATTTCATTAATTAAAAACAAACGAATAAATTTAAATCATATCTATATACCTGGATACGGCCCTTGTTACACCTATTTCATGCATCAAGTTCAAGCTATTACAATGATTATGTCATCACGTCACATTCGAATCGTTCGAGCACAATATCAGACGTTGATGTTCTCCGCTATTCGTATGTGATTATAAAATGTTGTTTATATACACCAGTTTATTAATTGTCAGTTCGGTGTCAGGATATAAGATACAAACCAAAAATGTCAAGTCTTATTATGAGGCACATAAATGTGATTTATCACAGGATCTCCGAGATGAAATAGCATCATACGGCCCCATTGTTCAGGATTTATTAGACTTTACGGTTTCTGGTCCGTTCAAAGGGAGGACATATAAAGAGTAAGTACACAAAATTTTGTAGAGTGTTTATTTAATTTTTTGAAAGAAATTCAAATTTGTGAAAAAATAAAACGGATTATGGTTAGTTAACAGCTAGAACAGTTATTGTCTTTTTCTCTTAGTTTACAGTTAAATTTTACATAAAAATAGTTTTATAGAAAAATATATATCAGCTTATGAATATGCAACATACACTTTTTAACACATTTCATTTCGTAAATAACTTGTTAAACGTCCCGCCATTCCAACAATCCCCACTAGCGTATTGTAAATACTATAAAATATATAGATGTTTGTAATGTGCCTGAAAATGCCATTCTTTTGATACCAAACATACAATTATCTCAGTTTGAATTTTCCGATTCCGACATTAATCTTTCGCCATGTACGAGTATAAGTAGTTCCTATTGTTATTAAAGCCTATGACACCTGTGCCAGTAACACGTATTTACTGGCTGCGCTTTTCTTAAAATCTGCTTAGTAATTTAGGATCTACGGTAGGACATACTTTTATAAATATAAACTTACATCCGTACACTGTAGACTACAAAAACCTTCCTCGTGCCTTAACTTGGTAAAAACATAGAGAAGCACTTCAACAAACACGCGTTGAATGATGCGTTGCATTATTTAACCTTCACATGCATACATATACTCGGACCATTAGTTCCAATTAGGGTAGACAGAGACTTTTGATCGCCACTTTTTACGATTTGAAAATATTCTTACAAATGCGAAAGTCCGAATTGAAAATAATAAAATAAATAATACGAAGAATAATGAAAGTGAGGGAGCAAGAGAAATTTTATTTCATTGTCAGTACCGTGCAAAGCGGAGATTGATAGTCTACGTATAACACTTTTATTTTATTTTTTTGTAAAAGCGCTTAAAACTAATTTTTAAAATTCATTACGCATTTAAAGTGCATATTTAAACAATGAAATAAGCATTTTCCATTCAACCATGTATTGAATTGACTTGACACACATGCATATATTTGTGGCAGTCAAAGCTAGTTAAATCACGCAATTCATTAGATGCCGAGTCCATTCATAGATCGCCTCCCTACAATAAAACTGCTAACTTCAGTCAGACACTAAAACGCAACGTTTAAACATTGACTAAATAATTGTTAACCATTAGTAATTAGGGTGACTATGAATTTATTCCACTTTCAATATTATTCTATCTTTGATAAATTGTCACCTGCTCGTTTCGTCATGCTTTCGTTTAGGTCATAACGTAGGTAACATAGGCCTTCACACATACAGAAGAAAAAAACATGTTAGGTTAAGGTTGTATTCATTTATTCAGACTGATTCAGAGCGTCTATAAATTAATTTATTGTCAAATTCTATTAGATCTAACAAGCACATTTGAGTTCTGTTTTTTTTAATAACATTTATATTATGCATGTTGTTTCTATATAATGCGTAAAATATGTATGAATGTCATGAAAATATTTAATTGTATTCATGTTCCAATTTAACCAAGTCTGATATGAAAAACCATAGCCGCCTTATTATTTGTTGTCACTCATGGTCACTCTAAATGAATTCGAATAGCTCGTCTGACAACATCAGTCATAATTATCGGGCTAATATTTATGGAGGGTAGCGCTAAGGAGGACTATCTCTTTGGGGGGATTTGGTCGATAACAGGCCAAACTGGCGCTAGAGTCAGATGAGAGTGTGTTAGGAATTTAGCAGCACAAGGCAGAATGAAGTGATTCGATTAAAGATAGAGAGAAGTGTCAAATAATGTAATCATGCTCTGTAGAGTAGTTTGAATATTATTTTATAAATAAAAGTGTTACCAAGTTTTTCCGATATCTATTATGGAATAAAAATTAAAACAAAAATTTTCGTAGTAACCTCTTTATTAAGAAACTTATCAATTGTGAAAAGCGCGCATTGCAAAGCATGAAATTTCCTCATTTGATGTTTTTCCAAAACTTGCCTTTTCCTTTAAAAACATTTATGATTATGTTCTATCCCATTATATCTATAAATTGCTGTGTAGTGTCGGCTTAGAATAGCACTACCCCATTTCTTCCGGTGGGTGTACGTAAGAGGCGACTAACGGTATTGGGGCTTTTAAGGGATTTTGGTGATGAGGTTGGAGACCCATCACCAACTACCTTTATTTTACCATCTTTTAGAAAAGAAAAGAAAAGAAAAGAATGTTTTTATTTAGCACACATATACAGAATTCATACAATAATATAAAGAAATGGTTTCGCTAAATTGGGCCCACCCCACAATCAGTAATTTCTGATTTGTGTATAAGTATACACAAAATCAGAACTGGTTTTCATTATGAGCCCTACATGGTGATGACAGTACGTCAGCAGCTATTTATATAAACTTGGAAAATTAAAAACAAGTTAGAACAACCAAACAAACAAACATATTTTCACTTATTACTGAGTCAATAATTATCAAAATTTTGAATAAAAAATAAAAAACCCTACTAAGATTTAGGTCAGATAAATCCATTAACTATAATATATTATATATATGTAATATATATAATTTCGAAAATTAAAATAAGTATGAGTAAATAGTCAATAAATAATGTAATAATTTTATAAATTAACCACTTAACTTTCCAAATGCGGCTCAGGAATTTCTAATTCCTTAGCTCTGGCTACCCCATCTAGGGATTTATAGCTATGAGTATATGTATGTATGTATGTATATCTATAAATCATTTCATGCATCATATCTTTATGTTATATATATAACATTTATATATTATGTTACAGTATATTGCGACAGTTATATATTAGTTTTCTTTGTCCGTATATTTGTATGCTATAATTTCGAAAGACTTTTTTGTTTCTCGCCTCTCCCATGGCCGAAAATGAAAATATAAATTTTAAATGGGAGAGGCGGTACTCCCCGACAAAAGCACAGTCGGTCGGGGTCAGGGAGTCAGGTTCAAGAACCGACGGACGATCCGAGCCGTATCGAGCAGCACCGCTTTCTGCATTTGTGCTGGAACCGACACGCCACAGAAATCCAACCGCCTCAAGTTGGTCGCGAGGCTGGTTGGAATTAACCCGTTCGCGGACAAAACAATTGGGATAATTTCAGTCGAGGTCACACCCCACATGTCGGTGATCTCGTGAGCCAGATCGAGATACTTCCGACGCTTCTCGGTTTCGGCTTTCACGAGACCCTCGTCATGCGGGATAGTGACATCCACTAGAAATACCCTCGACTGCGACCGATCCCATACCACGATATCAGGCTTATTCGCTAGAATAGTCCTGTCCGTGATAACGGATCGGTCCCAATAGATTTTGGCACGGTCGTTTTCTAAGATTGGCTCCGGCAGATACTTGTAATACGGCAGCCTCTGTTGCAAGAGTCCGTATTTCAGAGCGAGCTCCTGATGCAGGATTTTGGCTGCTTGGTTGTGTCTGTGCAAGTACTCAGTGTTAGCAAGAGCCGAACAACCGGAAATAACATGCCTAAGTGACTCTCCGGGACGGCCACATGCTCGACAGATGTCTGTGGTACCGTCCTTTAGGATGTATTTCCGATAGTTCCGCGTCTTGATAACCTGGTCTTGTATTGCACAGACAAAACCTTCGGTTTCCCCAAAGAGGTCCCCGAAACGCAGCCAATGCAGGGAGGCTTTACGGTCCACGAAAGGTTCGTGAAGTACCTTGTAAAACCTCCCGTGCAGCTCCTTCTCTTTCCATACGGACTCCCGATCAGAGGTGCTAAGTACCTCCGGGGTTCGCCAATCCTGTGAGGCCAACGATAAGGGAGTCAGTCCTTTATCACTAGCGACCACCTCTTCCCGAATACTATCATCCGTCATCGTCAAAAAATAGTTTCTGAGGTTGCATACCTCGCGGTTGTGCATGGTTTTGGCACTCAAGAGGCCTCGACCACCACACTTCCGCGGGATATACAATCTCATAACCGACGACCTCGGATGATGCATTCGATGAGAGGTCATCATCGTGCGGACTCGTCTGTCCAGAGCGTCGAGTTCGGTCTGAGTCCATCTGAGCACGCCAAATGTGTACATCAGTACAGGCATGACCCAGGAGTTAATGGCTCGGATCTTATTAACGCCTGACAAGTAGCTATTAAGCACACTTTTCAGGCGTTCATAAAACTCCTCGCAAACACCCTGTTTCACGTCTGCCACCTTCACACCGATGGTTTGTGACATGCCCAGATACCGGTATGTTTCAGCCTCGGAGAGTGCCCTCAAATGATTGGGGCCGACATCGACACCATCAGAGTGCACGACATGCCCCTTCTCAACATGAATGACCGCACACTTATCGACCCCGAGCTCCATCTTGACGGAACCACTGAAATCGTTAGTGATCGTCAGTAGCTCCGCCAATCTGTCAGCCGTGGGGGCGTAAAGCTTCAGGTCATCCATGTAAAGGAGATGAGGCAAGCGTGGTCCGCCTCTCCGAAACTGAAAGCCTGTCCCCGAATTCTCCAAGAGTGTACTTAGAGGATTCAGGGCCAAGCAAAACCAAACTGGACTCAGGCAATCGCCCTGGAAAATCCCTCGCCTTATATCAATTTGGTCATCCGCGTCCGTCATCCGCTGACCGTCTAAACTCAGGATCGTTCTCCAGCACCCCATACACTGCCCGAGGAAGTGTCGAACTGTACTATCAATTTTGTACAGCTCGAGGACCCTCATGAGCCATGTATGAGGTACTGAATCGAACGCCTTCCTGTAGTCTATCCAGCCAGCGGAGAAGTTCCGACGGTTGCGTTTGACCAGTTGGCCTACGACCGCGTCGATGAGGAGCAGCTCCTTGCTACCGCGACTACCGCCCCTACATCCGTTCTGAGCTCCAGAGATCACATTGTTATCAACAATGTGTTGAGTAATCTTGGAGCTCAGAACGGATGTCAAGGTCTTGCAAATTGTACAAAGACAAGTAATGGGGCGGTATTGTGATGGATCCGCGGTAGCATCGCTCTTTGGAGCTAAATGAGTGACCACAGTAGTTAAGAAGTTCGGGAGCGTCCCACTCTCGAGGGCGCTTTGGAACTGACGGGCGAGAGTAGCGTGACAGCGCGTGAACCCCTTCAACCAGTAATGGTGCAATCCATCCGGCCCCGGACTTTTCCAGTTCGGAGCCTTATGGATCGCAGCCACCACATCCTCCTCGGATATGTTGACGGGGTTCATGGGCGCTATGGGCTCGCACGCTCCCTCGACCGCCTCGAACCATCGGCCCTCTTCGTGATCAACAGGCAGCGACCAAAGCCCACGCCAAAAGGCTACTACATCGGCTTTTTCCGGTCGCTGACCTGTCGTAACCACGTCGGGACGCTCCAAAGTTCTGTAGAACTTCTTCTGGTCACTCATGAAGAGACGATTCTGTTGGTACCTCTTTACCCTTTCAGAATATCGCCTAATTCGCTTACCCCAAGCAGCGATCTTCTGCTTCAGATCATCGATGCGCTCCACCAGTCTACAGGTAAACTCCGGTGAGTTGTCAAAGACATTCTCACCAGGGAATGCCTCCCTGACGAAGCGCACCACCCTCGGCCTATTGTTGCCTGATCTGAAGCTGGTCAGTTTGCCGATGAGGACCCTGGCCCTTGTGATACGGCTTTCAATCCGCCTCATCCAGGCTGGTCTAGTTCTAGTCCTGGGACTAGTACTGCCAGCCTGGCGGGAGCCACCAGCTCTTGTTGGCGGGTATGCTATAATAATAATTATTATTATTTTATTTAGTAAATATAGTTGTTAAATATGTATAAACTTTTTGTATATATGTCCAATCTGTTTTGTTTGGTGTAATGCTCGCAATGTCACTTGTGTCGGTGCTGACTGAAAATGAGTGTTGTGAGCTCTCAAAGTTCACAACGTAATGCTGGGTCAGCTCAGCTTCGTTTCGCTGTGCAGAGCCCTTTCTTTGTGAATGTTTGATTTGCATATTTTTTATTGTTTTTTTATTTGATTTTGATTTATAATATGTTATGTTTTACATTGTTTTTTCTATTATTACTATATATTTTTTCATATTTTTTTTCCAACGTAATTGTTTGTGTGAATGTTTCTATTTTTTAATATATTTTTTGCTCATCTGTACAGTAAATAAAATTCTCTCTTTCTCTTTCTTTCTTTCTTTCTCTTTCTAAAATTTACTCTATTGCTACAGTGCCGCCCCCTTATTTGATGCTTTTTAGCCATAGAGAACTTAGCTAAATAAAGGATGTCAACATCTGTAAGTGATTCAGTATATTTCCACTGACTTAAGTGAAGCAAATGTATGACTCACAAAAGTCAGAACATTGAATCAATCAATCAGGGTGTAGAATTTATTTAGCAATTTTTGAACTGCACTACGTTTTGTTTCCGCTCTATTTAGCACTTAAATCATTAAAAAAAATTATTTCAAAATTGTTTTAAAAATTATAATTTTTTGAACGTCAAATTCTTTAAATTTATCATTAATCCGTTGCTTCAAAAGGTGTTCGTAAAAAGAAGAAGCAACAAAGAAACTCTTTACATTCACATTTTTTCATTTTGTGTCGTATTTTTACTTTAAAAATGATTTTCTATGCGACCAAACCAAACGCTAGTTTGACATAATTAAACTAAATTGTCCATCACAAAAACCAATCACATAACGTGAGATGAAAAATCCTCACCAGACAATTATTCCTGGGAATAACGAGGGAAGATTTATAGCTTTGCGGACACGGTCATGTGCATGTTGGGTCTGTGGCGACCGCTAGACGGCGAACTCACTCGCATACTAGCAGCGTCATAAAAAATCGTACATCGCGGTATCGAAATGTTTCTCTAGCTAAACATAAATACAAATTTTAAGTTGGTACACAGCAGGGTGTACTGGCCAGTATATCTTTGCTGTTCCCACAGTGGTGACCCCCCACAACAACATGACGAATCTTTCTACTACATTTCTCAATCTACCCACATCTTATACTCCTCGCTTACCTTACCAAACTACTCGACTCACCCTACCGAGCATCTACTGGCACGCTACTCTGCCTCACTGCTCACACGAAACTCTACTACTAGACGGCGAACTCGCTCGCACACTAGTCCCTCTCTACTATTGGTAACAGGTACCTCCTAGCTCTTCGATATCGTCTATCGACTAGGAGGGGAGTACTGTGGCGACCGCTAGACGGCGAACTCACTCGCATACTAGCAGCGTCATAAAAAATCGTACATCGCGGTATCGAAATGTTTCTCTAGCTAAACATAAATACAAATTCTAAGTTGGTACACAGCAGGGTGTACTGGCCAGTATATCTTTGCTGTTCCCACAGGTCCTTGTCGTTTAAAAAATCTTGAACACTGTAATAAGTTTTCTTTAAAAGCATTGCTTTAATTGCGTTTTTAAAAGATGTCACAGGCAATTCCAATATGTCAAAAGGATGTTTGTTAAACATTTTGAGGGATAGTCCCATAAAGGAGTTACTTACGGGATTTATGTATTTCTATGTTTTTAGCCGTCACTTTTCTTTCCTGGAGATGGTCTCCCTTACCTCTACCAACCATTATATTATTGTTTGATTTATATTAGATATAAACAAACTGAGCATTCGATTAATTGCGTCATAAACAATTTTATTTAAAGGAATAGTTTGTAGTTAAATTAACGCTGTCATTAATATTATTTTGTTTATAAAAAGGAGGTTATAATTTGTAGTTGACTGAAATGTATGTAGAATTTCCATCACGGGACGACCTCTAGTTCCTATTAACAGACAATATCAGTATTAACTTATAATGAAAAGTTAATGCTGAACAGTGTAGAGCCAATGAATGGTAATAGCTTGTTTTCATTTAACATAATTGGACGTAGGGCATAACAAAGCGTTTATCTAATGGGGGACTCTAACTAAATTGATCGGAGCGTCTCCGTCGGAGCAATATATGAACGTATGTAGTATGCAATTTAGTAATTACGTTTATGTACAATGTCTAAGGTCAGCTTTACATTTCTGAATAGGGTGATCATACTATAGTCAAATATTCATAGGTTCAATTATCCAAACTATTTCAAAACCATATCTTATAGCTTAATCCTTATATGGTATATTTATATTGAAATCAAAGCAATCTTCAGAGAAACGCAGGTAGGTAAAATCGTAACAACTTATCCTATAGTATATCCATATAATAGTGGTAGAGGTCTCGGTTAATACTTCTGCACATCATATAACTATTTATCACCGGATGTTCTGAGTATCCAATTTTTGCCTCGGCTATGTGCTCACGTGAAAGAGGGCAAGATTGAAGCCACTTTGTACAAATACACTCACATATGTCTAAGCATTGGCCTTCACTATTATCTAGCTTGGAAAAATAACTGCGCATATGATTTTAGAAAAGACTCATTTATTAAAGCCCATTAAGGATTTGATCCTAGTCGATTGACTCTCGAAAATCTATAAAATCTAATTATAAAGATGTATAAAATATCTCTATTCGGTTAAATATTTAGTACCCCTACATTTTTCCACCATACATTTTTCTTTTCGTCTGAACAATAGCTATCAAATGGCAATATCATATATCTATTGAGGGGCGCAAATTTACGACCTTCTTTTCAAATGTTGTCTGTTACATATTTGGAATAGTTATTAGGTTAGAATGTTTAAAAGTTCAACTGATAAAATAATTCGGCTGTCTCGATAATATTATCACAAGTAGTTGCTCTCGAGCCAAAGCAACAGCTAAAATGAGGACTTTGATTTATTTAACTATTTTGTTTGTATCAGTTTCTTATTGTTTTAGTTTATTTATTATAGATAAGCCTGACGAAAGTTGTATCTTAAGTAATAAACTAAAAAAAGAAATAGGCGATTACCAAGCCGTAGTGGATAAAATTATAACATTTACTACAAAAGGAAAATTCAAAAATAAAACGTTTGAGGTGTAAGTAACAATTTTATTTTAAATAACCATGTAGATTCCGCTTAGAATATCAGTCGTCTCTCTAGTACGTTTTATTACGAGGGACTGTGCGATCACTCACAATTTAAGAGGCCCATTATTAAATGATAACCTACACCGATCAAATCATACATTTTTTGCTATTATGAATTGGAAGAATTGTTCTGACTGATGCCCTGTCTGCTTTCATTTAGTATTAAACTGTGAGTATTGTACTTAAGTTGATGAATAGGAAGTGCAATATGAAAGAGTGCATGGCTCGTGAAACAAAAATGGCATTTTGTAACAAAAATTGTATGCGTGAAAAAATACTGTGACCAATACCTGCATGTATTCATTTGATGGCAGTTAATATACAATACCTTGTTCAAGAATATATTTAAAATCAATCAACTAAAACATGCTTATAAACTCTAAACAATTACAATGCTACAAGTTTCCAATAATAACTAGCAACTGATTTATTTTATTAGTACCTTGCTACATTATTTTACAAGTATTGAATCTATTTACCTTTTAAAATACATTATTACGATTATTAACAAAATAAATTTAATTGCTATGAACAGCCTAGAGCTTTATATATACATACATATACCCGCACCATTAGTCCCCATTTGTATAGGCAGAGACTATCGATCGCCACTTAGTACGATCCTGGCAAACCTCTCGAGCTTCGTTTACATTCAGCAATCTTTATATACATGCTCTTTTATTCTTCGAGGTTCGGACGCCTGGCTTTTAAGCCCATTCTCTATTTGATCTAAATGTGTCCTACATGGTCCATTACCATTCACATATCGGTTTGATTAATTTACTTGCAGCAATAGCTCAAGCAATTTCAATATTTATTTTGCGATTTTAAATCTTAAACTTTCAAAATATTTTCGGTAGTTTGTTAGCTATATAACTTTTATACAAAAAAATCACAAAAAATACAGTAAAAATTTCGACAGCTGAATTCATGATGAAAATAGATCACCAAAAGCAGATCTGTTTCCACTATCAACTCTTATTTTATATTAATTTATTTATTTGAGGTAAACCAACAGCATACACATTAATACAGTCATATGGTTTCATAACTCTTATCCTTCTTTTGTATGTTTGTACAGAGCCCGTCTAATAAATCTAACCTATCTAATCTCATAAACCGTAATAGGTACATGAGAGCTACATCATACACAACCGATAAATTTCTATCTTCAAGACATTGTTTTATTTTAAATTAAGATTCAAACGTCCACGCCGTAAACCCTCGAAGAGGTGACAGCAATTCTTCTAAAGATCACCGGAAATTACTGTCCTCTGGTGTTCAGAGATCCCCATTTTGCTTCCACAGCGTACCAAAGTGATAGGGAGCAGGCAAGGCCGTTTCTGTCGTTTTCTTACAAATACCCTGTCACATGACTAAGTATGACGTAGCTATATGCGGATTTCCTCACAATTTTTTCCCTTACAGTTGACAACCATATTAAATTAACCACTTAGATGACTTAAAAAAAAAACGCATTGGTGTAGTCTCGGGATTTGAACCCACGCCTCTCTGCATGATAGACGGATGTTCCACCCACTGAGCAATGGTTGATTCGAATAAAAAACTTGTTTTTTTTATTACAGATTAGAAAATTTTGTTGATACTTTTGGGCCTCGTCCTTCGGGATCTGACTCTTTAGAAAAAGCAATCGATTATATGATTAACATTACGAAACAAGAAGACATCAACAGTGTTATCACCGAAGAAGTACAGGTATAATTCTACAAACTTGAAAAGTATATAGTGATTGTACAGATAAAAAAAAATACATTGTGTGAGACAACATATACGTCAATAGCCTTTTATAGACTTGAAAATTCTTAATTTCAAGGACTGAACAGAATTATGACGCAAATTTCTCATATTTTTTTTTAAACTCTCGTGGTTTATAGACATTGTAAATAATAGCTATTATTATATACAATGTATGACTATAGTCGGAACTGACAGTCAGCCCGTGACCACTGCACCAGTAGGTGTGCCGAAATGTCTGGGAAACATATCACGTAAGTGATTTAAAAATATTAACTCATTGTATACAGTCTTTTTTGATAGTCAAGAAGTAAGTCATTGAGAAAAAAATCTACATTATCGTAATACTGTGTAAAGAAAAAGTCACAGTTTAGCATATGTATAGCATGAAATCAGTACGAGCTAGTTTTTGAGCAGGTGTCTTAATTATAAATATTTCAATCCACATATATGCATCCTATTCAAGTGCCATATCTGAATCAACATACATGAATCTAGCGAAACGAAACTGGTTCACTACCACTTCGCTGACTTAATAATATAAGCAGTTTTAGGGTTCAGTACCTAAAGGTAAAAATGGAACCCTTCTCAAAGACTTCATTGTCTGCCAACGGGGTGTATTTTTTTTTTTACAAATTTAAAAGTGTCTCTGGTATAAAGTTCCCCTCCCTAGGCACAAGATGGCTTGTGTGATGGTTGTGCTTGGTATGATTACTGGTATTCTGTATCGCAATATGAACTCTTCCCAACTCTTCTATATATACCCCTACCGAAGCTTAATACAGTAATAATATTTTCTAGCTATTTACTACAAAGAAGCAATACACGATCAATATTCAAGTGAGAGAGGCGGTATAAACTAAAATAAAGACATATTCATTACTCTATTACATCATTAATAAAATGGTGTGAAATCCTTTGTGTAGGACAGAGCCGTTTTTTGAACTAAATTTCAATTTTATTTCAGGTTCCACAATGGAAACGAGGACATGAGTCAGTTGTCATGTTGCAGCCACAGCAAAAAAATATGGCAGTATTAGGTCTCGGCTTCAGTGTGAGTACTCCACCTGAAGGTATTACTGCAGAAGTAATTGTAGTCGATAGTTTTGAAAGTCTTGACTCATTGGCAGAAAAAGACGTCAAGGGTAAAATTGTAGTTTTCGATCAACAATTTGTATCGTATGGTGAAACCGTTAAATACAGAACTCAAGGAGCTTCAAAAGCAGCAGCTAAAGGTGCCGTAGCGTCTCTTGTTAAATCTATAACTCCATTCTCAATGTACACTCCACACACAGGAGCGCAGTCTTATACAGATTCAAGCAAAAAAATCCCCACAGCAGCTATTACTGTAGAAGATGCTGATTTATTGAAAAGACTGTATGATAGACAAGAAAAAATAGTTTTGGAAATAAAAATGTTTAGTGAATTGTATAATAAAACATCCAGAAATACTCTCATTGATTTAAAAGGAATGTCTGAACCAGAAAAACTGGTAATTGTCTCGGGCCACATTGATAGCTGGGATGTTGGTCAAGGTGCAATGGATGATGGTGGTGGTATAATGATAAGCTGGGCAGTTCCTGTAATTTTAAAGCAATTGAGTTTAAGACCGAAAAGAACAATAAGATCCATCCTGTGGACTGCAGAGGAGCTCGGTTTGATTGGAGCGGCAGACTATGCCAATAAACATGAGAATGAATTAGACAAAATCAATTTCATTATGGAATCTGATGAAGGCACATTCAACCCGTTAGGTTTAGGTGTTTCTGGACCACAAAAAACTAAATGTATTGTAGCAGAAATACTTAAGTTGTTTAGTTCTATAAATGCTACACAATTGGAAGAGGAAGATAGACCTGGCTCTGATATAGTTGAAATTATATCCAAAGGAGTGCCTGGAGCTGCACTTTTGAATGCTAATGAAAAGTATTTTTGGTACCATCACACAGAAGCTGATACTATAAATGTAGAAGATCCTCATGTATTGGATTTGTGTGCTGGATTTTGGACCGCTGTTGCTTATATAATTGCAGATTTAAGTATAGATATGCCGCGTAAATAAAGTTATAAAAATAATATGACTAGTGTAAGTAATATATTACTTAACATCACAAAACACTAAACCGTCACCGGTATGTAATGTAAAGTTAGAGAGAATTTTTGAATAGTGCCAAGTGGTTATTTAAATAATAAAATATTAAAAATATATTTTGTAGTTTACATTTGAATGATGTCTTTATTATAAAAATAAAAATATTATACATAAAAATAATGTTGGATACCTCTTTATAGGATTTAATCGTAATAACTTCACGCTAAATGACCATGCTCTAATCAAGAGTCAGACTGTTTGTTTGCCGAATTAATCATGTTGTTTTGTGACGGATTTATTTGAGAGGCGGCTGCTGATGATGACCGTGACCATGCAACACGCAACCAATCCAATTACTATGCATTTAGTATTGAAATGCTATTTGTCAACTTTACTTAAATCAAACTGTTATGTATCTTAATATTGTGAAGTAAAAGGAATTAAAAATCTACTGTAATTTATGGCACTAATTGAAAGGACATATTTCAAATTCTTTTGATATTTTAATGCCAATTGTTTAAGGCAGCTACAGGATACAAGGCTATTGCAAACATACATATATAAGCTGGATAACGACAGCCGTGGTTGAGTGGTTAGTTGACTAGCTTCTCGGGCCGGAGGTTGCCGGTTCGTTACCCGCTGAAAGCAACATTTATGAGCTGAGCATGAATTGAAAATGAAAGTTTCTTAATACATACATACATATTATCACGGCTATAAATCCCTTAACGGGGTAGCCGGAGCTTTGGAATGAGAAATTCCTCAGCCACTTTTGGAAGTAGATTGGGGAAAAGATGGTAATAATAAATGTTTTTGGTGACTGTGATATAATATTAAGTATATCGTTAAGTTAGTATCTCATAATACAAGCTTAACTTAGTTTGGGGCTAGCTTGATCTGTGTATAATATGTCCTTGTAATATTATAAACAGATCTAGACTAGCGACTAGATAAACTTTTTGTATGATTACTCTGGGTTTTAGTATGAGTAATACAGAAAGGAAGTAAAGCAAGATGGAGTTTTCTTCAATTGGCCTAGACCTCGCTTTTATAACATACCCTTTTTATATTATAAATCGATAAAGGACATCAAACTAAACAACTTTGCCCATGGAATGCCTATCTAAAATATTGTAATTTTCAAAAAAAAATTATAATTAAAAATTTTCGTACCTAGTTCAAACTGAGAATGTATAGAACTAGATTCTTTGCTTCAGTGAAAATAAGAAATAAAAAAAAACATTTGATCTATGGTGTAAACAAAAACATAACCTCTTTCGATATTTTCCAGTTCAATCGCTCGCTTACCGGTTTATTTTCATGATATTATTTTTCAACGACGATCAATACAACTGGAAAATACCGAAATAAGTTATATTTTTGTTTACAGAGCGAAAAGCATAGATCAAATGTTTTTTTTTGTTTCTTATTTTCACTGAAGCAAAGATTCTCATTCTATACATTCTCAGTTTGAACTAGGTACGACAATTTTTTATTATTATTATTTTTTGAAAATTACAATATTTTAGATAGGCATTCCATGGGCAAAGTTGTTTAGTTTGATGTCCTTTATCGATTTATAATATAAAAAGGGTATGTTATAAAAGCGAGGTCTAGGCCAATTAGCAAGATTCGCTGCTTGTTAGCATCATTAATGTAGCGAGTAACGTGTGTGCGAGTGTGAGGCGGTTTGTTGTAGCAATATTTTGCACACGCGTTCTGCCAAAGTTGTTGTAACGGGCGAACAGGGACCATACAGAATAGAACCATCTACTCAAAGCTAAGATCTCGCATTATGGAAATCTAAGAGATGTGCTGGAAAATTTTCTTATCCTATAGAGCATCTTAAGCCTATAAACCACTTACGATCTATTCCGTCCACATGATCCTCGAATTTCAATCTTGCATCCATCAGAAGGCCTAAATTAATCTCCTGAATATACAGATCTTATATTTTGATTCATGGAATTTTACTTAGGATGTGGTTTCTGAAATGTTTTGTGCCTTTCATGTTTTTTTTGGGTTCAAAGACAAACTAATACCCGTTCTTATTTACTGTTTGGATAAATAAAAAGTCACATCATCCGCATATAAATGATACATTAGATATTTTCTTAAATATAAATTATGGTGATAATAAAGATGCTTAAAAAAAATCTTAAGTTGTATTCATGGCGTTATATAATGTTCAGTTGTATGTTAACGTGCATATTGTCAATAAATTAGTTTGAGGGCCCGCGCTTTATCCAGCCAATCGGATCTAGCAACATAGCAACCGCACAGAACTCGACTGCCTGTGAAAGCTGTTCTTCCATGCAGGACTCTGAAGTTATCGATCACCATCAATAACCCTGGAACATAAAGCAAACGAATAAAATAATATTTTTACTGGTAAATTTGTTAGTAAGGTGCAAATCTGCGACATCTTTATTTATTTTGATAAATCAAAAGGAAAGTCAATATAAGTTCACAATGTATTACAAACGCGGGGTACTTCAGAAGTATTATGAGAATTACCAAAGTGCGTGAAGTGAGTAAGTCGTGTGCGTAATAGGTGAAGAGAGAAAGTTAAGCAAAATATAATAAGACAAAACTTCTGTCTCTTTATTTAGAAGTAGTTGGAGGTCATTGATCAGATATCTTCATGAGCTATAAAAAAATGATATTGCCTAGCGTGTTTGATTAGTTGGTTCTATATATATTTATTACAATGCCACCCTTTTGAAGAAGTAGTATTATGTTTAGTGCTTGCTATATACCTGGGGTTAATTTAAAAATCCACTGATGGCTCTCATCCTGATAATATTTTGATAGATTTCTTATAGACCGGTAAAATGCTCTGCAATCTTTTTTATTAGCAAACGGCATCGGAGAGCGGTCATACACGTTGAACCTGATATACAATAAATATAAAAGTTAATCAGTTTTAGCAATCACACATTTGCTTCCAAAGGATGGCATAGGTAGTAGTCGTTAAGTTCAGAGAGGGGAAGCCAGAGGTCAGAATAAAAGTTGAGTAGGGAAAAGATAGTAAAATAAAGGTTGGTGACGGGTCTCCAACCCGATGGGTTGGACGATGGTTGGGCGATGGCTCAACTGTTACTTAAAAAGCTCCAATATACTAAGTCGCCTCTTACCAACATCCACACATAAATAATGAGTAGTGTTTTATCTTTAGATTTGGAAAATAAACGTTCGACTTTAAAAAAATGCTCTTGAAATAAACTCTCACAGAGTGTCACTCAAGCTCAATGCAGGATCTGAACCCAGCCCCACTATAGGTGTTATTTTTCACAAAAGTTGATTTACAATAATAAAATAATATTCGTCAAAAAATAAGCCAGAAAAAAGCAATGGAAAACTAACTAATAGAAAAACTATGTTTTGTGAATTGAAGTATACTTTCGCTTTGAATAAGTTTGAGCAAAACATTTTCTGAAATTTGAATAAAGGGATAAAAGAGGCGAAGCTGGCATCCTTTGGTAACTTTGTTTGATAACTTATTATCTCTATAATGGTTTAGGAGCAAAATTTCAATATTTCGTTTAGGGCTGAAGAAATTTAGGAATTTGTTTAATAGTATTAAAGTTTAAAAAATATTTTATTTAATGTGTGTTGTTAATCCAGTAAGATACCTTTATTTCTGAAGATAAGTACAGCAAACATTGGATCAAAGTTTTATCCACCATGTATTAAATTTCTATCTGCTTATTTTATTGTTCATATGTGTTTTTCACCGCAGTACCGAAAGTGTTTTCAATTAAAAGAAGATATTATGTTATAGTAAGAAAAATCTTGAAATTTCTGTGCATAAAGGATTCGTCACAAAAAATATCAGCGCAATATAATTTGACAACTTTTAACTAATCTAGGATAGATTTAAGATTCAGAATCAAGTTTTTGCTCTCCATTTTATACATGTAGGTGAAACATTTACATATTTACCTCATTTGCTTTAAGTCTCCAGTTCTCGAATCAAGTTGTATGATAGGTGCTGAGTATTTATGATGATGCCCATTCTCAATGTACTGTGCTTCGACATCGTGTTTTGTTAAGAAATCAAAGTCCTCAGGGTGTTCTTTTCTCAGACATTCAGCGCCGTAAAACCCATCAGTAAGAATGGTGTCGCCTCCACTCCCTCTTATGTGCTCGATACAGTGAAGAATTTGAAGGCTGGAAAAAACTAAATTATTAATTTAATGTATTGTGGGGCTGTCCAAGAATAACACTTAAGATATAAATTTCGATGGATCCTGAACAGTCTTTCTTTGGCTCTGGCTACTTTTTATGGTTTCGTAGCTGAATGACAAAAAACGAAACCCTTATAGTTTCATCATGTCTGTCTATCTTTCCGGTTGTTACAGTAATTTATTTCCGAAATTATTGAGATTACATAATAGGTAGATGTAAACCATGAAGCGCTTCATATTTTCTCGCTCCTGGGCAAGGCAAACTCGCACATGGTGAAGGATTTTTAAGTTAGCTAGACAGTTATAGCCGCTAACAGGTCGAGTCTGTACATATTTATAATCGTGTAATTACTTTCTTTTATGCAATTATTTTATTACATTGAGACATTTCACTTAATCCAATCATAAATTTCTGTTTTAAAGATGTTGCAGCTTCAGCAATTATTACTACAGGATACCTTATATACTTAAATGTCATAGCCAAGTAATTTAATAAGTCTAATAAGCTTAGTTACTAAATGCTTTGCTTTTTGATTATCGGCGCACTCGTAGCGCAGTATACTAGCGTACTAACCGTTGTTCAGAGATAGGGTGTAATTTAGTAATAACTTTATATATAATGATGAATGTTTTATTGGAAATGTATTTAATAGCTATTGATCAATAAAAAATAATGTAGTAGACGTAATCACTGCCGTTTGAAACATATAAAAAGCTGTACATTATAATTAATAACTCCTCGCTAAGTTCTGCTTTGCTGGGGTTTGTAATTTTTTATTATGTGCAACCCTATCCTAACATTTATATTGAATATTAAAATTAGAATCCACGCAGACCTTTATGTATCGATCATGCTGCGTTGCATGGAAATCAGGTCACCGGCTCTTTTAAATTGGATCTATAATAAAACAAATGAAATTGGCAAGTATTAATACCATCATGATTGAATGATTTAACCAAATTCAAGATGCTAATCAAAAGGCCAGGCCACAGATTAATGAATAGTTATTGCTAGGCAGTTAATTGACCTGCTGATTTAGCTATTTGTTTTGCGCTATATACTTATGTAAGTGTTCTGTGAATTTGGGACTTTTACGGACGCCAAAATGAAGAAGTTTTGGAAGAATTATCGTTTTTTGCAACTAAACATTTTCTGCCTCATATTTTTATCAAGCATATTTATGCAAGAACTTTTTCCGATCACGGAGTTCACGTCAAGCCCACAAACATATACAATTCAGAATCATGACCCCGTATAAACATAAACACAGATAAAGGCAGATGTGATGTGAATATTTTATGATCCAACTTGTCTCAACCTAATTTTATTACGTAGAGCTACCGTAGCACGTAGAGTATAGTCAGATAGGGCTTTCTCAATGTGCAAACTTAAATTCGAGGACATATGGCGGATATTTGTGCTCTGGGACTTTTTCGCCTAAATTCACATAAACAATCTCAGATTTAAAAATAATAAGCAATAATAAGTTTTATTATCTCCTTATCTGGCTTTGCACACTGGTTTCAAAAGCGTTGCAATAATGAGAGCTGTATTTTTTGTTGAAGTTTTTTAACTTTTTTCATATCATTGGGTAAGTAAAGTTAACAAATGTTTACCCGGCAGCTTCGGTAAAATATGTGTTATCATGATGAGTGGCCAGAGGCAAGTTGGTGTAAGCAGTGTCTGCGTGATCAGCTCGAGTGGTGAACTGCCACATGTCACCAAACAAGGTCCTCTGCACACCACCCAGAGCTTTGCAAATCACTTCTGTTGCAGAAAGTGTTGCTTCCACCTAAAAAATACAAGAGGCAAATTAGTTTTCTATTCCGAATTCAGTGTATTTATGTTTATGTTTAGGCGCAGTTTCATTCGATTATTGAAGCATTAAAATAGAGGAATCATAGGTGATTAAACCCATTTATCTGTACGCCTTGATACTTCAAATAAATTTTATTATAATGGAAACATAATACATGAATATCAGGGTAGCCAGAATTAAATATTTTTAGAGGGTTCAGAAATAAAAAGTCAATAATAAATATAGTTAAAAAAAACTAAATACAGGTTTTGGAGCACTTCTAACAAAGAAGTGAAAAATTACTCCATATTCCATTTTCATCTATCGGGCAACCCACGCATATTCACAATAAAACTAGTATTATTTGTATTGTATGAAGATATTTTTACTACGCTGTTGTCTTATCTATTATACTTATAAAAATTTACTTACGGGTACTTAACTTAAATATTTTTGAAACTCAACTTAAATATTTTTGAAACTGTTGTCCTGCTGCTAACTATTGAAAGTCTTTACATGCTCTGATATCGTATCAACAAGATGAAACAGATTCTTCTTTACTCATGTTGATTACCAATTTCCTATAAAACAGGTACACTATAAAATAGTTCTATAATTTTCTTTGGTATAGTTCTAAAATTGTTTCAGTATTCGCCCCAAAGCACTAAAGTCTAGATACTCGTAATTTCCATGTTTTCAAAGCTGAGAAAATGCCAGCTGCTACTAATTCACTTAAATTTAGACACCCAACTTTTTTCATAACATTACCAGGTTTGGCTAACACACCTGTTACTTAGTCGCGCTAAAAGCTTGTCTTCATAAAATAAGAGAATTTATAAGTTTGTTCAAAAGTAAGTTTTGAAACTCGATTTACCCATTAGTTAAATATCTGCTATCTGCAGCTAGTTAAACATCAAGAATAAAAATGGGTGCTTTAAGCAATTGTATTTATTATGCATTCTCAACCACAATGTTGTTTTTTATTAATATTTAGAAAAAACGAACATGTATGTGAAGATTAATCAATGTAGACGAACCTCGAGAGGTTAGCCATGATCGAACGAAGTGGCAATCGATAGATCCCTCCGGATACCCATGGGAACTTATGGCGTGAGTATATTATTTATGTATAAAAACACATCTGGACGAATAAAACATTTTTTTTTATTTCGGTAACCGACCGAGACTTACAATTCGGTATGCGTTATTTATTAAATATTTTTATTCGATAGTAAACACGAAAATAAAACACTAATTTGAATATTTTTCATTTTAAATGAGTAATTGTAAAGTTATGATTTTTTAAGCATTGTTCAACTTTTGTACTTAGTGACGTCATCGATCGATAAAATCACGTAGCAACATGCAAATGAAGCGAAATGTTTTATAAAAATGTTGCTGATTGCAAAACATATCAAGAATTTGTGATGCCAAATGAAATTATTAAGATATTATACTAAACAAACCTATGATTTTCGATATTTTATTAATAAACTGCAAACCCGTATGTCTTTGAATTGAAACAACATTGAAGGTCAAACACTGTTACAGTTTTTTGATAAAATAACAGTCATCTTAGCTTCAATTTATATAATTTCAAGAAAATATTGTTTACATAATATCTCGAAATGGTTTTGTAATCAGTATCACTTTAGTAAAACTTTGCATACCGAATTAGGATCTAGAACTATTAAATCACTATAAAGTACTTATATTTCCAGATTGAATGAAATAGCACTATCTTATTTGTTGCCACCTTTTGTTGCATGGTTGCAGACCTATCTTAAGTAGTAAAAGTGCGCCTAATTCTGAAGCTCTAGCTACCCTGTTTGGGATTTATAGCCGTATATCATAGATATATTATGCAATACTTGCGTATATATATTGGCAATACAAAATTGACAGCAAGACCAAAAACAACGGTGTGCATGCATGAGTGTGTGTGCGTGACACTAGATTACTAGCTAGCCCTATTAAAATTTATAAAAATTCACATATTTGCTATTTTCGAAAAAAAAATCTTTTATCATACTTGCAATAAATTTTCTATTGTTTAAGATCTAAAATAAAGCCTATAGACTGCTGCTTAATACAGTCTTAAATAAGACTTAAATGGTTAAAAATTCAATGTTTGCCGAATCATATGTATTTAATTAGGATTTTGTGGTATACATTTAAAAAAAAACACCAAAGTTTAGACTACAATTATCTTTCATGTTTGATGCCAAAATCGTTGTAGGCTGTCGTGTCCGTGAGAGGTCACGCTTATTTTACACATAGATTATGTGCCGTTATACATCTATGCCGTGAATATAGTAGGTATGTATGTGTATGTAAAGCGATGATTTGGGAAACCTATCGCCAAGAATCCCTTATTATTCTAACTTTATGGCATACGATTTCTCTCTTTCGTAGTTTAATTATAGTGGACCATGGCAGCCATTGTGCTTGCGTGGTTGAAACAGCTGTGATTTTTGCCTCTTTTTTGTTTCTCTTAGTTAAAAAATACTTAAGACAAATAAGTTTGTTTAATAATTAGTAATTAATTTGATTTACAAGTGTGTTGTTTGCTGTGTGGTGTCGGCTTAAAATAACACTACCCCATTTCTTCCGGTGGGTGTACGTAAGAGACGACTAACGGTATTGGGGGCTCCTTGGCGATGAGGTTGGAGACCCATCACCAACAACATTTATTCCACCATCTTTCCCCCACGCAACTTCCAAAAGTGGATGAGGAATTTCTGATTTCTTAGCTCTGGCTACCCCTTCAAGGGATTCATGGCCGTGAGTATATGTATGTATATACAGTTCTCCGAAATTAATAATGCGCATAGAAATATTCGTCACTATTCAGGAACAGATCGTGTTCGCCGAGCGTCGGGATACGATATGTATATAAAGTGGTTAAGTGCGTATCATAATTTATCAGTAACGGAATTTGATTCGATGATCCATGTCGATTTTCGTGATGTTCGATAAGTCCAAAATGCGAGGATATCCACACGATTGCCAATATGCTACAATCTTTGTTGGATTGATTTACTTTACGGAACGGAATAAAGTTAAAATTAAATTCACATTTGAAAACAAACCAAAGAAGGGTGTATGATACCAGCTCTATATAATTCCACACGGAGAAAACACGTGCGGTCACCAATAATATGTAAGGAAAGACGATTGACATTGACGGACCTTTGACAGCCCGGCGACAGCCACCGCCCGCCCGAATCGTTTTCTTTTGAGAACGCATGATATTGACTCGTATTACTTTAAGACAAGTTGCAAAATTCAAGTGCATCGTTTAGGGCGCTGTCGATTCAATTATTCGGATTTTTCCGGAATACGAGAACTACCGAAGATCTGCATGCGCATTATTAATTTTGCAGAACTGCAAGTGTGTTGAAAAATGTCGTATGACACATGAGAGCGATGAGTCATTAATGCGCTTGGTTAATTAATATATCATATTCGTATCCACCTTGACGCAATGACCAACTTTGCTCTCTTGTATCAAATGTTATATAATATTACTAGTTAATCCGCGCAACTTCGTCTGTGTGACATTAGACTAAGTTTCTGTAGTTCAGGCGTGATTGTGAGTACTAAACATCTAAACTACCTAAAATTATACCCATTTAGCGTTTTATACAACTAAATCCAGAATTTATGAAAAAGAAATACAAACTCCAAACCCCAGTTTTAGCCTTTTAGGGTAAAATTATGTTTTTTCACTGCATAAATAATTCAAAAATGTAGTCTTACTCATCTTACATTTTGTATACTTCTAGGACTACAATTAAAAAAGATACATATTAACTTCGCTTCCCTACTTCATACCTTTAGGGTTAGAGTTTCTAGAAAATCCCTCCTTAGTTCTTAGTTTTTTAGAATTTTTTTTCTATTCTTAATAATATATAGTAATATTAATAAATAACTTACTCCATCAATCAGCGCGACGCCATAGTCCAACAACGATTGAAAAACCATTTTGGCTCCTTCCTCGGAATACAAAAATTTATCCTTGTGTATCCTCTGCACCTTATCAGCCGCATCGCCATGCCATATAACCGGCTTTAATCGGCTGCGTGCAGACCACTCCTGGTAGTCCATTTCCCTCAGAAAATTGGGGTCAAAAGATGTTCGATGTTTGTCATCCCCTGAAATGATTCTCAGTTAATATTGAATAAAAAAAAAGAGAGATAGTTTATGTTATTAAATTTTTAAAAGGAATCCAATGACTTTTAGATTTTTCTGATTTTTCAACTAACGAATTTAGTTATCGATAGCTGAGAAGATGATGAAATAAAGGTGCGTCTGGAAAGAGATATAAACATCGGCACTGATCAGATAGGATCTAGTGCGATAGGTATGTGATTTTAGGGTTTCGTAGCCGAATTCGAATTCGAAAAAAACGAATTCCTTTAAGTTCGTCATATTATCTATCTGACCGTTCTATCTCACAGCATTTTATTCACGAAACTATTGAGAATAAGTGGCAGAAAATTTATAGGTAATTGTAAACTTATAAACCGGTCCCTATTTTAAAAGATAATTTTCTATCTAAGTCTGAAATTTTTTAATAAGAGGGCATTCTTGAAAAGATTGATGACAATAAATAAATCCCAAGAGGTTTGCAATTTTTGAGGTATCCCTTGCTTTTGTTGGTGGCAAGGGATTTTGTTTGAAATGCAGTGTTAGAGTAGACCAGGCTTTTAGAGATATATATTTGTGCCAAAATTTAGTGCTTGGACACAGCGTATTAAAAAAATGGAGACAGATTAAGTAATTGCAATGGAGACTTACATATAATTGTAACTTCATCGTTGCTGAAGTGTGCCGACAAAATTTTCGATTCTGGTATATCCAACACATGCAGAGCTTTCTGGTGTGTATCAGTGTTGTAACATTGGTTGCACCTACAAACCAATATTAGTTAACTTATTCTAAGTGAGAAAAAAAGGTCTTTATTGCACATAACAAAATAAATATTTTTATAAAATAAAAATAGTATGAGTTTTAGTATTTTTTCACGATTCAACACAGATGATCTTGATATGATGATGCTTAGATTTGGCAGCACCCCGAACTGATTAAATAGTAAATATCATACAAACACATATACTCACGGCTATAAAATCCTAGAAGGGGTAGCCAGAGCTATGGAATTAGAAATTCCTAAGCCACTTTTTAAAAGTTGAGTGGGGAAAAGATGATAAAATAAAGGTTGTTGGTGAAGAGTCTCCAACCGCATCGCCCAAAAATCCCTTAAAAGTCCCAATACCGTTCGCCGCCTCTTACTTACACCCACTGGAAGTAATAGGGTAGTGCTATTCTAAGCCGAAACTTCACAGCTAATATCATATGTATTAAATCATAATGCAATATGTATAGTTATTTGCAAAATTGTGATTTTTAAATTGGTTTACTAACGTCTATCAGATTCAAAGGTGCTTTTTCATAAATTGTGAAATAATAATTTTGAAGAATCATAAATTATACAATTAAAACTATAGCACTTTGAAACCATCTTACCGACAATTATCTCTGAGCCAACAATCTTCAAAACTCAGTAACTTGCCATCTTTAAACTTGACACTTAGAGTACCATCTCTTACAGTCAGATCCTCCACTAGTATTGAGTTTCCTATAAGTCAGCAATTAAAAATAATCATCTTAATACATTATTTATATTAATTAAAAAAACCCTATAACTTTATATAAAGAAATAATATAAGTGTTGTCATAAACAATAAGCTTTCAACCAATCATTAGAATAAATCTTAATATATTACATATATTCACTTTAAAAATCCAATAAATTTAGATTAATAAATAATGTTTCCTGTACCATAAGTGTTGTCATAAAGAATACGCTTTGGACCATTCATTAGAATATTTTATAAAAGTAATTATTATGTCTACCTATTTCGATACGATATTGCAGACAAAACACTTGATTATCCAAAAATGAAGATGTCGACAAGAAATTTCGCATAAAATGCCATTTAGGAAACTATTTAGATGATCTTTAGTTCTAACCAAACTTAGATCACAGAATGAGATATTTGTATTTTTTATAAATTCAATTACTAACCTGCTTTCATAATGAAGGGACCGTGAAGCCATCATTTACGACTATGCAAACAGGATGGACTATGTCCAAATCACCCTATTCAGAGTAGGCTGTGTATTGTAAAATACGTTTAGTTTATGCGTTTGGTCGGGATATTTCCCATCGGAGTACCCAGAGTATAATTACGACCTATATACATAATAATTAGTTGTAAACTCAGAACCGCATCGTATTTAAACTATTTAGAAATACACGCACGACGAATCAGGGCTATTTTAACTGACTATACGGCACAAAAACTAAATATTAAAGTATTGCAAAAGAAATAAATCCAAATTTGATAGCTAAAATCAAAACTACATAGAAAATTACACTTATTTAGCAGTACGGATCGTAGTATCAATTAAACATAAAAAACATTATACCTTTACCCTCCTCCATTGATATTATTTTTACGTTGTGTTATGGTGAATGAGTTTTTTTTTGTAAAATCACTGATTACAAAACTTTTTATGTCCAAGTCAAAGAGATAACTGCAGACACCAACTTCAAATTAAAATCATTGCTTACAAAGGTTAACTTTTGACAAGCGTATGACACAATTGATAAGATAAGTTACATTATTGTGGTAATACAACTTGCGATTATCATTTGCCCTTTGGTTAGTGTATTTAATTAACATAACATAAACATAATCGTTCACGCCGAATATCCCCGAAGGGGTTGGCAGAGGTACTAATACTTCTGAACATCACGTGACTTAGTCACCCGGTGTTCAGAGTACCCACGTTTTGCATGGACAGTGTACTCACGTGATAGGGGGCAGGCCTATCGCCGTTTTGTACGAATACACTGTCACATGACTAAGTACAACTCAGCCATGTGGGTTTCCTCACGATGTTTTCCCTCACCGTTAACAACCATGATAAATTAACCACACATATGTCTTTACAAAAGACAAATTGGTGTAGGCCCGACCCGGGATTTGAACACTAGTCGCTTACACGTTAACCGGTGTTCTACCCATTGAGCTATCACGTCGTCACCATTATATATAATAATTTTATTTATTTATTCATTAGGTGAGTAAAACTGATAACAATCTTAGACTGACATAAAATTATAGGCAATAATAATCGGGTGACCACGGCACCAGTAGGTGTGCCGAAACGTCGTCGGGCAAACATATCACGTAAGTGGTTTTAACATGTTCGTTGGTTAAAATCGATTAATTATATATGTCGTAGGATGATTTGATGTTTAGGTTTTTTGCAAAAACCTAGGGATTTTGCAAAAATCCGGATAATTAGACAACGGTTATAATATTTTCTAATCTTACTAGGTTTTTTGCAAAAAAACTAGTTGGTTAAGTAAGATTGTACTTCTTTAATGCTGATTGGCTGATTTCTGATTGCTCGCCTACACTTATTCTGATTGGTTCGTCATTGTGGTATTGAGATATAATAGCTAGAGTTATAAAGGGTAAGAAATGATAACACTTATTTGATACCAGGAATTAAATATTTTTTTTTACTCTTTTGTTGGAGTAAAATTACAACCACGTTCAGATATTATACGCACATCAAGTTACCCCAAACTAAGTAACTAGTACCCATTTAGGGGCTTTTTAAGTGATTTTTGGGCGATGTGGTTGGAGACCCGTCACCAAAAACGTTTATTATTACCATCTTTTCCCCAATCAACTTCCAAAAGTGGCTGAGGAATTTATCATTCCAAAGATTTATAGCCGTGAGTATATGTATGTATGTATGTATGTTACCCCACAACAAGTAACACTTGTAGTATGGGATACTAACTCAGCGATATATTTAATATAATATAATACACATATGCTCATCACATAAATGTTGCTCTCAGCGGGGATTAAACCCGCAACCTCCAGACCAAAAAGATAGTCACCTATCCACTCGGCCACGGACGTTTTCAATACAGGTAGGAATAATAAAGTAAGTTATAAAGGGAAATGACAATACTATTTTTATACTTAGGAACTTTTTGTAACTAAAATTAAAATAACAATCAAATTAAATGTAGGTAGGAACAATGAAGTAAGTACGTCTTAATTAACAACCAATCAGAGATGACGTGTTTATGGGGCACTGCAATCGACCAATCAGTGTACAGTATTCATAAAAACTGACATTTCGTTTCGGAGTCATACTAAACCCACTAGTTTTTTTGCTAAAAATCTAGTAAGATTAGAAAAAATTATAACTGTTGTCTAATTATCCGGATTTTTGCAAAATCCCTAGGTTTTTTGCAAAAAACCTAAACAACAAATCATCCTACGACCTATATATATATAATTCACACCAGCTAAGATATGTGACTGTGAGAAAAGTCACTACGGAGATATTCAATAAACCGCTGACATTTTACTTTATAAGTAAGTTTGTTGAAAAAATAAAGAATATTTAATTAACATACTGGTATAATTATAAATTGCCTATAAACATAAATATAAGATGGATTTAATGATGACACATACTAGTCATAAATTATCTACTCAATGACATTAACTAACTTAGTTGTGATACCGGGTTTCGGTGTTATAAAAATTGGAGTTTCATTCGGCCTGGTGGGTGGTCGGATAAACTATCATTTAACATACATACATACATATACTCACGGCTATAAATCCCTAAAAGGGGTAGCCAGAGCTGGGAAATTAGAAATTTCTCAGCCACTTTTGGAAGTTGATTGGGGAAAAGATGGTAATAATAAATGTTTTTGGTGACGGGTCTCCAACCGCATCGCCCAAAAACCACTTAAAAAGCCCCTATACCCTTAGTCGCCTCTTACGATCACCCACGGGTAGAAAGGGGTAGTGTTATTCTAAGCCGACACTACACGGCAAACGACGGTAGTGTCGGCTATCATTTAACCAGTATTTATCAGTATTTCCCAATCTAGTGTTCTAAATGAATTAAATGTACTAGGATTATAACTGAGCTTTTGTATATGATATTGGGAAAATCTATTCATAAATCGATTATTATTTCATTAAAAATGTTTAATTTTCATAATTTGATATACTCAAATCATTTTTTTAAATCTATCTATCAGCCATTTTTATTTTTGAGCAAGTTAACTTCTGGGTACTTTCAATGCAGTAAATGTAAAATAGTTGTAGTACTCACAAACTAGTTTTACGTTCGACGTGCCTTTAGCCCTGCAACGGTTATCATTTGAATAAATATTCCGAAGAAACAAAACTTTTACAACTAACTGATCGGTAATTATTTTATCAATTATTGGTTTTTCAGAAAACAGATAAAATGATACTCGATATTTTTTATATAAGTTATGTCTAGACCTAACTAGAACCTATTAATTCGGTTGAAGGTACCTTCTTGTCTCAAACTTACCTCATTATACTTCAAGCTAGCTGAATAAAAAATTTAAATAACTTCTCAGAGATTGAGCATTGCTTATAATACTAGCTACTAATACATAATCATAGTTATCATTTGCTGTGTAGTGTCGTATTATGAGAGCACAAACCCCTCTCTTCTCAGTGGCTTTTGGAAATTTCAAGAATTTGATAATTTAGAAACATGATCCTTCACTATTGAACACATTCTGTTATAGGAGTAAGATCTCATATCAGGATATTTACACCCCATACCTTAGAAGGGGTGGCAGAGTCTGTTCATATGATATAGGGGTGACCATACCTAAGAATCCAAGTTATCCTTAAAAATATCATTATAAAATTCAGATGATTTGACTAATTCATACATATACTCACGGTATAAATCCCTAGAAGCCAGAGCTAAGGAATTAGAATTTTCTCAGCCACTTTTGGAACTTTAGTGGGGAAAAGATGGTAAAATAAAGGTTATTGGTGATGGGTCTCAAACCGCATCGCCCAAAAATCTATTAAAAAGCCCCAATACCCTTAGTCGCCTCTTACGTACACCCACGGAAAGAAACGGGGTAGTGCTATTCCAAGCCGACACTACACAAATTACTAATTCCTCTACGGCTGTATCTAAATGCAAACGCTGATGTGGGTATACGTATAACGTTTAGCAACTATCCTACATTGCCATCGCCAACTCCATTATATAGTACCATTTTTTTCTTTCCTGAAGCTAAATTTTTGAGTCAGAGAAATAATTATTTATTCTCTAGATTTTTTTTCTTATCAGTTGAATAAAAGGATGAAGCAATAACTGTTGCTGAGACCAATTAGTCAAAGTCTTCTTACTCTATACGGATTAAGAATAATTGAAAAAGAGTCAAATCTTCATTCTGCATATTACATTCTAGTATACCATGCCACCTTTGTAAGACCGAAGTTTTGTACGATAATATAATCGAATTAGAAAAGACCTATTATTACTAAGTATTGGACAGTTTTTCTAAATCAGCAAATAGCAGTAATGTTCATGCAATTATTATGTGGCAAAGTCTGTCTGAATTGCTCATTGTAATAAAGTATTATTAGAGTAAGCTGCAAAGTGTTAATAAATAAAGGAAAGAAAAATTTCGACACTAGCGGGGATTGATCCCACAACCTCCGGGTATACGCCCCCGTCGCTCTGCCTATTGAGCTATAGTGTCAATGGCTTCTAGTGCGAAATTGCATAAGTGCGAGAAAAAAAAACTTTCCTTTATTGATTAGAAATAATCCCCACGTGAGGTTCTCATAAACAAATAACATTCTATTTACAAAGCGGTAAGTTAGTGTCAGCTGTGTAGTGTTGGTGGCTTACAACCCCATTTATTAGCTCACTACCCCATTCCTTCCCGTGGGTATTGGTAAGAAGCGACTTAGGGTGTTGGGACTTTATGAGTGATCTTTGTGTGATGCGGTTTCGGACCCATCACCAACATCAATTATTTTACAATCCTTACCCCACTCAACTTCCAAAAATGGCTGAGCTATTTCTTATTCTGAAGCTCTGGCTACCCCTTCCAGGAATTTAAAAAAAAAATACCGATCCTTTAACATAGGGGAATAAATGACCTTTTGTAGCTGCTGCACAGTTGCTGAAATAAAAAGTCACATTAGTATATTTCATAACATTGATATTGATGATAAATAGTTATAAGAAGTTCTGAAAGACTTTACCAAACCCATGATTTTTCGACATGGTACAATTCGATATTGTATTACTATATATATATATAATAATATAATAAAATATACGCTATATACAAGCATACATCTAGCTAGACTATAGACAAAATATGAGTAAAGAAAATATATTTAATATGAAAAATGAACGTTACATTTTCTTCGTTCGAATTATGGAACACGTATGCGAGGCACTTTGCCGTATTTCACACTTTGTACATCAAACAAAACTGAATAGAGCTCAGTGTGCTGCAAAAAAGCTTTTAGGAACTGTAATTACAAACTCTTCTTTTTACGCTTGCCGCAAAAAAAGATGTTTATTTAAAACTATACAGCGTTAACTATATGATAACAGTAATATTTGGAATTGTATATAATTATATAATGAATAATTGAAGTAAATATAAAAAATCTCATCAACATCTCATAGCATGAGCATTGCTTATTATTAATAATAAGATATTACATAGGCATAATTATCATTTGCTGTGTAGTGTCGTATTATAAGAACACAAACCCCTTTCGTCTTAGTGGCTTTTGGAAATTTGAAGAATTTAGAAACATGATTCTTCATGATTGAACATCTTCGGTTGTATGAAGAAGTATCACAATGGTTCTTTTTTCTGGCCATACATAGATTCTCAATACTGAAGTTCAGCAGTAAGTAGGATGCAGTATACAGCTCGTTGTATTGAAGGTGTTCCATTTCTATAAGACTTTAAATGTTTCACGTAAACGAGTAAAGTGGAAGGGCAACATTAAGTAGTGATTTAGAAAAATAAATTGCTATAAACAATAGTTCTGAAGCACTGGGTACCCCTTCTAGGGATTTATAGCCGTGAGTATATGTATGTATGCATATACATACATTCAAACATACATATACTCACTCTATTAGTTCCCATTGGGGTAGGCAGAAACTATCGAACGCCACTTTGTACGATCCTGACAAACCTCTCTATTTTCGTTTACATCCATCAATCTTCTCTTACATGTTCTTTTATTCTCAAAATAAATACAAATAATATAAATACTTAAAATCGATTGCAAATACCGGATTCGTCCCAACTTACTCCGTTTGTCGATAGCTCGAGAGGTTTGTCAGGATCTTACAAAGTCGCGATAAATCGTTTCTGCCCACCCCAGTGAGAACTAAAGGCGTGAGAATATGAATGTTTATATAATTTTTTTTTTTTTCATTTGAAACATTTTGAAAGTTAATGAAGAAAGAAGAAATGAAGAAAGAAGAAATAAAAATAATAAAAGAAATAAAGGACCATGGTACATATTAGTTATTGTAAATATTACTTAGTTTTGCTTCGCCGTAGAGGGGGTAAAAAACTTATACCTCACCGCTTGAATAGTATTGTGATGACACGTTCTGATCTGACCAAAATACTTACGCAACGCACTGTATCATTGAATAATGATCCCAGCGGTAAAGTGATCTACCCTCTTTAAGATTTATGGCACACATCACTCTCGAGTGTTATCTCGTATACCATTAATGTGGGTCTAGCTATAGATCCATGTATAATACAAAATACAAATGGCGCTCAGTTTAATCATTAAAATTAAGAGTCTCCATGTATGAAAATAAAAAGATATTACTCAATAAATTAAGGCTACTCTGTCCTTGAAAGATTACGAGATTTCATTTTGTAGTAAATGTAAATACTAGCTTTTTGCCGGCGACTTCGTCCACGTGGACTACATTTTTCGCATCCGGTTTATTTGTAATCCGGGTGGTTAGTGGTGGATCTCCATCCAAAATAATCGCTGAAGTAAACGGATAGAGAGATAATGCTTGCTATTATTATATATACATCACTATTCTAAGACAAACAAACATGCATAGCGACATGATAGTCCAGTGGGTAGAACACCCGCCCGAAAAACAGAAGGGCGTGAGTTCCAATCCTGGGACGGGCCTACACCAATTTGTCTTTTCTAAAGACATATGTGTGGTTAATTTATCATGGTTGTAAACGGTGAGGGAAAACATCGTGAGGAAACCCACATGGCTGAGTTGTACTTAGTCATGTGACAGTGTATTCGTACAAAACGGCGATAGGCCTGCCCCCTATCACGTGAGTACACTGTCCATGCAAAACGTGGGTACTCTGAACACCAGGTGACAAAGTCACGTGATGTTCAGAAGTATTAGTACCTCTGCCAACCCCTTCGGGGATATTTGGCGTGAACGTTTATGTTATGTTATGTTACTATTCTAAGCTAACACAACTTTTTTTTACAAATAGCTTGAATCACCTGAAATTCGAACCTGGGACGATTGATTCATATTAGTTATATAAATATTCATAGTAGTTAGTTATACCGCTACGCTACTGGGACGTTACCGGCGGTGTTCAATTTTCAATGCACTTCATTTTATATTAATCTTACTATTGACAAACAAATTTGTCATTTAAATGTACATTTATTTTGATGAAAATTAATGAAACCCTTAATCTTTCCGAAATGATCATTAAATAAAGAGTCTGATGTGAAGTCCATCGACGAAAAAAATAATTGCTACAGTGCACAGCACCAAATATCTCTAATCCATCCAAATGCAAACAATATTTTTGTTTTCCATCGGGTATATCATTTTTTCGGGATAAAAAGAACCTTATTATTTAATTTACACTTCTAACTATACGTTTGCAAAATTTTAAAGCAATCGGTTCAGTAGTTACGGCGTGAAAGCGGAACAAAGAAACAAACAAACTCACTTTCCGATTTATAATATTAATAAGGAAATGGTAACGTACTGTCGTCATCTAGGGCTCACAATGAAAACCAGTTCCAAACCAGTTGTGGCCCCAATTTTGCAAAACCATTCTTTTAACACCTGTTGTATTATTTTGTGCTAAATAAAATATTTCTTTCTTTCATTCAAGCCACTCGAACCAAGAAAAATGAAGTTTAAGTTAGGCGAAATAAACCGTCGATTACTGTTTTTTTTTACCTTTGTGATTATTACCTTAGAGATTATTTTAATTTTCAAACAATATATCAAATATATTAAACAATATTTCAAACAAGCGACATGATAGTCCAGTGGATAGAACACCTGCCCGAAAAACAGAAGGGCGTGAGTTCCAATCCTGGGACGGGCCTACACCAATTTGTCTTTTCTAAAGTCATATGTGTGGTTAATTTATCATGGTTGCTAACGGTGAGGGAAAACATCGTGAGGAAACCCACATGGCTGAGTTGTACTTAGTCATGTGACAGTGTATTCGTACAAAACGGCGATAGGCCTGCCCCCATCACGTGAGTGCACTGTCTAAGCAAAACGTGGGTACCTTCTCTGGAAACTAGATGGCGCTTGCCATGTGAGTTCAGGAGTATTGGTACCTCTGCCAACCCCTTCGGGGATAAACGGCGTGAACGTTTATGTATGTTTATGTATTATGTTCAAACAATATCAATGTTTTCCATTTTCTAAACTTGATTAACTTATTAAAAACAGTAAGTTTTTTTTACTCAATACTCAATCACATCGAAAAAACAATTTTAAAATATGAAATATAATTCGGAACAGAAATGAACGTAAGCCGGGTGAGTCGGGACGGGACTAGTGGTTTCCAAAATTGTCTGAAGGATAGAGGTACAATAACTGTGAACGGACTGTAGGCTGCATGGTTGAAAAACCTTTGCCTGTTCATTAGACAAAAAGGAGAAAAAAAACTTTGAAGTGAGGTTAGGTTTTGTTCTCTAAACTCTAAACAAAACAAATATTCAAAAGTTAGTTAAACAATTTAATTCAAGGATCACTTAGTATTTAACCAGAGTTAATATCAGCCGAGAATAGATCTTAAGTTATCTATGAATGATTGGTGAACTTCACTTTCCGGTTATATTTTCACTATTACCATGAAAATTTCGGAGGTAACACATTTTTTATATTTCTTTTATGTCATATTCTGCCTCCGTGGTCTCGCGGTTAAGGGCTTTGTTTCAAGTACGGAAGTCCCGGGTTCCATCCCCGGGTGGTAAAATCACAAATTTAATTTGAAACATTTAACCCAGTTTGCTAGAATATTCCAGGTCTCAATCACCTGTACATCCGAAAATTTTAATGATTCCGTGCTTCGGAGGCCACGTTAAGTCGGTCCAGCGTGGTGGACTATGTCCAGATCTCAGTGAGGATGTCATACTCAACTAACCCAATATACTAGTAACTTAGGTTAAGCTAAGGGTTCAGCTTTCATAAGTTATGTGTGGTTATATTTCACAGGGAGGTGAGATAAATAGTTCCATCTTGAAACTCTCAGTACTTTTATTAAACTACACTTTGTCATTTGGTATGTAATCTCTGCTTAGAATAGAACAAACCCATTTCTGCCTGTTGGTGACTAAGGGTATTAAGTATTTGTTCATCAATGTGGTGGAAGACCCATTACTTACCATCCTTATATAATCTTTAACTAACCAAATTAACAAAATTGTTTGTGGAGTATTTTAAACTCAGACTATCCCTTTTTGGGATGTATAGCAGTTAGCATATGTATTGGTACAAAATACTCTATAAGTATTAAGCTAATATTGAATTTTGAACACAATTTCAATGTTCCATTAACTAAACTAAGTAACAATATTGGTATTTAATTTCAGCTTCCAGGAGATGAAGATTCTGGAGTTACATGCAGAACATATGTTTTCCAAAATGAAAGCCATACTCTAGGAAATGCACTTAAATGTATCATTAGTAGATAGTAAGTATCTTTTATTTCACATTATGAATTACTAATCTTTAAAATTATAAATTAATTACAGATACTCTTAATACATACATATTCTCACGGCTATAAATCCCATAGCGGGGTAGCCAGAGCTTTGAAATGAAAAATTCCTCAGCCACTTTTGGAAGTTAATTGGGAAAAGATGGTAATAATAAATGTTTTTAGTGATGGGTCTCCAACCACATCGCCCAAAAATCACTTAAAAAGCCCCTATACCCTTTGTCGCTTTGTACGATCACCCACGGGTAGAAATGGGGTAGTGTTATTCTAAGCCGACACTACACGGCACAATACTCTTAATCAACCTTAAAATTAGCAGAATAAAGAAATTAATTAAACCATGTCCCGATTTAAAATTAAATAAAAAAGAATATAATGTACTTAGGTTGATTTACACACTTTATAATAAAAGTTTCATAAAAAAAACCACCCTTATTTCAGTGAAGATGTCCGATTCTGTGGCTATACAGTGCCTCATCCAGCTGAAGACAAAATGCACTTTAGGATACAAGCGCACGAAACACCAGCCTTGGAAGTACTTAAAAGAGGACTTACAGATTTAGAAAAAGTTTGCACTCACACAATGGAGCTGTTTGAGAAGGAAGTTGATCAATTTAATAAATCTACTACAAAAACATAGTCTACGGATTTTTGTTCTAAAATTGTACCTATTTCTGTGAAAATTAAACACAAATTGAATTTAAATATAATTCTATAATGGGTTGCAATGATATGGTTGGTTGGTTGATCTGCCTAGTTGCACTTTGGTATTGACTCCCCAAGATATTGATGTTGCAAACATTACATTATGTATTGCAAAATAAAAAATTTTTTTTTTAAAAATACAAGAGTTATGCTTAACATATTATTATTATAACAGTTCTGATTTTGTAATGCCTTTATTTATCTCCAACTAAGTATTTAAGGAAATGATCCATATTTATTAAATAAGTTTTTAATGATTTATTAAAATGCAGTTTTTTTTTTACATTGTGTGAATGACAATACATTCCACACCATGTCTTATCTAACCCTCTATATGGTGTGTATTTTCTAGTATCACCAGCCCCCATAGCATCAAGTGTGAATTGGTGTCTCATGTGACAAGAAGGAAGAAGATTAGTACAAAATCTAGCAATAACTCACTCATGTGACATACTCTCTCTAGCACATACTTGTCACTAATTTTTTTAACTAACAATGGACCTGAACTAAACAAGATTTCTCAGTTCTTCTGGTATTTTAACTTCCATGCCGTCAAAGCACATATCTGATCTTAGAAATTAATGAGTGCCATTATACAATGTATTGTGTAATAGGGAGTGGAATGTTCTTGCTTTGGAAGGTACTGAAGTGATTTATTTCATTTTAACCATGTAGAGGGAACTTAATTAGTAGGGTCTAAGGCTAACTTGGAAAAGAACCCTAATTTATAGTTTTTTAAAAATTTCTTTGGAGTTATGATACACTTGGAGATTTCATGCACATTCCCTTATGAAAAGAACAGGAAGTTATGGGAGTTTTCCCTGTATGAAGGGTATTGAAAATTACCAAGTATTGAAATACTTTTGACCATTATAACTTATTTCCAAATAGGGAAATCTATGAAATAATTATTACCCCTTAGTACTAAGTGGGACAAAGGTTCAAAGCAAATTCACTACAAAGAGCAGAATATCTAGTAGAAAATGACAGTTTATGTCCTTGTACTTTTGCTATCCCTCATTACCATAGAATAACACTACTTAATACTTATCAAGTTGGATAAAATCAGAATGATTGGTAGTTTCCCATCATTTACGTTACAGTGCAGACATCTCAAATAAAACTAATCATATTTTTACAGAGTAGTTGTTTATTTTCTGTTTGTATTCATTTCAAAACATTGAAAATTAAGCTTTGAACTCAGAGTAGGGTGACTTGGTAAGAGGAATGTCCCTCCACAAGTCTGGGGTGAGGTAAGCGTATGTCTTGGCAATAGCAGCATAGGTAGCTTTGGCAAAGTTACCAAGAGTACCAGTTGACCCTCTTGCTGATGTGTAGCAGTCTTGAACACCAGCCATCTGAAGAAGCTTCTTGGGTACAGGTGCAGACACAATACCAGTACCACGGGGAGCGGGAATCAATCTAACAGTAACTGAACCACACTTGCCAGTGACCTGAAACAAATAATGTTATGGATATAGCTATGACTTTTCTTGAAGTCCTATCTAACACAAGACAGAAATAAATCAGACGTCAAAGAGCTTCATCGGTCAGACCTCAAGTGGATACCACGAATGAAATTAAATATTTTCTCATCATATCATTTGTAATAGCACCATAAACATTTATACGAAAAATAGTAAAGTACCTTGCAAGGAACTGTGTGAGGCTTTCCAATCTTGTTACCCCAGTAACCTCGACGAACAGGCAGAACTGATAGCTTGGCAAGGATGATGGCTCCTCTAATAGCAGTTGCTACTTCCTTGCTGCATTTGACACCCAATCCAATGTGACCGTTGTTGTCACCAATGGCTACAAAAGCCTTGAAACGAGTTCTCTGACCAGCCCTGGTTTGTTTCTGAACTGGCATGATTTTCAAAACCTCGTCATTGAGAGAGGGGCCAAGGAAGAAGTCAATGATTTCAAACTCTTTGATGGGCAGTGAGAATAGGTAGATGCTCTCAAGTTTGTCAATCTTTCCTTCACGTACTAGACGGCCAAGTTTGGTCACTGGGACCCATTCCTTTTGATCTTCCTTGCCGCGTCCACGTCCACGACCACGGCCTCTGCCGCGACCACGTGGTCCCCCACGACCGCGGTCACCACCGCCACGAGATCCAAAGCCACCACGGAATCCCCCACGTCCACCGGCTGGAGCTGCGTCCGCCATTCTGTAATTATACAATAAATGTTATATCCACAAAACTTCACCACCTTAGAGACTGCTATTTACAATAAAATTCAGACGCGCAATGGCCATCACTGTGTCTCCACTATGGTAGATACCGCGAATGCTTGGATTATTAGTTCTCATCATATTACACACACGTGGCTTTAAGTTAAGAATGACCAAAAAATACAGATATTTACACAAATGAAACATTTATCGGAAAACAATATATAGTTTGGTTGATTGCGAAAAATATTTAACATATTTATGCTTACATGACTATTTTTGGTTATAAATTAAAATAACTTACGTAGATACGTGAGCACAGCGAAGCGTTCGAAAACAAAATGGCCGATTGCAGAGTAGAGAATATCCGAAAGGATGAATTCACTCAACTTAAATTAGTGCTGTACTCGCTTTTATAAATGACCGGTTTTTAAACAATCGATTGTATATTCGAATAGGTCCAGTTTTTTGAAAAGTGTATACCTAACTATGTTTACTTTAGCGTATTAACGTTATTTCTACCCATTACTCATTATTTACCCATGTTCTAATTGTATGTGCGTACAGCAGAAATCGTATTGTTATCGATTAACACTGAAACACCTTCGTAGTTTTACGGCAAATTATAAAACCGTCCACGGTTTTACCGAGCCATGCCGTTCCACGGCAAATAATATAAGCGGTCACGGGTTTACCTTTTCCATACAATGTATCCAGTCACGAGGAAAAAGATGACACAGATAAAATAGATCTTATGTTTTCATATGACATTGCATTCTAAACATAATCGTATGTATCTTTGGCAGCCGGCAAGTGTGACGCAAGCTTGTCATTGCTACTGACTAAATTTGTATGCGATTCAACAGTTTTGTGGACTATAAAAAAGCCCTTCAATCGATGGAAAGAAGGCTACCCGTGAATATCTGCAGACAGGAATAAAGACTACAGTAGGCAGATTGAGAGTTTCAATCGAAATTTCGTTTTTGATCACAATGATCGAGTTCCATACATCTGAGTGAAAACAATACAACACACAACAATATATACAGGGCGATTACGGGGTCGTGGAGCAAGAAAGAAGCATTTAACTTACTTTCTCCTAAGCATCACGATAGGTTAGGACTAACAGTACACCAGCGACTTATTTAAGTTTACACTGCGACTATTCGAAATATGGTCACCCTACTATTTCCCAAGAATTTTTTTGTCAAGTGCATGGACTTAACAATCGTTGCAGTAGTTGCAATTGATATGACGATATTGCTGATGAAACATCTCACTTGCTCTGGTAGTGTTGTGTGTTTGATAGTAAAACATAACCATATCTGATCGCTCGATATTAGAAAATGGGTACGGGGCGGAGGCATAATTAATTTATTTTATTTTAAATCTTTGTTTCGTTATTATTTATTGTTATCGTTTATTGACTTTGACGTGTTGTCACATTATTACTCATAAATTATTAAGTATTTTAACAAAGAGTTTGTTTTCTAAAAAGGTGTAATATAAAAAGTAGGTGACCACGCATTTAGAGCCAGTAAATAAAAATAAGTAAATAACGAATCATCTTTGTTTCAATTAAAATAAATACAGGTAGCATCGCAATCATTTACTAAGTCAGAAAAAATGGTTGGGATCACGACCCCGAAATCACCCTGTATATACATATATTGTTGAATACAATAAATGTCTCTTTTACTCCAGATGCTAAGGATAGCGTTACTTTACTGCGTAAAGTCAACGATTCCAAAGATTCTATAAAACTCGCAATCCGCCTACGGCGGCAGCAGGTGCGAATACAACGAGTTATTAAATGTATGTATGAAAACGTGATTATGTCCTGTGATCATGTCGATCTGACTCTACTACTAGAACATGAATCGATGTTATCTCTCCATAACTGTTCACTAGAGCTTTGAAAGCTGTCTTTAATGAACTTCCAGATTTCAAAAAAGGACTAGGCATGTAGGCATCAATATGGATGAAACCATGCAACTATTACACAATATCCAGGGTAAATCTAGCATGTATGGACATCATTCAGAAAGCTGCGCTATACCTTCTCGTTCGATTTTCTTCTCTTCGTCCATATTGTGTGTGTGTATTGTTGCAAGATATTAGTTAAGATCCAAAGTTATGGTCCCTTACAATCAGCATCATAAGAGGCGTAGATTCATCCAAAGAGTAATGGAGAGGGCTATCTTAGGAATTTCATTACGATTAGAATACGTAACGAAAAGATCCGTAGAAAACCCAAGGTTTTTGACGACCCATAGAGGTGAAAAACGTATAGGGTAATGGGCAAGCAAATCAGGGAGCATTACACGCAAAACCCACGGACTTTGGGGCTCGAAGGCTCATAAGTTTTCTCCTTTGTTTTAGGTCGTTACCTTGTTTGCCATAGTCTTTGTACCACCAAATGTTTGAATATGTTGAACGGATTCAAAAATAATTTCTGAAACCAGTTAATTGATTTAGAAAAAATATAATCAATAGAAAGTTTTTTCTTTTTAACCGACTTTAAAAAAAGCAGGTTCTCAATTGGGAACGAATTCGACTGAATGATATTCTGAACTACGTATTTTACGCGATTACTCCGTCAATAGTCAATTGATCTCTTGGAAAAGTTGTCTTTCTGTTCGGTTGGATATCCAGGGTGGTCCCATTGAATTTTAATGGAGTTTGGTTCTGAGCTTATAAAAATATCAAAATATATACGTGGAAGACTCTGTTTTTTATCGAATTTTGTATGGAAAATTGGATTTAAGTCAAACCAAATGACCGTATTTTTATGATGTAAGAAGTCGGTTCCTCTCTTGATGAAAAAATATATTTCTGCTGTGAACGACAAAAAACTCAAAACTTAGGCCGATTTATAACTCTGTTAAACTTGAAACTGAATACCTATGCATACGATCAGAAATATATACATACATTACATATATACGCACGGTTACAGATCCCAAAAGAGGTAGCCATATATTTGGAATTAGAAACCCTGAGCCACTATTAAATGAGGAAAATATTAAAAAATAAACGTCGTTAGTGAAGGGTGAACATCGCTCACTAAAAACCTAAAAGCCCCATTACAAGAAATCGGTCGGTGTATTCTAAACTGACACTATATACATAAATCTTATTGTGTAAATGGAATCATACAATTCTTTGAAGAGGGATATATATCGTTGAGAACTACTATGCCCAAGGTGTGCAAAAAAGTCTTTGAGCAGCCAGTATCAAAAAAACCAAGATATTTCGCAAAGATGATTTTCATATTTATGTTAGCCAAATTATTTAGTGTAAGAAGTACCATTAAAAATAACTAACGTGTGCCAACTGAGAAAGATACTAATGAATTTAGTAAATAATGAAAAAACATGGAAATATAAAACAACTTTATTTACATGAGCAATAACTAATTTCCAAACAGTTTAAACCTTCATCTTTGTAGTAGACTACAAATGGGAAATATTTGATCCCGTGACAGGCAGCACCGTAGTTTCCATCTTTATCTAGCGCTATAACAGCGCCCATGAAATTGGTGTAAAATTTTGATATCCTATTGATAGCAGTTTGGGCTGCAACCTTTGGTGAAGCCCCTCTTCTCATCTCTTCGACAGCCAAGAAACTGAAAAGTAATGTAGAATTAGCACCTACTTCAGTTTGAATAATTTGTGACTAAATTTAGCACATAGGTTTCGGAGCAAACGGATTCATTTGTTTAACTAACATGATAGCTTTTTCTATTATGTTTCCTTGGTATATGCCTTGGCTGACATGCATTATTCACTAAGCTATTGTCGCGATAATAAGTACCATAAGGATATCAGTAGTCCGAGCTTAATAATTAAGAATTCCTCTTGCGAAGAATTCTTTTGGAAGTTGAGTGGGGAAGATTTGAAAATAAAGGATATTTAGTGATTAGTGTCCAGTCATCGGCCAACAATAACTAAAAGAAGGCTTCTCTCATCCACCCTGAGGGTTATTACCAAATACTACCAATGCCTACCTGGGTAGAAACCGTAGCATGACGTCACCATCGCCAGTAGCAGCGGCGGCTCCTACTTCGTTATCAGCATACGCACCGGAACCAGGAATGGGGGAATCACCCACCCTTCTGAAATATCGGACACTTTAGTATATTTTTGTAATGATCGTGGAGTTGTAAATTTTACTGAGAACAATGCGTTCTTTAAAATATGAAAATGTCATACTTGACAAGCTGGATAACCGCTTAAAATTAAACCATTTTAAATAATTTAAACAGTGATTTTTGAGTCTACTATCCAAGACGATCACGTTTCTCATTGACAAATACTATATCTATATAATACATCCTAATATATCAGCCGTGTAGTGCCGGCTTAGAATGTCACTACCCCTTTTTACCCACTGGTGTCGTAAGAGGCGAGTAAAGGTATGGGGCTATTTTATGTGGTTTTTGGGCGATGCGGTTGGAGACCCATCACCAACGATACTTTATTATTTCTACCATCTTGTCCGCTATCAACTTCCAAATGTGGCTGAGGAGTTTCTAGCTTTGAAGCTCTGGCTACCCCTTTTTGGTATTTATGGTCTTATATATACGAGTAATACATAATCATAATATACATAACTATTTATTACCGCCAATAGACGTCCACAGCTGGGTAATGTCTATCTTATACATTTCCATCTCTACAACATTCTATGTTGGTCTCATATAAGTTCCATATGATATGATATTTGAACTGAAATACTAAATTTTCACTAAAAAAAATTGACAAACGACAGAGACGAAAATAGAATTGCCCTATATGTTCCCAGTTGATGGAAAGCTTCTGATTTGCTATTTGACAAAGCGTTTTAAAATTCTAAACGTTATTCCAGAGTTAACGCTACCACCACACCATTTAACGTACAATGTTTAAATGATTTAATCATGAATGTATGCCCAATAAATGGAAAAAATCAGAATCAATGGTTACACACTTTTAACAATATTCCTTGCAAGTGTACAAAGTTGCAATTTACATGTTATTATGGAATGTGTAAGTTAACCAATGGTCCTATTTGAATTACTTGAATACGTAGAGAAATTCTTTAATATATTATTCAATTGCATTCCGTACCCAGGCATTTTAAATTTAGCACCATTCGTTGACGTACCCGCAGCTATATCGCCATTAATATCAATAGCTATCATTCCTATCGTATCATGGTTGGTGCTGGAAATGTCTGAATTGCTATGGAGTTTTTGATGCGGATTTCTATGTTTCGGTTTTGAATACGGTCCACAGTATTTTTTGGGATCAGGTGTAACGTCCTACAAATGAAAATAAACATAAACATTATGTTAACAAACATTTAATTAGTTCTTGAGGGTGATAGTTTCCAGTTTGGCAGAGGTATCAATATTTCTGAACACACGTGACAGCTACACCTAGTGTCCAAAGTAGGTACCCACGTTTTGCTTAGACAGTGTACTCACGTGATAGGGGGCAGGCCTATCGCCCTTTTGTACGAATACACTGTCACATGGCTAAATAAAACTCGGCCATGTGGGTTTCCTCACGATGTTTTCCCTCACGGTTAAAAACCATGATAAATTAACCACGCATATGGCTTTAGAAAAGACAAATTGGTGTAGGCCCGACCCGGGATTTGAACTCACGCCTGTCTGTTTACGGGCCCGTTTTCTACCCATTGGACTATCATGCCGTTTTTTTACCTTCATTACTTAATCACCAATGGCCACGAGAACTTGACTTGATTAGATCAAAAACATACAAGTCATGTCCAATCAATCATATTTTAAGGCTAAATCTTTTTGGAGTTTAAACGTAGTTGTTCGTATGTAACAGGTAGGAACTTACAGTCCAAAAGTTAGGTTGGCACTGATCTTCATTTCTCCATTTCTTCCACATTTGTTTAGACACATTCGTATTGAGGGATTCTTCTTTAAAACCCATTTGAATTGCAAATTTAGTAGCAGAGTCTCCAACTAGCAATGAGTGTTTGCTATGATCTAGTACATTACGAGCAACAGAAATTGCACTTTTTACTCTGCGAAGACAACCAACGGCACCGACGTTCATTGTCTTGCTGAAATAGAAAAGATTGATTTAATTTTATATATACGTACGTAGAACACAGATCAATTTAGCCCCTAAAAAATACGAAATGACAATTAAATATACAATGCACATATAAATGGCATCCATGACTAAGAAATAAACATATATGTGCAACAGGAAAATCATTGCTCTCAGCGGGGTTCGAATCTCCGCTCCCTCCCGGATCTAGAATCGGGTAACCCAACTCATAGACCACGGATGTCGTCGCTATGCTTACATTACATATTGCTAACATCAACCAAAAACTAAAAGAAGTTAATAAGTTATCACCAACACAGATGTCGCTTAGATTAGAGCTAACTCGATTACGATCATTTTCAAATTAATTCAATTCGCTTAGGTTATAGCATTTTTTACGTAGCAGGTTCCAAAACCTTGCAAGTTCGATTAAATTATACGAAAATTTGAATACCGATTTTCTTTATGAAGGAAAGCTGAATAAAAACATAAATTGTGCGTCCTAAATTTAACCAAATAATTCGCCCACATAACTTCAACAAGTTTCTCTGCAAACTGATTATTTGTAGCTGATAATACGCTCTGTTCGCCATGTCGGTATTTAACCAGAGTAAACACTTTAATGCCACATATTTGACATATTATTTTTTGCATCCCAAATCACATAGAATTGGTCAAAAACGTTGGCTTCGTCGTCGCGTTCAGTGAGGCACGACACGGTACAAAGAAGTAGCAAATAAATGTGTGGTGTGACGTGATAAACTAATTTTAGATTATCACACTACACCATCACTTGTTATTGATTGTTAGGCCATGTGGCTTCACCAAAAAATGTGGTGTGAATCGAAATGTCTGAACATTTATAGATAACAAAATTAACATTTAAAACAGGCTAACCAAAATATGTATACTTCAATTTAAACTAATGTAGTTTAAATTGAAGGAACAATTCAATTTGGCGTATTAATTTTGAGTTTATATTAATATGAAATTCTAAATCACATTGTTTCGTAACTGCTTCTGACATCATTTTCAATAAAGGTATTACTTCAACATATTATTGATCATTGTGACAACATAACTTATGTTCGTTTGTTCGATTTCAATGCATAACATAGCATAAATATAAGCATTCATTTGTATGACCGACATCCGTGGCCGAGTGGTTAGGTGGCTAGCTGCTGGGTGCGGAGGATTCGGGTTCAAAGCCAGATGAAGGCAACACTTATGTGATAAAAATAAATGTCGTTTCTTAGTCTTGGATTTTATTTATATGTGTATTATTATCCCATACTACAAATACGAGTAATTCAGTTGGACTGACTTTGGGCAAACCTGGGATCTTGATCATATGTCTTTAAATATTTATATTTATCAAGCTTTGGTTTTTAGCTAACTAGGCAGTTTTGATTTAGATCAGCACTATCACATGTTTTACTAGTAGTTTTTTTTAGTGTCGTGTAGTGTCGGCTCAGAATAACACTACCCCATTTCTACCCATGGGTGATCGTAAGAGGCGACTAAGGGTATAGGGGCTTTTTAAGTGTTTTTTGGGCGATGTGGTTGGAGACCCGTCACCAAAAACATTTATTATTACCATCTTTTCCCCCATCAACTTCCAAAAGTGGCTGAGGAATTTCTCATTTCAAAGCTCTGTCTACCCCGTTAAGGTATGTATGTATAATATGTATGTATGTATGTATGTTTTTTTTTAGACAACTAGAGGTAAGAGGCATTTTTAGTTGCAGTTGTTAGGTAAAGAGATAAGAAACTAAGCACCAACAACTTAGGTCCATGATATAACAAATATATTTTTTTTGATAAATAAAATTAGTTAAATCTATACCCATCCATAATCATGGCATCAAGTGTGGTTTCTCCATCCTCATCAGGGCTGCCTCCATACCCAACCGTACCATCACATTGTTGTTCTTCACAAACACTGGCTCCTTGTTCTATTGCATCCAGTGATGAACCTCCTTGTAACAAAACTTTATAGGCTGAAAAAGAAAATGACACTTAAAGAACATACCCTGATACAAATCTTAAGTCAAGCCTACACTATGTATCTTTTCTAAAGTCATGTTATCATGGTTGTTAACAATGACAAAAAAGGTTGAGCTGAGTTGTAAATGGTTTTGTACAAAGAGATGATAGACCTGCCCTTTATCACATGGGACCCCACGGCCGATCCACTTGCCTGGCCGTCACGGTCTCCCGATTTAAACCCTATCGATTTCTTCGTTTGGGGGTACTATAAACAATTAGTTTACGCCAAGGATATCAGAAACATAGCGGAACTACGAACAAAACTAAGACAAGCAGAAGAAACAATAAAAAGCAGCAGGGTAGCGTTCTTACGACTAAAAGATTTTTTTTAAGGCGATGTAGAATGGAGGGCGACATTTCGAAAACTTTTTGTGATTTAATAATAACATTTTTTTAGTTTTATTCGGCCCAATCTTTTAATTAAGTTTTTTCGACTTACTGTGTTTCAAACATTTTTTCAAGTATGAAGTCGTGGAGATAGCTCAATCAAATTTACATGGCAAATAGCTGACGAAATTGGCAAGATTTTAAAAATAATTTTGAGACATTTTTAGGATAAGTTCTTTTTTTAAATCATTTCAAAAGAGATCTTTAATTTAAACATTTTAACAAACTTAGGATTCAACATTTTTTTAATGGCTTAATAGTAGCATAACGGCTCACAATTGCTTTTGTTTTTGCAAGTGCTACTGTTCACCTATTTCAGAAATAAAATCAAGCTTGTATCTCAACAATTGATGTCTCTGTGACCAATAATGTCAAATAAGCCAAGGTTTAACAAAAAAATATGAAAAAAAAAATCATATCTTGAAAACTACAAAAAGTCTCAGAACATACATGGGGGTATTTCGGGTACCCCTAGGGGTATTCTGTCCTTGGACTTCTGCTTGACACTATTTCTTGGGACACCCTGTATATAAAGTTAGGATATTACATAAACAGTAATAATATCAATAGCAAAATATTTAATAATCAACAACTTTTGAGTATCAAAAAATCACATGGACATTTTTGAAATAAAAAATAATGTTTTCTATAACTTAAAGGAACTTTCTTTTTTGGTATAATTACTTATAAAGGACATATTCAATTCTAAATAAATCACAATTTGCAACAATCTTAGATTTAGACACTTTTTAACAACAGTTATTGCAGGTAGGTTTTGAGTAGGTATTGTAAGCGAACCGGTTCACTGCATGCTTGACAACAGTAACTGATCTTGACGATGTTTCTGTTTGAAACACATTAGAAATTCTTCACTGTTTGAAACTTCTGTGTTTCTGTGCTCGATTGCCCAACTTCTGGGGTCTTATTGTTGCCTTAGATACGACCAATGAGACTCAAAAAAGTAACACCGCCACTGACCATGCGTACGACATACGTCTGATCATCGATGTTACCTGTTTCTGCGCATATTAGACATCCGTGCCCCCTCGCTGCGTAGGCGTCACTGGCGTTTAGGAAACTACCCAAAAGACGCATTCGAATTTGGGCGCAAATTAGAAATATGAGCAAAAAATTATTTGGAAGACGTATGAGGTACGTACGTCAGTGGTTAAGGGTTAAAATTAAGATATTTAGTGGTACATTATCATTATCTTCTAACTTCTCTCAATAAGTTTTATAGTTTCAACTACAGCTTTATATTTGTTCATGTAATCAAATAATTATGTACTACATTTATGTACAAATCTAAAGAAAAATAGGTTATTTTCATGTTTTGACAAAACTGTTTTTCATAAAGTAGTAGTTGTGATATATAAGATGATAGACATCTATGTTTTGATCGTAAAAAAGTAAAGTTTTATCAACTTACCTTTCTTGGTTGCATTCACAAACCCCCATGTTGATATAACAATAGGCTTTCTTACTTTTGCATCTGAATAACTCAGTTGGAAACATACGAATGATAGGAATATTCCTATAGCTAAGTTACGTAAATAAACCATGATTTAAACAATCATCTGAAACACAGTTTTTTATAAACATTAGAAAACGCAAACAAATTTTAAACGATTAATAAGGATAAAATTAATTCTAGCTACTGTACTTTATGCTGAAAAATACGGATCTAGTAAAGGTAGCTTTATTTTAATTATTTTGTTTCATTCATTATGCTCGCGACGCTCACATTATTTTGTAAGAAAAATGCAAAGAGAACACATAGTCGTATTGATAGTGAATCAACGAAAACTGCGAGGACCTCTTCTTGATAACAAACACAATATTAAAATAAAAATATAAGTAACCGAAACTAAACTGTTTGAATTGTTTTGAATAAAACAAACATCAGCCAGCTGATTGTCGATATGACAATGTCAAATAAATTTGTGTTGTTTTTTTCTCTAAGTCCATTATCGGACAATTTATATGTAATCTGTGATCGGACAGGCTCGGGTATATCAGCATTGTGTGGTACTTTGTGGTTTACAATATGTGTAGTTTGGTGTTTATATTGCATCTTTCTCTTTCCTTAATAAACTTATATCTTCTACTGAATGGTTTTACTTCAGTATAATTTAAAATTATCTAAACTAAGTCAAAACAAGTTTTACGATTCACTTTGTACGGAATTTGATAACTACACCTATGTGTTAACTTCCATGGTGACTTGGCATGGTAACTTTAATCGAGTGTTTGGACGGCTTCTTGGATCAACTCAAAAGAGATATTAGTAAATGTAAATTACAATTACACTGTGTATAACCATCATATAACATACATAACATAACCCATGGATGTGGTATATCCACATTATTTGTAATGATTAATTTATTAGTTTGCTCTTATGACTCGTCGTTGGCAAAGATATGTGTCAAATACCCATAATTTTAAGATACTGATCCACAAACTTTTCTTGGCCGACGGCCACTACTGGTACTACTGTCGCCATTTTTAAATTTCAACCAGTCATTATCAGTTAGCTCTCAACTAAATAAAACTTATAGGGTGACCTACATCTATAATAAATTATCTTTTCATAAATATTTTTGAAGTGGAAGTATAAGGACAATTATCTATACAATGTCTCTTTGCTAATTAATAAACGCTTTTTTTCCAGTATTCGACATAAAAATTTATGAAAATTATTATTCATTTTGCTAAAATTATCTAAGTAGGCTAACACCGTCCACAAAGTTGTGCGCACATTACTATAGGAAATGCTCACAAATATGATTTCACTTCGAATGTTCTGATGCGTGCGTTCTAATCCTAATGCGGGGATATACCACTGTGTCATTTCTTAAGTCGTTATTGTCTGACATATACAGGGTGTAATTGTAACGACTGTTTTCAATGAAAAGTATGATTAATTATCACGTATAGAGGCAGAATTCGTTGAAAAAAAACACACTTATTTTTTTTCAAATTTTGTTAAAATTTGCACTAAGAAAGTAGTACTATTGATACCAACACGCTCAATGTGTGCGTGAAACGCGATGACAAGGCGGGCAACTCAGCTGACAGCTGCGACCCGCCGTGACCCTTAACCGGCGGCCAAATCAAATCAAGGCCAGTAAAGTAATAAATCGAACTTAGCTTCTAATATCTTCTTATTTTTTACATGTTATTATTTGACGTGATAAATTTGAATAACACTACCCCATAGTTAATACTGCGTTGGAATGCGGCAGTATGTTCAGAGAAAAATTCATAATTCGTAAACATCGATCGCCGCGAAATTCAAAATCTGCATGTATCAAGTCGGGCGGGCTTGTCGGCATGACATCAAAGGAACAGTATTAGTACTAAGTTAGTTGTTTGTAGCTCATTGTGTTTGTGTCGCTTATGATTGGATGTCACTTTGATTTTTCGCATTAATTTTTGGAGTTCATTAGTATCTTGTGTTGTGATTGTGTTGAGTAAATACACAATACCATTGAAATACACAATGGTATTTATAACTTACTTTTTCATTCTATGGTAGTCGTGTTATGGTTAAATTCAGTGTAGGTGTTTTATAATGTGAATTCTCAAAATGTCCTGCGTTTTGCGCAAAAAAAGGTGATAGCCCGCATCTGCCACTGCCAATCAAAACGAGGTGAGTTATTTTTATTCATATCCTTTAGTTAAGTTCAGAAGTATGGGTACCTCTACCAACCCCTTCGAGGATAAACGGCGTGAACGTTTGTGTTATGTTATGTTAGTTAACTATGATAGAGTACAGATACACCCGTTTAGAGCCCTTTAGCCCCGAGAGAGTTTAGTAAACACTAAGAACTCCTCCAAATTCGACGTCGGTTAATGAACGACTCTTGCGCGCTTTATTTTGCATTAAAAAAAAATAATTTTTTTAATGCAAAATAAAGTGCGCAAGCTTTAAATGCATCGTTTCGAGGGTCTCTATTTGTTTTCAACTTTATTATCTTACGCTCATGAAGGACATACATTACATACATACTCACGCCGTTAGTTCCCATTGGGGTAGGCAGAGACTATCGATCGCCACTTCGTACGATCCTGGCAAACCTCTCTAGCTTTGTTTACATCCATCAATCTTTTCATACATGCTCTTTTATTCTTCCTACATTTTTATTTACTTGAAAATGTTTGAATCACACTACCTCATATTTAATACTGGATTGAAATACGAGGCGACTAAGACCACAGCCTCACCAGGCGCGGCGATAAGTTCAAAGAAAAATCAAATGTAAACATGGCCGCGAAATTCAAATTTGCATTGCTGTCATAGTGCGGTTTATACGGTCACGAGCAAGTGTGCGCAAGACTAGAAGGTCACATGACGCGTTCGCTGTTCTCTGTGTGTGGGTGAGACATTATACGGGTAGGAGTGTGTGCGCTAGGCTAGTGTAGATAACCACAGTTTTCCGTCTGATCGAGAAAGTAAGTTTTTCTGCTAAAGCGGTTTTAACCTTTTTGTTTATTTCATATGGTGGATATTAAGCATTAAACTTTACTATACGAATTAATATTGAAGTAACAGTCGCCGTCAAACTAACACGCTGTATATAAAAATACAAGGATATTAACAGCAATTGAAAAGTGCCCATAAATCCACTGACCCAGCAAAATGAATGACCCAAACGATAACTGATGTTTATAATTATTAATTTTAGCAACCGTGATAGCCCAGTGGGTAGAACACTCGGTTATCGTGCAAACGACTGAGGTTCAAATCCTGGGTCGGGCCTACACCAATTTGTCTTTTCTAAAGACATATGTTTGGTTAATTTATCATGGTTGTTAACGGTGAGGGAAAACATCGTGAGGAAACCCACATGGCTGAGTTGTACTTAGTCATGTGACAGTGTATTCGTACAAAACGGCGATAGGCCTGCCCCCTATCACGTGAGTACACTGTCCATGCAAAACGTGGGTACTCTGAACACCAGGTGACAAAGTCACGTGATGTTCAGAAGTATTAGTACCTCTGCCAACCCCTTCGAGGATATTCAGCGTGAACGTTTATGTTATGTTATGTTATAATTATTTTTTCTGTGCCACTTTTTTAGGGGATCTATGTGTGAACATTATATGTAAAAGACAGTACACGACAAGGTAAGCCTCTGATTTACAAGTAGATACCCACTTTTTGAACTCGGAGTGTGACAAATAACAAATCCTTGAATGTAAAATAATGAAACAGTTTACAGAAAAGTGTTATCGCTAAAAGCGATCTCTTCCAGACAACATTTGGAAGGTAAGATCAGTAAATTAGGGTACACAGTCATTCGGGTCAAACAAGACATACATACATACATATACTCACGGCCATAAATCCCAAAAAGGGGTAGATAGAGCTTCCAAACTAAAAGCTCGTCAGCCATATTTGGAAGTTGATAGGGGACAAATTGGCAGAAATAAAGTATTGTTGGCCCCACACCCTTAGTCGCCTCTTACGACACCCGTGGGAAGAAGGGGGTAGTGACATTCTAAGTCTAATTTAAACAGGAAACGTAAGTCAAATTGCTTACGTCTATCTTGAAGAGTAGTTAGTTTATGATTTGAGAGGGAATTTAGATAATTGCTGTAGTCATTATTACATCTATATTCCAATGTTTTTAAGAACTTTTTCTGAACTCTTTCTATTCGTGATATATGGCAGGCGTAAAAGGGACTCCAGATAATACTAGCAAAGTCCAATATTGAGCGCACATAACTAAAGTATAAATTTTTAACGTTAAGCAGTTTTTGAACGGTTTTGATATACACAAAATAAACCCAAGTTGTTTAAATGCTTTTTTAACTATATAGTCAATATGAAGAACAGAAGATAATTTAGAATCCATTACGATTCCCAAGTCCCGTATTGATGTTATTCTCTTGATTTGAAAACCATTCAAACTGTAATCATGTTCAATAAAGCTATGTTTTCTTGTTAATGTTATTACTGAACATTTGTCATAATTAAGAAAGAGTTGGTTAGAAGATGGTTAATGGTTAGCAACCGTGATAGCCCAGTGGGTAGAACACTCGGTTATCGTGCAAACGACTAGTGTTCAAATCCTGGGTCGGGCCTACACCAATTTGTCTTTTCTAAAGACATATGTGTGGTTAATTTATCATGGTTGTTAACGGTGAGGGAAAACATCGTGAGGAAACCCACATGGCTGAGTTGTACTTAGTCATGTGACAGTGTATTCGTACAAAACGGCGATAGGCCTGCCCCCTATCACGTGAGTACACTGTCCATGCAAAACGTGGGTACTCTGAACACCAGGTGACAAAGTCACGTGATGTTCAGAAGTATTAGTACCTCTGCCAACCCCTTCGGGGATATTAAGATAAGATAAGATAAGATAAGAAAAACATTTATTCATTGCTACACAGTTAACAATATAACTAAAAACATTAAAAACGAAACTAAATAAAAAATAAACAAAAAAAACAAAAATATAAATAACAAGATTTTAAAAACAAGAGTTAACATTAAAAGTTAATGTCACAAGCCATACCCTGCGTAGCAATAAATTGGCGGCTGACTCAGCATTATCGTTGTGAGTAAATGCTCACAACACTGATTTTCAGTCACCGCCAGGAAACGCACGGACTAATGAAAACTAAACTCAGTGCATAATAAAAAATATACCTATACACAAGATAATATGTATACACATAGGTAACATAATAATAAATTAAAAAATAATTGTAATAGAACAAATACTAATATCAAGTAGTGAACAACTACATAAAATCAAAACAAAATATTATAATAATTATGAATATCTGACGAAATATATGTATAAAAGAGGCAATAAATAGACTTAATAAATACCGGGGCTAAAGAGTGTATGTAAAATACTTAAATAATTGTAACCTAGAAATAAATGTAAATAAAATAAAAGTACATATTTAATATTAAAGAACAGATGCGGGATTTTGTTGAACTAGTAAGTAATGTTTAAGCTTTCGCTTAAAGGTGAAAATACTAGTTACACTTCGGATGGGCGGGGGAAGGTCATTCCAGCATTTGGACGCCGCAAACCTGAAACTGCCCCGAAAGGCCACCAGACGATGCATTGCCACAATCGCCCTGACTTTAAACTGATAGCCACTTTTAGACCATTGCAGTTTTTTATACAAATAGTCAGGAGATTCGTGCAGAATTACACCGAAAAGCAGCGTTGCGAGATGTAGTTGCCTACGTGCTTGCATTTTCAAAAGTCTAGCGTCGTTCAAATACGGGGTGACATGGGATCGAGGTGGGATGCGAAAACAAAAACGTGCACATGCGTTTTGCACACGTTGTATCAACTTCTGAGAACGACCAAGTATGCAACTACCATAGACCACATCACAGTAATTTAACCTAGATAATACCAACGATTCACAAAGGTGAACACGCAAATCCACACTAAGGTAATCGCGAATATTATATAGTACTTTAAGGCGGTAGAAACAATTACTAACTACTGATAAAACGTGGTTTTCGAACCGTAGTTCCCCGTCCATCAGTAAACCAAGGTTTTTTGCGTCTACAACTCTTTCTATGGGGTGACCCCTAATAGCTACACCATTGGCCGGGAGAACCTTTAAAGTATTACGTATTTGATGCTTTGTTCCAAGTACCATGTACTTGGATTTGCTCGGATTCAGGACTAAACAGTTCCTCTCCGACCAGGTCACAATCCGCTCAAGCTCAGCATTGAGAATATCGACAGCATTCACAATTACACCAGGCACACTACTAATATACAATTGAAGGTCATCAGCATATAAATGGTATTTACAACTATGTATACTGTTAATTATATCAGCTGTATACAGTATAAATAATAGTGGACCCAATATGGAGCCTTGTGGTACTCCTCTATGTAGATATATTCGGCGTATCGTATATTTTCGGCGTGATCGTTTATGTTATGTTATGTTATGTTGGTTAGAAGAGCAATAGTTGGAAAGATTTTGAAGATCAGATTGTAATTTACTACAGTCACTTGAGTTATGGATAATTTTAAAAAACTTGGCATCATCGGCATGTAGCAAACAATTTGAAAAATCAATGGAGTTATCAATATCGTTAATATAAATTATAAACAATAAGGGCCCTTAATGAGACCCTTGAGGTACTCCTGATGGAATATCCAAAAATTTTGATATGTAGCCTTTAGATGATACTGCTTGTGAACGGTTCTTCAAATAAGAAATGATCCACCGAAACAGATCACCATGTATTCCTATATTTAATAATTTTATGGCTATGAATTCTAGTGATATTTTATCAAACGCTTTAGAAAAATTGGTGTACACAACATCAACTTGTAGCCATTAATCCATGGCATCAACAAGGTAGTTAATAAAAGATAGCATGTTTGATTCGACCGAACGCCCCTTACAAAATCCATGTTGAGAAGGAGAGATATGATTATGTAAAGCATTCATAATTTGCTGGGAGACAATCCGTTCATATATCTTTGCAAAGATGTTTAGTTTAGATATAGGTCGATATTGTGTAAAATCGTTAATATTATTATGTTTTGGAATAGGTGTTATTAAGGCCTGTTTCCAAATTGACGGCAATGTTCCAGATTTAATTGACAAGTTGAATATGTATAAAAGCGGAACTGATAATTCTACTGCACAATTTTTTACAAAAAGTGGGTGTATACCATCATTACCTAGACCTATATAAATGTCTACGTTCTTAAGCTCACGATTAACAAGATCTGCTGTAAATGTTATTGTACTAATATTCATTGGAGCATTGGGGGAACATTGTGTTGTTGAACGTTGTCATCGTCTATATTTTGTGTAGGATTTTGGGGTTGAACAAAAACCGAATTGAAATATTCATTTAAAATATTACAGATATGTCATCGCCTGAGGTGTATAGTTTACCTTTATATTGCATATTTAGTGGAATCTGACTTTTGGATTGTTTGGATTTTACAAGCGACCAGAAAAGTTTGGGAAATTTATGTATTTTTTCTTCACTAATTAATATATATTTATCTTAGTCCAGTTTTTGTTGATAGTCTAGTGGGTTACCGTATTTTTTCCATAGTGGCAGGCTATACCAAGGTGGATATCGTGTTGAGTACTGCTCCTTCCAAAGGTTGTCTGGAAGAGATCACTTTTAGCGATAAGACCGCCGATTGTACCTTACTGTAAACTGTATGATAATTTCTTTTGTAAATTTGTTTTTGATGTACAGTAAAGAGTTATTCTATTCTATTCTATATATCGTTGTTAAATATGCTTTTAAAATTTAATATAAATAAACATTTTGTATGTATGTCCACTACTCTGTTGCGTTTAGTGTAATGCTCGCAATTTCCCTTGTGTCGGTGCTGACTGAAAATCAGTGTTGTGCGTTCTCAAAGCTCACAACGTTATGCTGAGTCAGCACCGTTTCGCTGTGCAGAGACCTTTCTATGTAAATGGTCAACTTATGTTGTTACTTTATTTTTTTTTATTGTTGTTACTTTAAAAGTTTTTTATTTTCTATCTTTGCTCTGTAATACGTTCTGTATTACATTGTTTTTTCTATTATTATTATAAATTTTTTCATGTTTTTTTCCGATTTTCAGTTCCGTTTTGGTAGTATATAGAGAAAGTTATATTATCGAAAATGAATATGAAACGGAATAGTTGGGGTTAGAATTTAGGTGCTGGTAAATTTTTATTCGCAATAATAGTATAATAGTTACCAAGCAAGGCTCTCGTATATTTGTATTAAGGGTATAATTATGGTTGACAGTGACTAGTAATAAAATGTGTGTAATTAGGCGACAATGTTTTAACCAATTTGTTCTTAATTTTAATTTTAATACCAGTAATGCAAAGATTAAATTTAAGACAATTTGAAATATGGAAGTCATTGAAGGCATGTAATACAAACTATGTAAATTTAAACTGAGAAATAGTCATTTTAGCTAATTCAAATCATCGTCACTGGCAATGTTCACAATTTTTGAAGTTGCCGATTTCCACATAAGAATCATACAATTCCGTACCCACAGGTACATGTAGCCATTTTGCCTTTTTAAATCTCGGGCTCGTTTCAGGAGTTATTTATTGGTTGGAGTCAGATGATCGTTCACGTAGATGTTAGTAGCCGGACCCCACAGTCCAATGTCCGCAGTGGTGATACCCCGCCGCGCTCGGACCGCCGCACAAAGGTCTGATTCCGGGATTTAGCTGGCCAAAAGTCTTTTTTCAAAAGATAACTTTTATCAAAACAAATGGGTTCCCAGAAAAATAGACACCCCTGAGCTTAGAACCCCACCCTTTTTACCTGGGTAGCGGCACGCGGGTGCACCTTACAGGTAGTCGGAACTCGATCGTCGCACTTATCGTACACATCCGTTCTCGACGCTCCCAGCGAACACGAATATTAACAGAGAATATTTTATTTTGTGAAGTGGATATATCAGTATAAGTGATAGATATCGGTAATTCAGGTAAGCCCCAATATACGTTTTATTAATTTGAGTAAAAAATATTAAAAAAAATATAAGTTATAGCCTTACAAAGATGACCCTTTTTGTATCGAGGATTTTCATTGTTGTTAAAGTTAAATTGTAAAAATGTTGTACTTCTAAGCATTTCTCTGTGCTCAATCTTATTTCGTACAATACATGAATTTTTAAAAAAGATATCCAGCAAAAATTGGCTTCATGTTTTCTCATGTTTTGGAAATATCAAAATTTTCGTAAATGGAGGCAGATTGTATGAAAAATTCATTTTTTTTTTCGTTAGTTAAAACATATTTTATTTTGTCCTAGGTTTATCAAGCGGCTCTGGAACTAAACTAGTGACTCGGAGATATCTTTTTAACAAGATGAATGACCAAAACTTACCATCGATAAATGAAAAATTGGAATATTTAGAAAATTATTTGATCGTGTGTTATGGGGATACAGAAGAAAATAAGAAATTATTAAAGCATAGATATTCCATGTTCAAATCAGAAATAAAGAAGCGATGGACCAAGGCATACGGTATAATAAATCAATTTATGATTAGCAATGACTCTTGGCTGGATGGGTCTTTTCAAATACCTATAATGACGGAATGCAAGCCGGGACGGCCTACAAAACCGTTCAGTGAATCAAGCGAACGAACAAAACGAAAGAAAACTGAACAAATCCGCTCTACTGTTAGTGAAGAAGTGATAGTTCATGCAGCACAGGTCATTTTGCAGACAGAAGGAAAAAGGAACGCTGCCCATGTTCTTAAGGACATAACAAACTCTGCGGAAAGTGCTAGCGAGTGTCAAAAACGACATTCCAAATCAAAAGAGGTGGAGCCCCTTACTCCTCAGCAGGCACTTCGCATGTACGTGGAGGCCGATTTGACTAAACGGCAATATGAAATTATTCGGGCTACTAACAAACATTTTCATCCTTCCTACAGATTACTGTTAGAGGCTAAAGAGGAGTGTTATCCACCGAAAGAGACTTGTACAGTTGCAGTTTTATATTATTATCTATTTTTTTTTTCAATTAAATGTGTTATTATAAAATAAAGTTCTTAATTTTTGAAATAACACTGTTTTATTATTGCTTACAAGACCAATTCAGGGAAAAAATAGTTTAAAGCTTAATTCTTTGTTTGTTTGGTTTCCATACTATATTACAAGGAAAAACAGGTTAATTGTATGGGAGCCCCCTTAAATGTTTAAATAATATTTTATATTCTTACGAAATATCGTGGCAATGCTATAAATACACATTCTGTGTCAATTTGACATTTCATTTTTTAACGGTTTTAGTAAAATCTTAAAAAAAACTTGAAAAATTTACATATTTTGTATGGGGACCCCCTTTATATTTTATTATAGAAATTATTTTCATATTTATTACTCAAGCATTATTGATTATAAACTATTTGTGAAAATTTTAGTTTTCTAGGATGAGCAATTTCTGAGATATTAGAGACAGACGGACGAACGGACAGAATTTTTTTTTTTCATTATTTTTTTATAAACCAGTTTCCCACGTAGCAAACAATCCAGCGAAAAAATAATTTCGGCCAGCTAAATAATTAAATTCAACCTATGTGCGCCGCCAACAACTCGTCCTTACTGCGTTGACGTGAGAAACGTATGATGACCGCGGGCTCGCGATTGGACTGCTCCTCATTCGTGAATCGCCGAACGCCGTGAATAGACATAACATCACTTTCATTGAATGATAATCCCACTTTTGAGTAAATGTCGTGGGCAATATTATAAAGATTCTCACCATTCTTTAATGGAAGCCCTGAAATTTCAACATTAGGTAACCTGGAATATTGGTCCCATTTGTTATTTTCAGAGATTAACTTTTGGATTGAATTGTTTGTACATTCCAGTTTCGTAGTGAGCTCTTTGACTTTTAAATTAAGCGATTCGTTATCCTTTTTCACTTTTGATATTTCCTCCTTTTGTTCTTCAATTTTTTGCATGAATTCTTCATATTTTTTATCCAAGAAGCCAATACTATCAAGAACTTCAGTCTGACAAATTTTTAGTTCTTCTATTTCCTTCTTAACTAGGCTTCGTATATTGTTCATCAATTTAGTTTCAAACAGTTTCAACCAAGATGGAAGTTCTTCGGTTGCACCACTATTGGAATTCCCACTGCTTGGTATGTCTAGGGAGTGTTGGGAATCCTCTAATCCTTTAACAGGTGTGTTATCCTGTTTAGGCGCTTTTACCTCGCAACAGGGGCATATCCAATTTTTAGGAGTTTCCTTAGCCACTTTAAGCCCAACACATTGTTTATGATACGTGACATCACATTTAATACAGTTTGCACCACCTTGTGAAGATAGGTATTTACCGCAAGCGCCACACTTCGATATCTTAATAAACTGTTTGAGTTGTGAAATTAATCAATACAGATAGTGAATTTGATTATTTTAGTTCCCAGAGTAATCAACAGAGGGCGTTATTTGTATTCTATCTCGTAACCAAATAGTTTTGATATGATAAATTTTCCAATATTTATTAGTTATTTGCACTTTAAATTATAGAAGTTACAGCGTCCATCACTATTCACAAATTTCTTTTGCTCTGTAGGTGATTATTTCAACTGATAATCCGTAACTTTGAACATTCACAGTTTTCCTATTTCAATGTCAATTTACTAAGTTTTTCACCATAAAAACACTTTCACAATAAAGCGAAAAGTAATAACACACGAATAAACCAAAAAAAACCAATGGTCACTAGCTTTTAAAAGATTAATTAATATTTTTCACAGACCGAGATGTTTGTTAAGATTACCAATCTACCCGATGAGAATTTTTTGTTAAATTAAATATTGTTTTATTAAGACATTTCAATACGTAAATAAATTATTTCAATTAAATAAGTGACAGATGAACTATATTTACACATTTAACTATATATACAGGTTAAAAAAAAAAATTATAATATATGAAAAACCTAACCTTGATTAAATTATATAAAAAATGCTCTCGAAATCGCTGCCGCCTGGTGGCAGGGTTCCGAGAAGGCTAGCTGCATTACCCCTTTGAATCGCTAAGCCCTCGGATCTCCGCATTTCTCGATCAGGCGCGTCGAAATTTCTTTGAAAAAACGACGCGCATCTGGGCCCCACGGACCGAGAGTCTCTACAGCAAAAGCTGAGAAGTAATGCTCTTCAGCTAAATTGTTATATTTGCGCCTCTTCAGACCCTCAGCTTCAGTTGCCGCAGTGCCAGCTTTAGATGCAGACCCCGACAAATGAGACGGCGCTTGCGTGTCGACGCAGGTAGCATCCTACACTAGCGTCCTCCCATTCTTCCATGGAATCAATGACAAAAAAAATATTATTATCAATAAAAATATTATTATTAATAATATTACTTACTTACTTACTTACTTATACTCACGCCCATTATTCCCATTGGGGTAGGCAGAGACTATCTATAATAATATTAATATTAAATATTCCCCTTATAATGGTTAATTTTTAATATTAATTATAATAATTATATTATTATGTAATTATATTAATTATTAATATTATTTTAATATTTAAAATTTTAATATTTAAATATTATTATTAATAAAAATATTAAAAATTATTAATAATAATAATAATAACCGTACAGCCTCCCTGCATTGGCTGCGTTTCGGGGACCTCTTTGGGGAAACCGAAGGTTTTGTCTGTGCAATACAAGACCAGGTTATCAAGACGCGGAACTATCGGAGATATATCCTAAAGGACGGTACCACAGACATCTGTCGAGCATGTGGCCGTCCCGGAGAGTCACTTAGGCATGTTATTTCCGGTTGTTCGGCTCTTGCTAACACTGAGTACTTGCACAGACACAACCAAGCAGCCAAAATCCTGCATCAGGAGCTCGCTCTGAAATACGGACTCTTGCAACAGAGGCTGCCGTATTACAAGTATCTACCGGAGCCAATCCTAGAAAACGACCGTGCCAAAATCTATTGGGACCGATCCGTTATCACGGACAGGACTATTCTAGCGAATAAGCCTGATATCGTGGTATGGGATCGGTCGCAGTCGAGGGTATTTCTAGTGGATGTCACTATCCCTCATGACGAGGGTCTCGTGAAAGCCGACACCGAGAAGCGTCGGAAATATCTCGATCTGGCTCACGAGATCACTGGCATGTGGGGTGTGACTTCGACAGAAATAATCCCAATTGTTTTGTCCGCGAACGGGTTAATTCCAACCAGCCTCGCGACCAACTTGAGGCGGTTGGATTTCTGTGGCGTGTCGGTTCCAGCACAGATGCAGAAAGCGGTGCTGCTCGATACGGCTCGGATCGTCCGTTGGTTCTTGAACCTGACTCCCTGACCCCGACCGACTGTTCTTTTGTCGGGGAGTACCGCCTCTCCCATTTAAAATTTATATTTTCTTTTTCGGCCATGGGAGAGGCGAGGAACTAAATGTCATACCCAAAATAATAATAAAAGATTTTATTTGTCTTTAACACATACAAAAAAAAATGGTTACATGATAACAAACAATAACAAAGAAGTATTAACAAAGCGAACAATAGTGTATAACTGCATAATAATAGACAAAATGGTACAGAGCTCGGTCTATCCACTACAAGCAGATAGCTCCGATTTTCAGCTCTGACCAAACCTTAAGACTACTTACACTTAAAACTAACTCAGAACTAATTTCAATACACATGCACTCGCATACACACACACACACACACACACACACACACCCACACACACAGACAACACGCACATAGCCTAGAGCTCATTTATATATATTATTTAGAACTCTTCACATATTATACAAGAATATAATACAAATAATTGAAAACATTAAATTATGTTCAACTTTAGATCAATATAAATAACAATAAATATAAATACTAATAAAGAAAGCCACACACATAGTTTCATAACAATATAATGCATAAATAGATAAATAAATATAAAAATATAAGATATATACAAAGATACATGTTATTGTATATATAAATACCTTATTACTGGTTATTATTCGACATTAGAAGCACAGCCATAGGGAATAGCAAACTCGTTGCGCTGCAATACTAGCAAATAATTATGTAACTTGTTTCTAAATGAGTTAATAGACTGTGCATCTTTGATAGGCGGGGTGCATCTTTCCAACATTTAGAAGCTGCTATTGTAAGCTTGTGCTTCGATAACAAAAGAACATTGAGGCGTTCGCGTTTCGAAAAGTCGAGTTTGTGATAAAGGTATTTTGGTGTTTTATATTTAATTACTTTATAGACCAAACATGAAAGTTTCAGTCTCCTTTTGTGTCTCATGTTAAGCAAGTTCTTCTCAATCAAATATGGAGTAATGTGTTGCCGTCGTGGAATATTAAAACAGTACCGCATACAGGCATTTTGTACACGTTGTATTTGGTTGTACAATATTTGTTGTGTGTATTATTATTAATATTAAATATTCCCCTTATAATGGTTAATTTTAATTTACTGGCAATACATGCTATGACAGTGACGCCCTTACCGGCCAAGAAAAGTTTGTGGATCTGTATGTTTTGTTCTTGTACTTGTACCACTATATCGTCTCATCGTCTGTGGTTTTGTTTGTTCATTTGTTTTGGTTTTGTTTTGCTTTGCTTGCTTGGTGATCTTGCTTGGCTGATTTGAATTTGCTAGCCATAGCCAATCCGTTTGAATTTGAAGCAAACTTTCGGCGTTTCTCTATATGATATTACGTAACTAAAACTAACTAAAAGTCAGTTGAATTCTCTGGAATAAGTATTATTACTCCAGGAACTAACTATGGATTTGAATGAATTCTGCCGAAAGCTGCCGAAAATCGTAAGTCAAACTTTGTCATAACAGTGAATGTTTCTTTTTGCTATGATATATATAAACTCCCAACCAGTTGCATTTCTTACTATAGTAAGGCTATCATTTCTTAAAGTACCAACTTGTCCACTTATCATTTATTTGCTTTTAGAGTAGCAGGAATTCAAAAAACAGGCAATGGGGTGTTTGGGCTATCCCTTATACCTAGGGCTGCTATCCATCCGGGTTTTCTCTTGTGTTGTCAGAGGGCAGATCCATGTAATAAAAACACATAATTGTCCATAAATAAAAGATGTTATTAAAGGAAAGAAAAATTTCGACACTGGCGGGTTCGAACCCCGCCAGTGTCGAAATTTTTCTTTCCTTTAATAACATCTTTTATTTATGAGTAATAATCCCCACATGAGGAATTCATGTCAAAAAACATTAAATTACATAATTGTCCACCTAAAGAATTTTAATTTATTTATCCTTAGTATGCTCTTATTCTTGGTTTAAACACTAATAACCTCTACTCTAGTACATAGGTAGGTAAAATTTCCATAATAGTGGTCAGTAAGTGTGATTTGTCTTTTTGTACTTCAATCCTAATCTACTATGTAAAAATCAATATTTCATAATTTTGTGTATTCAGTTAGTGTCCCACAACACTTATTATTGCCATGTGACATTGCACCATTACAAAGCAGCAATAATATACAGATGGAACACTGTCTATTAAATGTTTACTTTCCTATAATATGTTTCCTACCACAAGCACATTGTTTCTTGACAAATACCCTATAAAGGAATGTTATTAAGAGCATTATGTTTTGATTTTCAGGAGCTGCATGCACACTTGAATGGTTCATTGAGCAGTTCTACAATGTTGCAGCTAAAAAGATATTATGTGGATGCTGGAATACCAGATAACACTAATGTATTCTACAGTGAATTTCAAATAGGTGCTGGAGATACAAGAAATTTAAGCGAGTAAGTGAGTCCCTGCAATGTGATCTGTTTCAGCCTGGCTGTTGCACTCAAAACCTTAATTTATTAATCTGTTAATATTAGTATTACTTAATTGGATTTCAGCACTTAAAATATTAGAATAGCTTAAGCACTAGCATTTGTGTTATATCTGTCAAGAAATAGTTATACAAACTAATTTAATTTTGAGTGACATGAATTTATTGCAAAAAATTCTTTATATCTTTTTCCCCTCATGAAGAAAATCTCTGAGATAATTAGGCCTTATAAATTTTGTGTGACTCTCAAATATATTATTTACTAGCTGTCCCAACAAACTTTGTACTGGAAATTTGCTTATGCCAAGCTTTAGGCATTTTTTCCGGTACTCTGAGTTCAATCGGGCATTAACATTTTATTGGTCAAATTTTTCCAGAATAAAAAGTATTCTATGTCATAATTGGAGTCATTATCTAGCAGTCTTTGTTAAGTTCATTCATATTCATTCTGTAATCGAGAAGCCTTTTCACCTCAAACACACAAACATCTAAACTTTCACATTTATAATATTAATAGGATTCTTATATATTATTTATTCTTATTCAAATAGTATCATATCCAGTATTGTAAGGTAACATCATATGATATTTGTAAAAATGCACTTTTTTTAACAATAAATAAAAGGATAAATAAATAGATGCACTTTTTTGTTTCAGTTGCTTTCAAGTGTTCAGTATAGCACACTCATTAACCAAAACACCTGAGGCACTAGCCATGGCAAGTAAACTTACTCTAAAAGAATTTCAAGATGATGGGTGCTGTTACATTGAGTTGAGAAGCACACCGCGAGAAACAAGTCACATGACTAGGAAACAATATATCGAAACTCTTATAAAATCTATAAGGTAAATAAAATAGTGATAATTGTTATTTATTTGATTATCTTCACACACACAAATATAACCATTACAGACAAGATTTAATATAGTTAGTTACATTACTTAATTATACACAATATTTACTTGAAATTCTAATTTATCTTGTTTAACCTCGTGCATAACAGTGATAATACATACTAGTCCTCGTAAATTATGCCAGTGAACACCAAAATATATCAACTTGCTCATTGACCTGGATCATCACATTCAATGCATGCACAAAAGCAATCATCAAAGCTCATAGGGTAACTTAGGCAGTAATTGGCCCTTCAAGCACCTTGGCCACTTTAAATGTATGCTGTGCTTGAACGCGCTATTGCATTTGAAAGATAGTAACATACTTGTATGCAGTGGGTCCTGTACATTAACTTTAAAGGTTATTTAATGATAAAGTCGGAGTCACAATAAAAATATTTTTATTTAAATAAAAACTGGTCATTTTGGTAGTAACTAGCCACAATTTTTGGTAACTGGCATACTTATTTGGACTAACTGGCCACATGAAATTACCATCAAAAACAATAAGCTCCACTAAAGTTATAAGCCTCAAGGCATTCAGAACAAAATGAAAAAAACTATCACAATTGAAAATCAACATAAACAACTTATAACAAAATAGGAACCTCTTTTACAGTCACTTCTTATAAGGTAAAAAATAAAAAAATATAATTAAAAAATACTTAGCAAAAACGTTTTACATCTGTAGTTTCTAAATATCTCCTTAGTTGTAAAATCCATGTTTGTTTGCTTCTTTTTGCATTGCTTCATATTATGACTCAGTACTATCACTTCTATACTCAAATGAGTCTGATGCCCGTCAACAAATAATATTACAGGACGTGGAATATTATTTGCCTCCAGTTGGGGGGAAAAACGTTTGCTATGTACTCGTAAAACACAGCGGCCGTCATCCAACCTGTGTCGCTGCGCCCAATACCCCAACCTGCTGGAACACTTTCAACAATTCGATCGGGTATTCTTTTATATGGGTATATAATCATTGGGCTGCAAGCTAAACCTGCTGCAGAAAACGAGAACATTACAAGTTATGTTCTCTTTTGATGAACTTTTCTCTATTTGGTAAACGTTCTTGCTCCCTTTTTCGGCCAGAACTTTGCCAGTACTGGGACAAATATTGAATCCAGATTCATCGCCGTTAAATACGCGCTGAGGGTCTTGGATGGCTGCAGTTAAATCAGTTTCATGCATTAACTAGCCATCTTTCTAACCAGGCCAGTAACTACTAAACGTTATTTTATGTTGGCAAGATTTTGACAAGCAAGTAAGAATAATGCAAACAAAGCAATAAGATATAATTTTGTACAATCTAATAAAATAAACTTGGCATAGGTGGCTAGTTACTATAAAATCTAAGAAAATTAAGTGCAGTTACTGGCCACCATTAAAATTGCTACAAATACACCAATTAGATGTATAAGATATTCAGAGATATACTTTATGTGTTTTTTCAGAATAATTTAAATAAGTTGGTATTAGTTTGTACTTATTACTTACTATCATTATGATACCTTTAAAATACTATGTACCTGTTTTGTCTAATAGTTCAAAGTTAATAATTCAGAATTAATCATTGTTTTATTCCTAAAACCAACATCTACCAGCTGACAGTGGTAAAACCTAGCATATACTGAATTCGAATGGTAAAAGCTCGAAAACATCGTCGTATCTTCAGAAATACTAACATTTACCAACTCATGTCGGTAAATCCTAAGACTTACACTTAAATCTTAAGATTTACCGTAGTTCGAGCTTTTACAGTAACATATATACTGTATAAAATACGAATATTTACCTTATTAGCATCAAATTGTGCTATCACAAACAACACAGACACGCCAGGAACAGAATTTATTCGTATTTAAAGTTTTAATATTCCTTAAGAAAAAAATAACGTACTACTGCTTAGGCGGACGCAAGATGGCCTGTCTTTGAAGAAATCTTGTCAAATCACAAGAGATGGCGTAGCCTTCCTAGTTTCCTTATTTAAGCAGTTTGTATTGCCGAGTGGCTAGTTATTGGGGGTGGCCAGTTATACCACTGTTTACCCTATATGGTATCCTTACACGAAATTCAAATAGTCTCGAATCCAGAATCCATGCTGGAAATATCACAATTACATTGTCATTCAATTTCGAATAAACTTTTCAGAGAATCAAACCAAAAGTTGGATATAATTGCTAGACTCATAGTATCAATTGATAGGAGATCATCCATTGATGTCGCCAATGAAATAGCACAATTAGCTGTAAAATACCATAAACTGTATCCAGACATAGTGGTTGGTATCGAGATCAGTGGTGACCCAGTCTGTGGAAAGTTCTCGGATTTCGAAAATGTGCTGGACCAAGCTAGAAATGAAGGTTTGAAAGTAAAGTATTGATTTAAACTAACCTAACCTTTATTCTATGCTGGTGGGCAGAAACTATTTACCACATCTTTGTGCGACGTTGGCTGGCTTAATCAATCCATTCATCAATGTCTTTTTATCGAACAACTTGAAAAGTATAAGTGTGTGTGTTTTTATTTTATGGACCAATGATTGTTTGAAAGATGTGGGAAGCTGAGGAATGGGTCATCACTAAAGACATGAAGGAGAACAGCAATGGACTCTTGCTTTAGATATTGATGTGTGGTGGAGTGTTCTCTGAATCAAAAAGTTTTGTATTAGTTTTTATATATATTAACAGTGTCTATGGCTAATCACTCTATTAAGGTTAGGCTCGAGCGTCACTGTGCAATAATATGTTGATAGGGGTAGTGACATTCGAAGCCGGCACTAAACGGTAATAGAAAGGTTCTTATCATGATTCAAACCTAAACTAAAGTTCTTTATGCTCTTATCCTTATACACCTCATACCCCAATATTGTTACCGAAGTTGCATAAATTGAGGTATTCCCCACTGACCAACTAATCCGTACAACTAGTTGTACGGTTGGTAATGATTTTTGAAAATCTTTCCCCACCGTACAACTAGTTGTACGGTTAATATATTATTAGAAAATAAATACTAAATCGTTCCCCACCGACCAACTATTTTTTTTTTGATAGAAACAAGTAAGTATATGGTGTTTCATATAGGAATGGGTTTTTACTTGTAAAATTTTCGCCAGTACAAAAACATCAAGAGGTAAAATAACTTTGAATTTTTTAATAAATTTAGATCACTTTTTACATTTTAAGTACCAGGATAGCATAAATATAAATGCAGCTTTAATAAAATAAACAAGCTTAACTGTTTTTTATATGTATATATATTTTTTCTGCAGATTTCACTAATTTATAATACCATTTTTAAACTTGAATTCAAATGTTCACGCCGTATATCCCCGAAGGAGTTGGCAGAGGTACCAATACTTCGAAACATCACGTGACTGCGCCAACTAGTGTCCAGAGTATGTAACCACGTTTTGCTTGGACAGTGTAATGTAAGGTTATGTGATCGTGTGAGGAATGATACTCGTGAAAGGTGTGGTGTAAAAGATGATATTGTAGGAAAGATAGAAAAAGGAATTTTGAGATGGTTTATCATCACCGCGTAAAAAAATATTTACATTGACGTTAATACTTAAAAATTATCAAGTAAACCAATTTGCAGCATACCCATTTTTGTACCAGGAACCCATATAATATTAGAAAATAGAAATTTTTCTTTTTGATAATGTAATAAAGACTATTTGTAAACTAATTGTAAACTTGATTAAACCAAACCATCCGCAACGAAAATTATTCTTTCATCGACATATTACAATATTTAATATTTTACAAACGATTCATCATATATTTTAGTGATTAAATATAGCCTTTCGAAATTTTCTTTTCATACTTAATGAGTTTCTGGAAATAAAAAAAAAATAAGTTGAGAGTACTATGCATGGATTTATATCAACCGGTTATGTCACAGAAACGGATAAAAACCGACAACATATTGTACCAAATTTCTAAGTTTTTTTACCACTTGATGTTTTTATACTGATGAAAATTTTACAACTACTTACCTACCCTTTATAAAGATTAGTTGGTCGGTGGGGAATACCTAGTAGTCAAATTTAATCATTCCCCACCGACCAACTATTTAGTTGGTCAGTAGGGAATAGTTTAGTTGGTCGGTTTTGAGTTGTACGGATTTAGTTGGTCGGTGGGGAATACCTCCATAAATTATACAAATATAAGTAAAGAAATGAATTTTACAATATTTAAAAGAAGGCAGTGCTGCTACCCCATTTCAAAGAAATGCAGTGTGTAAACTTGGTTTTTTATAAATATTTTCAGGTAACATTACACTGTGCTGAAGTCTGTAATCCTGGTGAAATTCTGGAGATGCTTGAATTCAAACCAGACAGACTCGGCCATGGCACCTGTATTCACCCGCGGCTAGGAGGAACCGCTGACACTTGGTCTTTGTTATGCCAACTCAGAATACCCATTGGTAATACATTTTCTAGTGTATTTGTTTTATAATGTTTTTGCTATCTACATACATCCATATACTCATGGCTATAAACCCCACAAAGGGATAGCCAGAGCTTCATAATAAGAATTGCTTCAGCCACTTTTGCATGTTCAGTGGGGAAATTATTGTAAAACAAAGATCTCTTAAAAAGCCTCAATACTCTTAGCCGCCTTTTACGCACACCCACAGGTTAGAAATGGGGTAGTGCTATTCTAAGCCGCAATCTCCCTATTTATATTTAAACTTTAATAGGTTAGCCTAGGCTTCCGAATGTTATAGATAACTCCTCTGGTACTATTGGAACCAAAGACTTAAACATTATCTGCCTATGGGCAGGGCTGGTTCAGTGCTCTATATCAAGGTAGACCTAATTTTTATCTCATTTCAAACAGAAAATATTGATCACTTTTTCGCGATATAACTTTTATGCTATTTAGTCCCGTCAATTTAGACCAATAAACAAGGGGAAGGCTACATTTATTCCAAACTAGCTTAAAGTTGGTATAATTGTTCACAATATAATTATAAATAAAGCCTTAAAATTCCCCATCATGCCCCTGCGTCCATTTTTGTTTTATTCAAGGGCAAAGGAAAAAAACTTTTTACGATTTTCTTCAAAACGGTTAGTTTTATCGTAAAATTACTTAAGAAATAATTGTAGATCATAAAATTATCTCTAAAGAAGGTATCAATATTTGTTTTCCAAAATGATACCGCTTCTGAGATAAAACGATTCAAAAAGTTGTCAGCGTCATTTTGTGCACACGTTTGCACACGAACTCTGAAGTAGTGTACTCAGCGCGTTTTTTAACGTAGTTTTCTCTTTAGGCCTCTTCCACAATTTGAAATTGTAAAAAGTGATGGAAATGGAAGTTGGAATTGATATAAGCGGTTGAAATTAAAAAAACAGAAAAATTAATTGCTCCTACTCGTATTCTTCAATTATTTCTTGTTGATCTTCGTCGTGGTCGTCGTCGTCATCATCGTCTTCTTCTTCTTCTTTTTTTCTTCATCATGAGTGCAAGTTAATTGCATCAGAAGCGATTTATCCCATGTTAGTTCATCAGTATCAAACGAATACTCTGCTGTTGGTGATTCAACGTTAGAACACGATCGGCCTTAACAAACCGTGCATGCAAGAGAACAAAACAGTCCAACTTTTTTGCAATCACATTTAGCACTGCATATCGACAAACTTCCAACCCCAATCTGTTGGGTCCAGCTGGTAACCATGCCACGTCTGAACTTCATAATATACCCGGAAAAGACGTTCATGAGCAGCAACTACGGTTGAAGTAAGACAACCCATACAATGACGCTTACAACTTTTTGGATCGTTTTATCTCATAAAGCTGTATCTTTTTGAAAAAAATAATATTGATACCTTTTTTTATAGGTAATTTTATGGTCTACCAGTCTTTCTAATTATACAATAAAACTTACCGTTTTGAAGAAAATCGTAAAACACCCCTTATTTACCTTGAATAAAAAAAAAGCACGCAAGAGAATGGTGGAGAGTTTTAAAGTTTTATTTATAATTATATTTTAAACAATTATACCAACTTTCAGCTGGTACGGAATTAATATAACATAGGTATATTGGATGTCTACATTGACCGGACTAATTATGTTGTGCGAAATTTGATATACAAACAATAAATACATTAAACATGACATTCTTCGACTGATATTTTAGTAATGTTAATTAAACAGCATAATGAGTTCTATGTGTTCCACAGAGGTGTGTATGACAAGTAATGTGAACACGAAGTCTACACCGGATTACGAATCTCATCACTTTAAAGAATTGTATAAGGCGAAAATACCCCTTATTATTTGTGTAAGTATCAAGCTTTTACATAGACGCCTTCTTTTATTAGGCTAAGAGTAAGAGTTCAAATTACCTACTTTCTGCTTTGACAGTGTAACCCTGTGACAGAGTGGCAGGCTTATCGCCGCTCTGTATTACAAAAGAAAAAATAATTATCAGTTTACTACAGACACACACGTATAATTTTTTTGCTTACTGCCCGCTTCTCGACAATTTTTCTGAATTTTCCTAAAAAGTGTGTTGTAATGTAACTTACAAGATGGTGTTCAAATTTGATTACCCAGTGTCACTAACGATATCAAGACAAATCTAAAGATACTAGTGGGTAACCCTGGCGCGACTACGTCGCGTCCAATAAAATGAGTTTATTTTGAAATATTCCGACCAATCACAGCGCAGCTCTTTTGAATTTCTAGTGAATTTTTCTGATTGGCCGGTTTGAAAAAATTCTGACCAATCACAGTGCATCTCTGATCGACTAAAGCTTGCGCGCGCTTATGACACTCAAGCAAAGTCTATGGGCCAAAATCGAAACTTTGAAATTCTGTAACAATTAACTTAATCCAGTTACATCAGATGTCTGAATTTAATGCACACCACGGCCGCAAACTGTACAAAACGATACCTGAACCAAATTTCTAGCTTAACTCATCGCGTCACAGGCTTCCGGGCAAGAAAGAGGCTTACAGAAATAATACATAAAGATTTTAAACATGAAATTACTTCCGATCAGTTTGTTGCGCGAAACAGAAATTTGCGTTTGTATAAATGCTCCACAAACATAAATTCCCTATCAAGTAATGAGGTAAAAACATTAAAATTATCTACAACAACTTATCCGACTGAATGTCCACCGTCGTCTTACCTATTTTTCTTACTAGCCCTGCAAGTACACACTTCTGTAATTAGAATGTTTTTACTCGGGGATCATTACTAATAGATATAGGAAAGAAAAATTTCGACATTATCAGGGAAAATATCGATTTTTTTCTTTCCATTATTTATTCTTTATTTATTAGTAATAATCCCCACGAGGTTCACGTGAACAAACATTCTAAGTATGTGATAGTTAAGCGTTCTCAGCATTTGGATTCTATTTGTAAAGGTAGACAAGTGGCCTTCCGAATTTGTAAAGAATTCGGAGGTAGGTTACGCTAACACTACTTAAAAAGTGTGAAGAAACAAAGGAATGAATAATTTCGCACTAGTAGCTAGACATTATAGCTCAATTAGCAGAGCGACGTGGGCGTATACCCGGAGGTCGCGGGTTCGATCCCCGCCAGTGTCGATTTTTTTTCCATTATTTATTAGTACACACTTCAAGTCCGTATTCAAACAACTGTTTTTTTTTTTTTTGCTGTTACAGACTGATGACAAAGGTGTTTTTGCGACCTCGTTGTCTCAAGAGTACAAAATATGTGCAGAGACTTTCGGACTTAAGTTCTCAGATATGGCTAAAATATCGCTGGATGCTTGCCAACACGTGTTTTCTGACGACGCTGTTAAAGATACATTACGGAATAAAATACAAAGCTTTATGTCTACTTATGTAATTTGATGTAACACGGATTTGTCTTTGTATGATAACCGAATTATCTACGCTACCGTCATTATAATGTTATCTGAAGTTATTTCACTATTGTTATTTAATCCATTTTCCAACTATCCTGCTCTTGTAGTGCCTTTATTGCATTTAATTAAGGCATATAAACCATTATAATACCAACATGATAATGAACTGCGCGATCTTACTTAATGTACCGAAATGCAGACTTTATAGTAAGTAACTCTTTTATGATACTATCCCTTAATATGATCAACAAACGTTCCTCTGTAAACCATTACTTTTATGATACTAGCCAACGTTCAACACTTGTCCGTTTTCTTCCGCAGAAAGCTCCCAACACTGTCAAATTTTTCGCTTTGAGAGCTCACAACACCGTTTTTCAGTCAGCACCGACACAAATGAAATTGCGAGCATTACACTAAATGCAACCGAGTATTGGACATACATATTTAAAAAAACATTTAACAACGATATATACTAAATAAACAAAAAAATATATATAATAATTACAGGTACAAATATACAGAAGATACATACATACATACATATGCTCACGGCTATAAATCCCTAGAAGGGGTAGCCAGAGCTAATGAATTGGAAATTCCTCAGCCACGTTTGGAAATTTTAGTGGGGAAAAGATGGTAAAATAAAGGTTTTCGGTGATAGGTCTCCAACCACATCGCCCAAAAATCCCTTAAAAGCTCCAAATCCGTTAGTCGCCTCTTACGTACACCCAACGGAAGAATGTTATGTTATATATAATATGATATTTATAATATAAAGATATGATACATGGTATGATTTATAGATAAAATGGGATAAAGAGCACAATCACAAATGGGAGTCTGCTGGTAGGACATTGCGGGATGGGTTTTGCTGTACCAGCAAGTAATCTCTAAGCTTACGCCTAAAAGTTTCCCTACTGGTCACAGCACGTATAGGTGGTGGAATATCATTCCAGCACTTAGACGCTGCAAATCTAAAGCTACCCCGAAACGCCGCTGACCGATGCGTCGGCAAGATCGCTCTAACTTTATACTGATCTTTTTGACCATTGCAGTTTTTTATGCAAATAAGTGGGCGATTCCAGCCTAATTACACCCAACAGCAGAGTGGAAAGGTGTAATCGTCTACGGCCCTGCATATTCAATAGCTTTGCATCGTCCAAATACGGGATGATATGGGAACGAGGAGGGATGCGAAAACAAAAACGTACGCATGCGTTTTGCACACGCTGTATTAGCCTTTGTGTACAACCAAGAATGAAGCTGCCATGAACCACATCACAGTAGTTTAATCTCGATAATACCAGCGACTCACAGAGGTGAACACGCACATCCACACTCAGGTAGTCGCGTATATTATAAAGAACCTTAAGGCGATAGAAGCAGTTACTAACTACAGACAAAATAGGATTTTCAAACCGAAGTACTCCATCCATTAGTATACCGAGATTACGTGCTTCTATCACCCTTTCCAGTGGTTGATTTCTAACAGCTACATCGCAGGACGCCAAGGCAGCCACCGTATTATGGATTTGTGTTTTAATACGTAAGTATTATATACTTGGACTTTGACGGGCTTAAAACCAAACAGTTTCGCTCTGACCAAGCAACAATACGATTTAGATCAGTATTCAGTTTACTTACAGTTTCTGCCGTATTTTTAGGATCTCCAGAAATGTGCAATTGCACGTCGTCGGCATATATGTGTAGATTGCATTCCTTAATGCTGTCAACGAGATCCGCAGTATACAAAATAAACAGCGTGCGTAAAGCTGGCGTACCATGAAGCTGTATCGAGCTGGTTACTATGTCAAAAAACTCTGCCTAAATAGTGCCTAATTAGTGTAAAACTAAAAAAAATAGTGCCTCTTTAGTTTAGGAAATAAACACCATTGTCACTGTGTACGCTGGCGTAACGACAAGCTAGCGTACACATCGCCGTACTCGAAAACGGCTAATTGTAAAGCAACAGAGTTAACACGAAAAAACTCTGCCTAAATACTTCTCCCGTTATGCAAAATTTCATAACGATTGATCTTATAGGAACAGAGATATTGAACAAGACTTTTCAATGACATACCGTCCCGGCGTTATGCCAGCGTACACAAATAGTGCGTATAGAAAGGGACCTTTTCTTTTAATAAACTCTATATGTATAAATAGTGCGTCAAATTCTGCCCCTATTAGTGTAAAAACATTATGCAAATACGCAGTGGATTAATTAAAAATTCTGTGTTAATTTCTGTTCATAGTACAGGTACAGGTATGATGAAAAGTGCTTTGAATTTTTTGTCTTAAAATTTTAATTGAAACTGAAACGTGGGTCAAACACCGATCTAGGAGAATATTAACTTTATTTACCTATAAATACAGCTCGAAGTGCAAATGAAATAGTAAAAAAATGGAAATATAAAAAGAAATAGGTTTATCATAAAACTTACATTTAATTTGCCATAAACAACTAGGTATTAATTATTACAGTACACAGTACATTTTTTTAGTACTATTTTCTTGGCCTAAATGGCCTAATAGAACATATAATGTTACTGTAAAATAAACAAGTACTTAACTAAGATAAAAATGATAAAAAAAATGGTCGTCTAAAATGATCGATCGACACAGGTCTAATGTCAACTGCAACTGGGCGCAATTCGTATCCGCTCGAGTTGAAATGTCTGTAACTCGAATTCGAACACCGAATGGAACCGACATGGAGCTCATATTGCGATATATTCGAATCTACGTCAGTGAGTGTACGACTGTACGTGTTAGGTGCAAATAGTGTATGGTATCACTCATAAAATAATTATATTTATATATTATACTTAATACTGGTGCCGTACAGTGTTGGCTTAGATTGTCACTCACTACCCCTTTCTACCCACGGATGTCGATATAGGCGACTAAGGTTATGGGGCTTTTTAAATTATTTTTGGGCAATGCAGTAGGAGGTCCTTGACCAAAGATACTTAATTTCTACCATCTTGTCCCCTATCAACTTCTTCAATTGAATAAATTTCGAAAGTAGAAGCTATATTATGCCTTGTCAAATTTCCTCTAATTTGACAGAATTGCAACAGATAAATATATGATTTGCCTGTTCAATTTTTTAAAGAATTTCAGCCAAGGAGATGAGATAATTTGGACAAAACTCAAAAAACATTCACTTGCCCATCCAGTTAACTCGAATAACTTAATTCGGGTTAACTCGAGTTTGGCTTTTTCCGAGTTGGTACATCACTACCCGTCGCCTGCGCTTGTTGATCACCACCACCCCACTGCCTGCTGCCAACCAAACGTTCAAACGCGAGAGAAAAAGTATAATAGTCCATTTCACATTAGCATTTAAAATTATGCTTTGTTGTAGGTAAAGATACTTATTTAATTTATTTATGTCAAAACACATCATGCTTAACAAATAACTTCTATTAGAAAATAACGCTATGTTTCGGCTATAATTACCTACATAATTTCATTAGTTATACATTTTGATCGCGTCTGTACATCTATTCATTTGTTCCTAAAACTTAACATAGATTTTTTAAATCTTTCCACTGCGTATTTGCATAATGTTTTTACACTATGAGAGGCAGAATTTGACGCACTATTTATACATATAGAGTTTATTAAAAGAAAAGGTCCCTTTCTATAAGCACTATTTGTGTACGCTGGCATAACGCCGGGACGGTATGTCATTGAAAAGTCTTGTTCAATATCTCTGTTCCTACAAGATCAATCGTTATGAAATTTTGCATAACGGGAGAAGTATTTAGGCAGAGTTTTTTCGTGTTAACTCTGTTGCTTTACAATTAGCCGTTTTCGAGTACGGCGATGTGTACGCTAGCTTGACGTTACGCCAGCGTACACAGTGACAATGGTGTTTATTTCCTAAACTAAAGAGGCACTATTTTTTTTAGTTTTACACTAATTAGGCACTATTTAGGCAGAGTTTTTTGACATAGTAACCAGCTCGATACAGCTTCATGGTACGCCAGCTTTACGCACGCAATAAACAACAAGGGACCTAGGATCGATCCCTGGGAACTCCTCTATCTAATCTACTTTCAGACGAAATACTGATTTCTCCATTTCTTTTCCGCAGTTCTACGAACTGTTTTCGATCAGACAGAAAACTGTTGAACCAGCAAACTGTAGGCACATCAAATCCATAATACGACATCTTGGACAGTGCCAGGGGTGTAAATAAACAATCGAAAGCCCTAGAAAAGTCCAATGGTGTTAGCAATGTAGATGAGCCATCGTCGCGATCTTTTAAAATGTTATCAACGACATCCAGCAATGCTGTCGCCGTTGAATGGACCTTGCGGAACCCTGACTGAAGCTCCGGTAAGATATTATTCTCTTCCAGGTACCTCGACAGCTGATCGTATACCACCCGCTCCACTATCTTTGATGCACATGGTAAGATACTAATTGCGCGCAGATCGGAAGTGACAGTAGGATTAGTTTTTTTGGAAGCGGTTTAATTTTGGAAATTTTCCAATGAGAAGGAAATTTACTCGTTTCAAAACTTCTGTTAACAATGCACGTCAATACGTCTAATGTCATTGGTGAAGTAAACAATATTATATCAATGTCTATGTCGTCTTGTCCTTTAGCTGTAGTTTTAATTTTTGTTTTTCAATTTTAGACACTGTTTCACATCACAAGTCACAGGTTCCAAAGGAAAAGTGGATTGACTGTAGCGGTTAAATTCAAAAAAAGTTAAATTGGATAAAGAGACGTCATTAGTACCAGGAATATTGCTGAAGAACTGGTTAATGTCATCAGGGTTATTAAAAGAAGATAGTAGCTCAGCCTCACGTTTGTTAGGAAAAATGTTACGTTTTAAGTTTTTACAGAGTGAACGTGAATCTCCAGCATTGCCATTAATAGCATGTTTAAAGAAAGCTTTCTTTTCATCATGAATAGCCTGGATAACCAGGGTGTTTAATGTCCTTATAGTACCGTATACTCACCTCAGTTTTCAACTTCTTGGACTTTTGATGTGCTCTGTCACGTAACCGCATCATCAATCTCACAGTCGGTGTTAACCAAGGTTTTGGAGGATCTTTTACCACAACAGTTTTAATGGGGGCATGGAGGTCAAATAATTTTGCAATACGAAAGTTGAATTCAGCAATCATGCCATCAATGTTGTCAATTTGTTTAATTGAATCCCAGTCTGTCTTTGTCAGGTTATGATTAAAATTATCTAAGTCTATATCTCTCAGTGGTCGGTAAGTAATTGTCTTATGTACAAGTTTAGGTTTTTTTAAGTCAAGTTGCATTGTAACAAAAGCATGACGACCTAATTCAAGAATATGATAAATATCTAAGCACCGGACAGGGGCGTCGGTACATATTAAATCGATAGTCGACAGACTGTGTTCTGCAAAGTGAGTTGGCTCATTAACAATTTGTCTCAAGTTCACGCTAGTCAAAAATTGATTTAACCCTTAACCACCTACCATACGTCTCACAGACTTTAGCAAAGTTAAAACCGCTCATATTTTGACGGGTGAAACACGTACAGACTCGTACGACGTTTTCCTGTACCTTCCCCCTGCGTCTGTAAGTACCGCGCAATCGCTCGTCGAGGTTGTAGGTGCGCGTGTTGGTCTCTAATAAGTGATAAACTATCGTCTTGCGTCTGAGAGTCGTATGGTAGGTGGTTGTGTCATTTTTTCATTGTTATAGTTTTGGGTAAAGATGACACCTAGTGACAGAATTTTTGAGTGTTGGTTGGAGGAAGACGATTCGGATGAGAAAAAATTACCAAACGATGAATGTAGCTTTGGTTTTTGGCTTTACGAAAGATAATTACTATATTATCTTATGTTCCTAAGCCAATTCAAGCAGTCACCACAGTATCGAGTATACATCACATGCCAGAAGTTGACGAGGCTACAAAAATACCGTAAATTATACTTTTCTACAACCAGACCAAAATTGGAGTAGATCTGCTAGACCAAAGATGCTCCAATTATACAACAGCTTATCGGACACGGATATAGCCATTAGATGTATTTTACAGGCTTCTCGCTTTTTCGGCTTCCAATAGTTACGTCGTCGTCCGATTATCTACTAAAGCCCAAGAACAAAGAATTGAAAGCCACATACATACATATACTCACGGCTAAAAATCCCAGAACTTTGGTCGAAATTGTCCAGTCTACAGTTAATTGTCGTGATTGCCTCCCGGAAAAACTTAAACTTAGATCGAAAACTGACCAGCTCACTTCTAAGTATTCTTATTTCGTCGCGCAACAGCAGTTGACTCCTATGCTCGCCGGCCTCCTCATCAGACTTCTCTACTTGGGAAATGGCTCCACTCGTACCAGTTAATGGCCGCTCAAACTCTAGCATTCCCTTAACCGGGGTTTCCGCCCCGTTATCTCGAGGCATAGATCGGGTACACTCCGGGCACACCCAGCCAGTGGGTATGGTTTTTCATGGTGGCATCCCGACACACGCGCTATGATAAGATAACAGACATTTATGACATTCGACGCCATCTGTTCGAAGTTGTGTGACCTTTTTACAAGCCGAGCACTTGGGCATTGGGATTTAAAAGATCAATACTAGAATACTGTTCTACTAGTTTACTAGAATGTCAATAGATAGCGCTACTGGTATTTTATTTTGAAAAATATTTGAATTGAATTTTTTAGGTGTGGTGTGGGTGATTTTGAAAACTTATTTATACCGAAATCAAAGAGTTACAAGTTACTTGAGGAAAAAACACATGAATCCGGGTTATTTCACTTCACAAAAAAAACACTATGATATTTGTAAGTATTTACGTGCACTTCAACACTTCACAGTACGATTTTAGTAATTAAAACAATTTTACGAATTAATATTGTCGCGACGGTGTTACGCTAGCATAACGCTCTTGACGTCACTCCACCATCTAATTTCTTAACGTCACGCCCAAATCGTCAGATTATCTAGATATACACTCTTCTAAATGTAACTAACCCACCTTTACTTAATCTGACGCACTCGAGTTTTTCGGAGGATTGTTCTTTTACTAATCTGACGGATTCCCCTCAGCATACCCTGCTATATGAAGGGTTCATACTCGGTATACATACATTAAAGGGGTACAAGGATTCTCCCTATATAATAATCTGATATGTTCGAGTCACTTCAAAAATCCCCGCTTCGCCTCCCCTACTATAAGAAAATTTTTTGTTGGTCTCTAACCGCATCGCCCAATAATCCCATAAAAAGCCCCAATACCCTAAGACGAGCCTTACTTCACTCGCTGGAAGACATTTATTAGTGGTATTCAAAGCTAACACCATACAGCTAACTTGTAAACAAAGTACAAACTACAGATACAAAATATACCTCGAACCTGGTGAGGGCGCGTCTTAATAATTAGATTAGGGCGTGCTGAACTCTTTGTCAGTCGCAGCCTATTTTCCAAATCGTTTAACAACGTCTTAAATCATACCAAACTAAATAAGCATCCATTATATAAATAAAGGTTGTCGGTGATGAGTCTCCCCCTAAAAGCCCCAATACCCTAAGTCGCCTCTTACGATACCCGAGTGAAGTTTGTTAGTGCTATTCTAAGCCGACGCTACACAGTAAAGCACAGTGAAATGAAAATGAAGCGAAATGTTTATTATTAATAATAATGTAGTTGATTTCAAAACCATTCCCGAATTTGTGATCTCAAATTGTATTATCAGTTAATTTAATTAAAAAAGCTACGATTCTCGTTATTTTTATAATAAACTGCAATAACATGTCTTTGAAAGATGGTTGAAGGTGAAACACTATGTTTTATTTCAAGTAAATAAATTTTAAAAAGGTTTTTTTAATCAACATCACTTTTAGAAAGCTTTGCGTAGGTTAAGGTACCGCATTAGTAATATAGTAAGTAGGTACCTACCTACCAAGGAATGGAAAACCTTCATGGTACCTACTAATAGTTGCGCTCGTGATGAACTATAAAATAGTAGTTACCGTTATCGGTGCAGGATCAATCGACTAGTTCGATACGAAAACGCGTAGTAGTATAATAACCATCGATTGCTTTGGTTATCTTATCTGTCATATCTGTGAAACATAACCTCCAAAAACAATAGTTGTGTTTGTATCGTTTCGTTTTGCTTTGATTATTCGCGTTTCGTAATACTGTGGGCATTATAATTCTTTATAATATTGTATCAAAATGAGTGATTTATCCGATTTCTCTTCTTCCTCTAAAGCCGGCGATTCGGAACTCCAAGATTTTTTAATGGCTGAAAAACAGAAGGCACAATTTCAAGCCCAAGTAAGAAAGAAATACTGTATTATTATGATAAAACCAAAGTTACACATAGGAAGGCCTAAATTCAATACTTTCTTAGAATTCACATAATTTATATTTACACTTCTACATGCTAGTAAGATGCCATGATATTACACCATTAATATGTAAAATTTACAAAGTTTCAATACTTTAAAAATATACATCTAGAAATAAACCTTATGATGGAAGGAATATAAAAAAACTTATAGTTGGGCATGTGCCTAACAGCAAGAATCAATCAAATTATCTTATTACTACTATTCTCTAATGTGTAAAACAATATCTTGTTTCAGATCCATGAGTTTAATGACTTCTGTTGGGATAAGTGTGTGGACAAACCAGGCAGCAAGCTAGATTCCCGTACGGAAACATGCATTACAAATTGTGTAGAGCGATTTATTGACACTTCTCTTCTTGTAACAAACAGATTTGCCCAAATGTTAGAAAAAGGGGGTGGCATGCATTAATAATCAAAATGGATATTGTTTAGTATATGAAGAATGTTGCTAATGTATGTTTAAGTTTATGTGATTTCAAATTAAATAGTAATATTAGTAGGTTTTAGATGTTTTAATTTGGGGCTCATCTCTATCTCATCTAGAATAAGTAAAGATATTAATATAAAGGAAAGTAAAATTTCGACACAGGCGGGATTCAAACCCGCGACCTCGGGTATACGCCCCCGGCGCTCTTGCCAATTGAGCTATCGTGTCAATGGCTGCCAGCGCGAAATTCTTCTATCCTTTATTTCTTTTACATGTTTTAGTAGTGTTTGCGTTTCCTACCTCCGAATTTTTAACTAATTCGGAAGGCCACTTGTCTATCTTTTCATATAGAATGCAAATGTTGAAAATGCCTAACTTTCACATAATTTAAATCTTTTTGTTCATGAAAACCTCATGTGGGGATTATTACTAATAAATAAAGGAAAGAAAAAATTCGACACAGGCGGGATTCGAACCCTCGACACAGGCGGGATTCGAACCCTCGACACAGGCGGGATTCGAACCCGCGACCTCGGGTATACGCCCCCGTCGCTCTTGCCAATTGAGCTACCGTCTCAATGGCTGCCAGCGCGAAATTTTTTTGAACACATGAGGTTTTCATGAACAAAAAGATTTAAATTATGTGAAAGTTAGGCGTTTTCAACATTTGCATTCTATCTGAAAAGATAGACAAGTGGCCTTCGGAATTAGTAAAAAATTCGGAGGTAGGAAACGCAAACACTACTAAAACGTGTAAAAGAAATAAAGGATAGAAGAATTTCGCGCTGGCAGCCATTGACACGGTAGCTCAATTGGCAAGAGCGACGGGGGCGTCGTATACCCGAGGTCGCGGGTTCGAATCCCGCCTGTGTCAATTATTTTTTTTCCTTTATTTATTAGTAATAATCCCCACATGAGGTTTTCATGAACAAAAAGATTTAAATTAAGTAAAGATATACTTAATAAATTATGCCTTTTTTATATGTATACAACACCATAAAAAATATAATCTTACCCTACTACCAAAGAATAAAATGTGGGGTGTTTTTGAAATACCATAATGCCATCATTATAAAATAACAATACGTACATATGTATACTCAAATCTTTAAATCCCTAGGAGTAGCCAGAGCTTTGGAAAGAAAAATTCCTCAGCCACTTTTGGAAGTTGACGATAATGATGCGACTTCAACCACATTGCCCAAAAATTACTTAAAAGCCCTAATACACTTAGTCGCCTCGTATGATCATCCATGGGAAGAAATGGGGTAGTTCTACATAAGCTGACACTACACAGCAACAATAATGATGTTCTATTAAATTGCTTGGAGTACTTCACCCCATTCCAATGAAAATGAACATGAAACTATCTGTCACACATCACTTGACCTGTATAATCAAATCAACCTTCCAGTGATAGCATGGTTTCTACATACACTGCAATATGAATAAGGTCCTACCTATATATTGTATCACACTGACATGACAGTGCCTGGCAGAAGACCTTCCCTTCTAAACATGAAAATAATATACTGAAATTAGTAAGATAATAATAGCCCTTACACTATGTTTGTTTGCCGTGAAGTCCCGGCTTAGAATGTCGCTACCCACGGGTGTCGTAAGAGGCGACTAAGGGTATTGAGGCTTTTTATTGGATTTTTGGGCGATGCGGTTGGAGACCCATCACCAAAAACCTTTATTCTTACCATCTTTTCCCCACTCAACTTCCAAAAGTGGCTGAGGAATTTATAATTCGACACATATAATATAGCAGTGAGTATATGTATGTATGTATGTACTATTTAATGTCCTTTATCAAGGGCTGGTGAAGATTGACAAATGTATCTCAAGGGTTTGTAGGATCTTACAAAATAGCAATCAATATGTATGCTCAATTCAATACCCTTATCAGCTTAAATTAGTATAAAACTTGTACATAAATAAATAAAGCCAGGAGTAGCCAGAGCATTAGAAATCCCTTTGCAATATTTGGATGTAAATAAGGGAAAAGATTGTAATATAAACTAATGTTGTTGGTAAGTCTCCAGCCACATAGCCCACCAATCACTTAAGAAGCTCTGAAAACCTTAAGTTGCCTTTAACATATGCAGTTAGAAATAGTGCTATTCTAAACAGACACTGCAACATGATAAAAAAAATATAGTAATTAAATGTGAGGGGTATGGTACAGTGAGAAAAACAACAATGATCCATTTCATAATTTAATTGTTAGTATAAATAAAACAAACACAAGAACATCATTCAAACCTGCTTGTAATCTAATTATAAAATATCAGATAAAAACACTCTTAATACACATTATCAATTTATTATCTTAATAGTTTCCTCAATAATTTTGCTGATCCTGTCACATTTAACAAGAGTATTATAAGTTACAGGATCATACACAGAATATTATACAAGTCAATATATTGCTTATTCAGCTCATTTCAAATAAGAGATATCAAGTTCTGAATGGCAAACTGGATATCATGTAAAAATAAAACGATTTTCAGAGCAACATAAATGATATTTTAGGAATAAAACAATGTTACGCAACAATCATAATTAAGCTACAAGAACATTGAAATTTCTTAAAATAGAAAAACAGTTATTTGTAAAGCCTGTTCCATAATGTTTTAAAGCTGACTTGCAAGGAACTTATCTATGGTTATTACTAATAAATAAAGGAAAGAAAAATTTCAATACCGCTTTCTTATCTTTATTTATCCTTTATTTATTAGTAATAACCCCCACATGAGGTTTTCATGAACAAAAACATTCAAATTATATAAGGTTGTCTTAGTGGACTTATTGTAAAACTTCTACAATGACAAATTTATATGTAGCTTGAGGGAATAAACCAATATATTATTAACTTACAAATAATTCTAAATTAAATTTATCGACCCACTTTTCCAAGTTTAGTGTCAGTCCGTGGGTCAGCGGTTACGTTTTGAACTGCAACCAGAGCTTCATTGATTTTCGTTTGTAAATCTCTTAAGTCTTGTACAAACAGCAGTTTTAGTACGTCTTTGGGTTGCTGCACGATAGCTGTTTCTTTTTGAGCAGGGTCAGGGTGTGGAGCTGTCTTTAGGATTGTGGAAAGAGCTGCTAATCTCATTTTGTGATCCGGATGGGGCCCAACACCGGCTACAGTGCAGACCCTTTCTACTCCCGCGATAAAATCTGCATGTGAAACTACAAAAAGAAAGTGGTTTATTAATTAAATCAAACAAAGATCAAGATAACTCTGTATGTATATAACACAGACTAAGCTGTGTAGTGTCGGCTTAGAATAGCACTGCCCCATTTCTTCTGGGGGAGTGTACGTAAGAGGCGACTAACGGTATTGGGGCTTATAAGGGATTTTTAGGTGATGTGGTTGGAGACCCATCACCAACATCCTTTATTTTATCATCTTTTCCCCACGGAACTTCCAGAAGTGGCTGAGGAATTTCTGATTCCTTAGCTCTGGCTACCCCTTCTAGGGATTTATAGCCGTGAGTATATGTATGTATGTACAGACTAAGAAACAATAATTTATGCAAATTACATAAATGTTGCTCTCAGCAGGAGTCTTGGACTTGCAACCTCTGGACCGAGGAGCTTAGTCACTTAGCCACTTGGCCACGGATGTCGTCATAAGGTTTAATATCTCCTACTTTTTTCCTCTAATTTCATTTAATATTTTCCCCAGAGTTGACAAAGGGTCTTCCAAGGTTCCGCTATACTGAAGTGGCGTGGTGCGGACGTATGGCGGAAGCATATAGCAAAAGAAACACAATATACACCTTAATATCACGCGACTTCAGTAGAAACCGCACCTTTAGGTCTTTTATCTTTAATACAAATGTGATTGCATAAAAGGCTATCAAATTCTTGAAGGGATCTGTAAAAATTATTGCAGTTCAAGGCTTGCTTGCTAACGATGTGATAAGACCTTGAGAGATTACCCACACGGCTGACTGACATAGGCATGTGACAGTGCAAAACGGCAATATGCCTGCCCCTGATCATGTGGATGTAATGTCTAAAGCAAAACTTAGTTACTCCAAACATAACATTACATGATGTTTAGAAATATTAATAATGCTGCCACCATCCTTTCAGGAACATACAGCATGAAAATTGACTTGATTTCATAACTTTCGAACCAGTTTGCGTAAATACTGTTATTGATTTCATACCAATACTTACAGTCTAAATTATCCAAGGGGTTTGTAGAAACCATGTCAGGTACTGCCTGCTTTGGCTGCTCTTCTTTAGGAGCTTGTATGTATTTATTTACTGTAAAAGTAAATTAAACAATATTAAAATAAAAAAAGACAAGTATTAATGTCATATGAGCAATCTGTAGTGTCCAATGTCTTTATTGCATCTTTAAGTCTTGGGAGGCATCTGTCAAGAAGTGGGCATCAATTGGCTGATGATGGTCACTACCAGCCTATATGCAATATTTTGTGTCACAGTTTTTGTAACAAAATTCCTCCAAAACCATGTTACCAAACTTGAAATTTTGTGAGAAGATTCATCAGGCACGAGAACAGGATATTTAAGTTTTCACACTTCCACAATCAGGCTAGTCCAGAAGCCTACTCCTTTCTTTAAAAGGAGAATAAAAAAAACATCTGCCACATCCTCAATAGCCAGTGATATGTCTATTGTTATGATAAAAATGTATGGTGGCTACCAAAAACCTCTTAAGCATTTTCAAAGCCTAAGAGTTCCTCAACAACAAAACCATAAATATGCTGGACATAGCTGTCAGTTAACAGAGGTAAGATAATTTGAAGTTAATTATGAGGAAACAACTAGTATTATTACATGTATTGATAGAGCCAGAGGCAGGCAAGCTACTCAATTTCAATACTGTAAAATATGGAAGACCCGACAGTTAGCACCCAATTTTAATGGCTTACCCTTTTATAGAATTAGAAAGCATACTAGAAATATAAAAGGGATTTCTTAAATAGCTACTTTAAAAAGTTTCTTTGAAGGTTTTTTGAGGATATTTTTTGTATGTTTTTTATTCACGAAACAAAGGTTACCATTTCATGTGGGTATTCTGCAAAGTTATCCTGTAAACATTTTTAAAAAACCTATCAAGGTGAATGCACTTGGGGTACCTGCATAAAGATCACTAATTTTTCTTAATTATAGAAGTAGAATAACTACCATTATCAGCGAATTCTAGTCGCACTGCATACGAAAGTAGCCAGTTTAGTTGCTCAGCCGGAGTGCCGTTCACTACAGGACTAACCAAGTCTGTTTGGTACGTATCAAAAGCTGCATTCCAACTATCACTGTCAATATTACGAAGTCCATCTCTCTCCTCTATCTTGTAATGCCTTATTTTTTGGTCTTCTAACCATAAAACTACGCTACGAAATTCCTTTTCGTCTGAAATCAAACATAACAGTTATTTTATATTATAACCAAAAAAGTTATATCAAATACTCATGAAATATATTCACCATCGTAGTTGAAGCCATCGGGATTTGGGTGCCCTAAAGCGGTCAACTTTAATTTAAATGAACCGCTCATGGTTATCTAGTAAAAAATGGTAAATTATAAGTATTTGTTAGTTTTTCGCAGTTTTGCTTGCACAATTTTGTTGACTATTATTATTATTAGTTTATTTACGGCACTGGAAACTAGTCCTTTCAGCCAGTCTGTTTTTACATTTATACTTAAACTCTACACATAGGTAATGGACCTGACAAACGTTTTTTTATTTTATACGCCAAATAATTTTACAAAAAATTACGAGAAAAACTGTGTTTTTACTTTTTTCTTTGCTTAAAAAATGGCTGAAATATTTAGGTTTAAAGTGTGCATTTTCGGCCGACGAATTCCTTCAAAAGCGGATGGTGCGGGAAAGTAGCGATGTGACGTCACAACCCGGGGCATTCGTCGCTCACGCTTACGAACGCATAGAGTTTTTGTAATTTTGTGATACAAAATAGTAAATAACTACTGTGATGTGCCTTAGTGTTTCAACTACAAAAGTACATACATATGGTCACAGTTATTAATCCCTAGAAGGGGTAGCCAGAGTTAAAGAATTAGAAATTCCTCACTTTTGGAAGTAAAGTGGGGAAAAGATGGTAAAATAAAGGATATTGGTGATGCTTCTCCGACCGCATCGCCCAAAAATCCGTTTAAGTCCCAATACTCCTAGTCGCCACTTACATACACTCGCGGTAACAAAGGGGGTAGTGCTATTCTAAGCCACACTTCACAACTCTACAGTTAAAACACCAGATAAACTCTTTTTTATGTGCCTTTTATTATTACCTATTATACAAGACTATCAAGAACTACTTTAATACATACATATACTCACGCCTATAAATCCCTTGAAGGGATACGTACCCACCAAGGGGCTCGAGCCTACCCTATACAGGGCGATTTGGCCATAGTCTAGGAAATTACAAATTCCTCAGCCTCTTTTGGAAATGGCGTGGGGAACAGATGGTGAAATAAAGTATCTGAAAAGAAAATATCCCTTAACCTTCCTATACCCGCGCCAATTTTTGTAGCACCTATACCCACGCACGGTCTCACAGACCGTACTTTCGTGTCCTGGGTTTTCATATATTCAATTGTAAATATATATGTTTAGCATTATTTATTTAAAATATGGGACATAAATGAAAGATGTAATGTCTTGACTTATCTTTATTAGTAACTATTTAGTTTTTATCACTTTTTCAAAATCAGCCTTGTAATTTGAGATATTTTCCTTAGGTTCTAAAATAACGAGAACCAAAAATATTTTTTCTTCTAAAACAAAATAAAATTTTACACTTTTATAGAGTTTAACAATCGAACTTAATGAAAAACAAACATTAACTTAATTATCAGCCTTATTATAGAAGTCGGGGCATACCATAATAGCATGTTCCAAACAGAAGTATTTTTTGCATGTGGCACAATTGTATCGTGTTTTACGATTTTTTCTGGATGAAAAATAGCCACAACGACCTATTTTGTTGTTATTCGATGTTGCTTGGGTTTCAGGACCATCTAATTGGCATATTTCGGCAAGCCTTAGTTTCAAGGTTTTAGGCAAAGATGTCATGAGAGCTCGTCGTCTAAGGTGCGGATTGATGAGATCGTATGCCGAAGCTTCAAGGAAGGTCCTGCGATTTATTTTCTTGCCGACATTGTTTTGAACGTATATTATAAACGCATTTATGCCTCCTACGTTCATGAGGCTATAAAAAATTACCATGGGCCACCTATTTGTACCACGAGCAGCGTTATAAGTAGCGCACATTTTATCGACAGTGTCCACTCCTCCTTTGGTTTAGGAACAAAAGAGACTAGAGTACAGTTTTCTCGATGCCCGAATACTGATGATTTTCCCGCGCTGCCACGTACTACTGTGAATTCCTCAGGCAACTCCTTTATCTTTGAAAAATTTAAATACTTACTAACCTACACAACACTAAAACGTGTAAAATATAATTATAAATGTACGCAAACAAAAAACAAATAAATTCAATTGAAAACATATTCAATATTAGCAAATAATAAGTAATGAATAATAATACAAAAACTTACACGTATACCCGCGGCGGTCTCACAGACCGATTGGCACCAAAAGGGTCCACACGTCCTACTCCCACAGCTGCGCGGTAGTGTTGCCGGATAATCGATTGGTATCGATTATTAATCGATTATGCAAATGAGGCCCAAATAATCTAATAATCGATAGTAATATCGATACTTACGATTATATCGATACTATCGATTATTAGATTATAATCGAAGAACGATATAATCGATTATAATCGATTAATCGATTATAATTGAAAATAATCGATAATAATCGATATAATCGACTAATCGATTATAATCTAATAATCGATTAATCGATTATATCGTCATTAGATTATAATCGATTAGTCGATTAATCGATAATAATTGTCAACTTTTCACACTGTGATAAAAATACAATATATATAAAATACAATACATAAACTTTATATAAAATATTATATGATATATAAATATAATCTTTACTATCGATTACTATGTAAAAACATTTATTTTACCATTTTTTCCCCACTCAATCACCAAAAGTGGCTATGGAATTTATTATTCCTTGGCTCTGGCTACTACATAGGATTGGCGAAAGAACTGAACCTTGGGGCAAACTAGTGTTGCCGGATAATCGATTGGTATCGATTATTAATCGATTATGCAAATGAGGCCCAAATAATCTAATAATCGATAGTAATATCGATACTATCGATTATATCGATACTATCGATTATTAGATTATAATCGAAGAACGATATAATCGATTATAATCGATTAATCGATTATAATTGAAAATAATCGATAATAATCGATATAATCGACTAATCGATTATAATCTAATAATCGATTAATCGATTATATCGTCATTAGATTATAATCGATTAGTCGATTAATCGATAATAATTGTCAACTTTTCACACTGTGATAAAAATACAATATATATAAAATACAATACATAAACTTTATATAAAATATTATATGATATATAAATATAATCTTTACTATCGATTACTATGTAAAAACATTTATTTTACCATTTTTTCCCCACTCAATCACCAAAAGTGGCTATGGAATTTATTATTCCTTGGCTCTGGCTACCCCTTCTAAGAAATTATAGCTGTGAGTATATATATGTATCGATCAATCTACGATAAAATCATTTATATTTTTATTTATTCTATTTTTATCACAGTGTGTAAAATTTTCAATTATAATCGATTAATCGACTAATCGATTATAATCTAATGACGATATAATCGATTAATCGACTATTAGATTATAATCGATTAGTCGATTAATCGATTATATCGATTATTATCGATTATTTTCAATTATAATCGATTAATCGATCATAATCGATTATATCGTTCTTCGATTATAATCTAATAATCGATAGTATCGATATAATCGATAGTATCGATATTACTATCGATTATTAGATTATTTTGGGTGAGCATAATCGATTAATCTATAATCGATTATCCGGCAACACTACTGCGCGGGCGGCACTGATGTGAAGTTCGGTTGAAATTAGGCTTGGGTAGATCCAGCTCCGCGAGGGGATTCGAATCACCAGGTTCAGGCTCAGTTCCGGTACTGAATCCTCTTAATCGGGCCGGACCGCTTATCGAATCCGGCTCGGTTATGTAAGTCGGAACTGAATCAAACAACCAAAAAATACCACGCTTACGGAACGTAACGATTGCTGTTGACATACAATCAAAAATCAATTATCTCATATGTATAATGATTCTGTTTGTGTACAGGCTAGGTTCGCTAACATACAAATATCCATATGTAAAAAAAAAATAATATTTAGAAACATCTTAACAACATCTTATAACAATATCTACACATAAATATATGCAAATCAGAAAGTGACACAACATAAAACACTATCATATTTATAATATCACTATAAACACCATTATTTATGAAAAGATTGATAAATCTATTAAACGAAATTGGCAAACAAAGAACAAAAAAGGACAACTTTCTTTTCGTCTCTGTCTCCCGAGTACAAATTGTATTACATTCTTGTCTCGCTCTCACATTCAGCAAGCAAAGCAAATGTAACGGTAATAATCGAACCGATCCTGAACCTGATGCCTGAGCCTGTTGTTCGAAAACAATAAAACCGAGCCGGTGCGGAGCGGCCCGGTTAAGCGAACCTGCACCTGATAAGAAAGAGTGGGGCCGGTTAGGCCAATCAGGCTCACGCAGGGATTCGAATCATTTGAATCCACCGAGCCGGACCTACACACGGCTAGTTGAAATCCGGCAGCTACCAAGAAACTCGGATCGCTAGCGCTTGCGGCAGACGAGAAAACTACCAAAATCAAATTTGTCGGTCTCACAGACCAACGCGCGGGTAAAGGAAGGTTAAAAGCCCCAATACCGTTAGTCACATCTTACGTACACCACTTACGTAAGAAATAGGGTAGTGCTGTTCTAAGCCGACACTACACGGCCACTTTAATATAAAAAAATAAGCACGACTATAAAACTAAAAACAGTTGCTGACGCTTCAGAATTAGGAATTCGTTAGCTACTTTGGAACTTGAGTGAGGAAAAAGATTGAATATTAAAGTCACCTTTTATTACCCTCACTCATAAAAAAGGAAAGAAAAATTTCGATACCAGCGGGAAAAAAAAACAATAGAAAAAAACTTTCCTTTATTTATTAGTAATATGGATTATATATTACACAGTAATACATACGGCTCTAAATTCCTAGATGGGGTAGCCAGAGCTAAGGAATTAGAAATTCTCAACCACGTTTGGAAAGTTAAGTGGGTAAAAGATGGTAAAATAAAGGTTGTTGATGATGGGTCTCCAACCTTATCGCCCAAATATCCCTTAAAAGCCCCAGTACCGTTAGTCGCCTTTTACGTACACCCACCGGAAGAATTGGGGTAGTGCTATTCTAAGCCGATACTACACAGCAAGTAATATATTAGTATTAAATATACATGAGGTATGCATGAACAATAACATTCAAATTTTCTTACCCTTGTGAAGAAATGAGGTAGTGCTCTTCTGTGCCGACTATACGCAGATAATATAAAACAATCACCAACCACAATAATCCTCTATGCCATTTAGTTATTTTTTATTTCTATAAGTGGTTCAAAGTTGTTACTTCAGCTATCGGACAGGAAGTATTTGTAACAATTCAACTCACAAAAGTCAAACCTTCACCCAGTTACCCCCGTAGGAGTCGGCAATAGTAACTATTATCTATGTTACTTTATTGTAAAAAAAGCATATAAACGAAATAAATAAAGAAACAATTGCACCATTCCCACGGACTGACTTTGCGCAGTGGCAATGATCGACCGGCTCACGGGTTGTGACGTAAATAGTGACGTCGGATAGGGTGAGTATAAAATAAAATAGAGCGTTGAGTCTGGTGTGGCTCTAAATTTAGTGTAAACTTCTACGACCTCGCCGGCGGGGTCGGTGTTGGGAGTGGTAATGGTTGTTGATGAGTCCGCGAGCGCCGGTGGCCCCTGAGGCCTCGAGCTCGCGGGTGATGTCGTCGTCGGGATCCGAGAGCACGCTACGTGGGCGTCTCTCTCGAACCCCTCGCGTCCGGGGAAATCGTGTAAGCGAGGCTCGGAGTAAGGGGTTGGGGTGATCAGGGATCCTATCAAAGTATCTACGTGAGATTTGTTTGAAGTGATCCCTGATTGTATTGAGTCCTAAGTCTCTATGGAGATCATAGTTCTTAACATACCAAGGCGCCCCTACCGCCTTGCGCATGAACCTATTTTGTATCACCTGGAGGCGGTGTATCAAGCCCTCGCGCATAGTCTTACTAGTAAGTCTATTGGGACGAAAAATCCCAATAGTTCTACTGGTAAGACTATCGAGTAAGACTACTGGGAATAGCCGGTTTTTTGTTGTTGAAGGTAATGTTTAGAATTAAATCAAAAACACAGGTAAAACGTATAAATAACAGCATATCTTCTATTGTGAATCTAATAAGGTTCATAAACTGTAAATATATTCAGAGTTTTCTTTGATACGCCACTGCGAAGTGATTCATCTGGGGCTTTTTACTCATTTCGATAACTGCAGCCCAAAACTATTTATTTACCTATTTTTAAAGCACGATCACATCTACAAGGTCTCTGCCCTAAACAAGCTTACTTCCTACGAGTCCAAAATATGATTTGTTTCACGTATTTGCACAATATTATCTAAAATCGATGAAGTAAACAAAGCGTTTATTATTTCTCTAACAAAATAGTGGCAAACTGTCACTTTGGACAGTTTGCCACAATCGAAAAACAGGTTACACCGTATGGGACAAAAAATCACAGTACGTGCTCTTTCTATCTTTAAGAGTTTTATAATTAGCTATCCTTTTCTTGCTCGTCGTGACGTATTCTTTATCTCTCTAGTTGTATATGCTCTAAGGTTGTTTGAGTTGTCACGCACGAGCAACAGCAAAATCATTTTAAAATTTATAATTTTTCCTTTTGTTTTAAATATCTTTACAGATTGCATATGAATACGTAGTTATTCATATTAGTTCATTTTTATAAATGGATTGCGATCCTCCCGATCCTGGGGTGGATGCCCCTGACCCTGGAGTTCCAAACCCGTCATTGCCTAATTTCTCGCAAGAAAATTCGCCTAATTCTTGCTCAAGAAAGCGAGAAAAATTCTTCTAAATTTAATGTTCAGTATCAAAATTCAAAAAGAATAATTCAAGATCCCTCTATGGCCTCATCTTCCATACAAAATGTTTATATTCATCCTGATTTTGAATCCAAAAAAGTAAATTCCGAAACGGATCTACCACCTTTCATTGTCGGCAAATTATTAGTCCAACACAAAATTAAAAACATTGTCGAGCATGGCGTCAAAAATATTGGCAGGAATAGAATCTCAATAGAATTTAAAAACGCAATATCGGCTAATTCTTTTTTAACTTTCCAGACATTAAAAGTAAAAAAGTTCTCTGCAACAATTCCCAATTACAACGTAACGCGCATGGGTTTAGTAAGAAATGTTCCAGTTGACTGGTCTATGCAGGAGCTGGTGGAAGCAGCGATCATAGATTCAGGATCTGGTAATCTTATAAAAGCAAGGAGAATAAATAGAAAAATTATTAAAGACGGTGAACCTCCGGTATGGATACCCACTCAAACCGTAGTTCTAACTTTTTCTGGTCAAATTCTTCCTAAACGCATCATATGTTTTCACAATAGTCTACCAATAGAAACATACATTCTTCCTACAATCCAATGTAATAACTGTTGCCGTTTTGGTCATGTTAAGGCTCAGTGTAGATCATCCCTTCGTTGCTTTAAGTGCTCTCAACCACATTACGGAGAATCTTGTAACAAACATTCCCCAACTTGCATGTTTTGTTTGGGTTCGCATACGGCTATTGATAAAACATGCCCAGAATTTAGCCGACAAAAATCTATTAAGCTCATGATGTCGCAATAAAACATTTCTTATAACGAAGCTTCTGTTCGCTTTTCTCCTATAATGTATATAAATAATACTAATATTAATAAATTTCTTCGCTTAATTCCGCTAAATAATACCTGCAGTCTTCATGCAACATGCACTGTGCACCGCCCGCCCTTCCACTTACAAGAAATCGAAAAGCAGTCAATGCACCACACACACACCCGCAAGCGAAAACCACAGGCAACCACAAACATGCGACGCGTTTCGACTCAACACGAGTCATTGACGAGCAGTTAGTAGACAGTTCGGCAGCTGACCACCGAGTGCCGGTCATACGATTTTGCGGTTATATTTATAGGCCAGGCTCCCCACTCCCCCACCCAAAGAACATCAATGACGAGTGACTATATTATTGGAAAAAAATGTCAAAAGTGGGGAAACGGTGTAGCCCAGCTGTTCATTCAGCAGTGCAACGGAATTATCATTATCATATCTGGAGATTTCAAGTTTCTCTAAAAGACATAATCTTAATCCCTTATTACAAGTATGTAAAATCTCCAGATTATGATTATCGGGGAGAACGTGTCCAGTATCCAATAGATGTTTCGCAAAGTGAGACCTTTCTGGATGGTCGTTTCTGAATGCTGCCACGTGCTCCCCGTATCTTGTTAGAAAACTTCTACCAGTTTGCCCAATATAGACGCTGTTGAATTCAGGACAAACAATTTTGTAAACACCAGATTGTCTGTGTTTATCTAATTTCTCTTTTTGATTACATAAATAACGTTTCAAACTATTGTTTGTTCTGAACGCAACTTTAATACCAAACCCTTTAAGCGTCTTTGAAATCTTTTCAGAAATCGGACCAACATAGGTGAGACTGGACTTCATGCGGTCCAGTTTTTCAGGTGGTATAACATATAAGAGTCTGTTCACAATGTTGGTCCGTTTTCTTGTAATTAGTCTGTCTATTAATTGCTTGGTGTAACCGTTTGCAACAGCTATTTGGTATATAGTACTTAATTCTTTATTGTAATTAGAAGGTGATAATGGAACTGTTAGCAAACGGTGTACATAGCAATGAAAAGCTGCAAGCTTGTGTTGCCAAGGATGGCAAGAAGATGCGGGGATTACTGTATCAGTCTGTGTAGGCTTTCTATAAATCTCAAAAGCATGCTTATTTCCTGACCTTGTTATTTTAAGATCGAGGAAATTGAGAGATCCGTCCTGTTCCTTCTCTAACTTGAATTTAATTTTAGGATGTATTCTATTTCAAATTTGAACGAAACTATCGAGCTGCCTATATGTACCTGTCCAGCATACAATTATGTCATCGACATATCTATAGTAATAAAGTATATTACTCCTCCCAACAATGTTGTTACGCTCAAAATTATCCATAAAAATGTCAGCCATCAAGGGACTCAATGGAGAACCCATTGCCAGACCTTCTCTCTGTTGGTAGAAATAATTATCAAACATGAAATAATTTTGCTGCATACAGATGGAAGTAAGCCTTGATAGCTGGCATCTTTCCTCCGGATGTAGTCGCTGAGTTACCATGAATTCTGAGATGAAACGTAAGCAATCTTTATATGGTACGTTTGAAAACAGACTTTCTACATCCAGAGAAACGAGCTTGGCATTGCAAGGAAGAACAACATCCTTTATTTTGTCAATAAGATCCAAACTGTTTTTTAAAGTGAAAATCGGATTAAAATTAGTCTTAGCTTTCAAAATGGCGTTAAGTTGTTTTGCTAAATTGTATGCCGGCGCAGCTACATAAGAAACAACAGGACGGATCGGAATATTATCTTTGTGAATTTTTGGCAAACCGTAAAGAATTGGGGGTAATGGATTCATAGGAACGATCTTGTCCTTCTCATTGTCGGGGTTTGAAAATACATAGGATGATTCTGAGATTGCTCTCTTTAACTCCGAGGCATACTTCTTAGTAGGATCCGACCCAAGTCGAACAAAATCGTCCCCTAGGATGACATTGTTAACCTTCTCTGTATATGAATCGCGACTCATGATGACAATTGTACTACCTTTATCAGCTTTGGTTAGAACAAGATCGTTAGAATCTAACCTCCGCTTAATTGACTTCATCGTGGCCAACTCTGAACCTGAATTACAGGTATTCTGAATAGGCAACGAATTTTTGATATCGTTGGCTACGAGACTCTTAACAATGCCATCCCTTTTGTTAGTGACTACAGCAACTTCCGCATCCACCGCCAAAGTTTCTAAAGATTTAGTATTTAAACAGGGTGTTATGTTATGTTTTAATCCTTTTTCCAACAACGCAATTTCACTAGGAGAAAACTGTGTATCGGTCAAATTCTTAACGCGAGGGCCAAAATCGTGAGATTGAACATTGCTGTTGTTAGAAGAAGCACTAAAACGATTTTGTGTTAGTCTCCGAATCTTGTTGCACTGGACAATGTATTTACTATGAGCCACCTGAGAAGCCAGATCTCTAGCTTTCTGGTCAAGAAGATCAATAGTAAATACATTGTCCAGTGCAACAAGATTCGGAGACTAACACAAAATCGTTTTAGTGCTTCTTCTAACAACAGCAATGTTCAATCTCACGATTTTGGCCCTCGCGTTAAGAATTTGACCGATACACAGTTTTCTCCTAGTGAAATTGCGTTGTTGGAAAAAGGATTAAAACATAACTTTCCAAACGTGGCTGAGAATTTCTAATTCCTTAGCTCTGGCTACCCCATCTAGGAATTTAGAGCCGTATGTATTACTGTGTAATATATAATCCATATTACTAATAAATAAAGGAAAGTTTTTTTCTATTGTTTTTTTTTTCCCGCTGGTATCGAAATTTTTCTTTCCTTTTTTATGAGTGAGGGTAATAAAAGGTGACTTTAATATTCAATCTTTTTCCTCACTCAAGTTCCAAAGTAGCTAACGAATTCCTAATTCTGAAGCGTCAGCAACTGTTTTTAGTTTTATAGTCGTGTTTATTTTTTTATATTAAAGTGGCCGTGTAGTGTCGGCTTAGAACAGCACTACCCTATTTCTTACGTAAGTGGTGTACGTAAGATGTGACTAACGGTATTGGGGCTTTTAAGGGATATTTTCTTTTCAGATACTTTATTTCACCATCTGTTCCCCACGCCATTTCCAAAAGAGGCTGAGGAATTTGTAATTTCCTAGACTATGGCCAAATCGCCCTGTATAGGGTAGGCTCGAGCCCCTTGGTGGGTACGTATCCCTTCAAGGGATTTATAGGCGTGAGTATATGTATGTATTAAAGTAGTTCTTGATAGTCTTGTATAATAGGTAATAATAAAAGGCACATAAAAAAGAGTTTATCTGGTGTTTTAACTGTAGAGTTGTGAAGTGTGGCTTAGAATAGCACTACCCCCTTTGTTACCGCGAGTGTATGTAAGTGGCGACTAGGAGTATTGGGACTTAAACGGATTTTTGGGCGATGCGGTCGGAGAAGCATCACCAATATCCTTTATTTTACCATCTTTTCCCCACTTTACTTCCAAAAGTGAGGAATTTCTAATTCTTTAACTCTGGCTACCCCTTCTAGGGATTAATAACTGTGACCATATGTATGTACTTTTGTAGTTGAAACACTAAGGCACATCACAGTAGTTATTTACTATTTTGTATCACAAAATTACAAAAACTCTATGCGTTCGTAAGCGTGAGCGACGAATGCCCCGGGTTGTGACGTCACATCGCTACTTTCCCGCACCATCCGCTTTTGAAGGAATCCGTCGGCCGAAAATGCACACTTTAAACCTAAATATTTCAGCCATTTTTTAAGCAAAGAAAAAAGTAAAAACACAGTTTTTCTCGTAATTTTTTGTTAAATTATTTGGCGTATAAAATAAAAAAACGTTTGTCAGGTCCATTACCTATGTGTAGAGTTTAAGTATAAATGTAAAAACAGACTGGCTGAAAGGACTAGTTTCCAGTGCCGTAAATAAACTAATAATAATAATAATAGTCAACCGTAGACAGAGAATACAATAGACATCTGCATATATTTTGTTTCACTCGCACTAGACGGAGAAAATAAATATTAAAAATACTAAGAGTAAGTGAGACATGACTATATAATTTGCTGTCCCTTACTGCTGGCCAAGCCGGCAAAGTACTTTGCTAAACAAACCGTTTGACATTTTCAAAATAAACAAACCGTTTTTGAATTGATAAGCAGAAAAATTAAGAATTTCGTTGATTTTTTAGTTAATTATTTATGTGAGATCGGTTCTGGCAATAAATAGAAATATAATTTAACATTAGAAATAATTAAACATTCAATAAAATGGTCAGGTGCAGTGTTATATCGTGTAAAAGTAATAGCGAAACTAAGCAACCAGATTTGTCTTTCCACTCGTAAGTACCATTTAGTTTTAGAATAATAACAGTGTAAGTTTATTATATTTTCTATTTATGACACATACATATCTAATTTATGCAGAAAAATAAACTGCAAATGCATGAAAATTATATTTAAAATTTGATAACCTAAAATCTCTATCATAGTAATGTTGCCAGCACAAGTATTTTATTTACCCTAAAACCCTGGATTAATTAAAAAATATGTATTTCAATATACTAATATAAGTTATATAAAGGATGTTTATTATTTAGTTCTTAAAAAGGATTCCATGGCATGTACTATTTTTCTTGTTAATGTGGGTATATGAAGAGTAGATTTTTTTACAGTTTTCTCGCCTGCTCTTTTACCTTCAGTTTTAGTTTCCGAGCAGGTGGTAAGTTAGGCAGGGCTTGTTCATGACGTTCATTAAGTACTTTTTTGTTTATGATAAATAAAAACATTTTTTTTAGATCTCGTTAGCCCCGTGATACGTACAACTTAATGACTAGTGTAATAGGAGAATGCATTGGAGGAGTTTGTCGCCTGTTCTTCTTCTTTAGTTAAGTGATGCGGTAGGCATTATGACGTTCATTAAGTGCTAGAATTCATCATTATAGCCATGTTATATTTACCATGCACCCACACACACTTGTAATAATGCACTAATGTAATAATGTTAAAGAATTAAACCTTTTCAGTAATACATTCGATTGTTTTATTTATTGCGCAAATACATATAGTACTATGTATCTAATTAAACGATCTGCATCCCCTTCGGAGGTTTGACCTTATTTTGATGGAGAGTAAATATTTTTTGCTCTAATTTGATATAGTTTTCGGATGTGTGTGATCTATTCGCGGGACTCATCAGCCCCCGATGACGACGAGCATGCAGATCGTTTGGATACACGGTTCATAGGTTTACTTCTATATGTTTTGGACTTACTTTGACTAATAACCAATAATAAACTACTATAATGATAATAACAATCAAATAATTGATTGGAAAATTTCGAGGATAAAGTTAAAAAAAATATGTAAAATTACCCACAATACGGGGAAAACTATTTTGAGTAACAACACTATTTTGTATTACCCATCTCACTTGCCGACACGCTTCCCCTGGGTCTATTGTAATTCTCTGTCTACGTAGTCAACAAAATTGTGCAAGCAAAACTGCGAAAAACTAACAAATACTTATAATATAATTTACCATTTTTTACTAGATAACCATGAGCGGTTCATTTAAATTAAAGTTGACCGCTTTAGGGCACCCAAATCCCGATGGCTTCAACTACGATGGTGAATATATTTCATGAGTATTTGATATAACTTTTTTGGTTATAATATAAAATAACTGTTATGTTTGATTTCAGACGAAAAGGAATTTCGTAGCGTAGTTTTATGGTTAGAAGACCAAAAAATAAGGCATTACAAGATAGAGGAGAGAGATGGACTTCGTAATATTGACAGTGATAGTTGGAATGCAGCTTTTGATACGGAGGCGTGTTGGTGTATATTAAACATTTATATTGGCAACACTGAGTGAAAGAAGGAAGTAAATAAAGACTGACACATAGCACACGTTAAGAAATGTAGCTTAGAGAAAAACTTGTAACTAAAATTAAACTGTTCTTTTATTAAATAAAAACCAAGTTAAAACAAGAGTATTCCAATCAATTATTTAACAGAAACATTGTAGTAATAAAAATATTTTAGATACATGGAACATCCATCGCGAATATTATCATTTCTCTGTTCCCAAAATCGATTAGAATTAGAATCGAATACAACTATCTGTGTAGGTACAACACATTTTGCTTAAAATGACAGAAATATGACAATAGCTACCGTACCATGTAGCTGATTGACAGGTGAAAATATCGTTCATTTTGATGTTCATTGCGTGTTTTAATAGACTAGCCATACTAGATAGCTTTGTAACTAAAAGCAGCAATGTATTATAAATTAAGCGATACACACTCGTTTAAAAGTTTTTCAGTGTAAAACCACAACGCACACGAAATAATTGATTTTACAATAAAACCACATAATCTAATAATAAAGTGACCAACCGATGAAAGGAAATCTTTCTATTAATTAGTCCCGCTTTATTTAGATGGTTTTTGCAACTCAATACGGCACAATTAGGCATTTTTTATATTTAGCTTGACATCTGTCACCGAGAACGTTCGAGCACGGACTCAATCAAATGGCGATAAACTAAGATAATTTTACTCAGTTTTTACACGCGAAGTACATGCACTTGCGGCATCTATTCAAATACATGTCTGTGCTTGTATCTCATGATCTCAACAATGAGAGGTTTTCTTTTTGAGAAATAAAAAAACAACATAGTTTCCTAGAGCTCTGTAGATGGCGTTGATGTAACTACGTTTTTTTTTTTTTTTTTAAGTTGGCGCTATCTGTCGCTTTAGTTTTTGCAACAATTCCGCCACGAACCACGTGATGAGATCTTGCAAGATATAAGTGAAATCAACGCGAAAATATAGTACTTATAGAAAAAGAAGCAAATAGATATTTAAAGGCAATATAAAAACTAAAAACTCCCGAGGGCATGAAGAGAAAGAGAAATTATTTTCATAATAATTACAACTTATATAAACCTGATAACGAATCAAACAGAAACAAATTATAAAAAGTAAAAGAAAACATATTTATAATTTAATATTGTTCATCCTGATGAACTTGTCAAGAGCTTTAATGTGCAATCGTGAAAATCTTAGAAAATACTATAGCTTTAATTAAATCAGGCGAGGAGGAAAAAAAGGAAATCATGCTATTAAAATTAGTCGGAAGCGGAATCTTAATCTTTGGTAAAGCTGAGTATAAATTAAAAGCGGCATTTTGGGGGCAAGAAAAAAATATGTGATCTAAGGAGCCTTCGTCCATTCCACATTCACACAACGAACTATCCCGAACTCTTATTTTATTTAAAAACACTGGGGAACAACAATGACCAATTCGAAGTCGAATTAAAATTGAAGTTACGACCTTAGATAGTTTTTTGAATTTCGAAAACCGGGCTTTACTAGGAATTGTTGGTTGTACAGATTTGTAAAACAAACCCTTACTAGCACCGTCCCATCTTGATTGCCAAGAAGAACGAAGCTGAGGCAGGGCTAGACTACGGTAATCATAATTTGTTATGTAGTAATATTTTCTATCAACATTGGACATGGAAGCTTCCTTAGCTAAAATATCAGCTTTCTCATTTCCTATTATACCAGAATGACTAGGGATATATACTATCTGAATAACTAATAATTTAATTGAGCATCTATATAGGGTATTTTTCAGATCCATGATAATATTACTGTGAATTTTGCTAAAAAAAGGATTTTGGTTTAAAGTATATAGGCAGCTTAAGGAATCTGTGAAGATAACCGAACGACTTAAATTATGTGCCTCAATGAGCAAAGCAGCTTCAAGAATTCCAATGCACTCACCAGTAAAAACAGATGAGGCCGGGGGACATTTAAATTGTAACTACGTAACGTAGATACCTACGGTTACTCCAATAAACTGCAACACCGGTATCAGACGATGAGGAAAGTTTAGAGGCATCAGTATAGAAGTGGTGCCAATCTTTCCATTTTTCATGTAAAATAGAACAAAAGATGGAGTTAGCATCAGGGCTACATTTAGTAATACCTATGCTTTGAATAATTTGGGGCTTATAGGATATAACTTGATAAGGAAACCTGTACAAAGGAAGATCATCAAATTTTAGAATTTTACTAGACTGGCATTTTAAAAAGCTAGTTAGAAAATAAGGGACATCCTTCTTTTTCCAGTAATCGTATAAGTTACCACTATACAGAGAAACTAGAGACTTAAAATTGAGTAATTTCGAATTCATGAGATGAGAGGATGACGAAACAACTTTTGATATAAATCTATCAGCAATATATTGTCTTCTAAGGTCTAGAGGAGGCTCACAACACTCAACTTGCATTGCGTTAATAGGAGTAGAACGCATACAACCCGTGATAATTCGAAGACATTGAGCTTGAATCTTGTCAAGTTTTTGTAAGTATTCTTTATTGCAAGGCTCAAGTAAAAATACTCCGTATTCAATGACACTCCTAATTAAAGCATTATAAACTAATTTTAAGGTAAACGGGTGAGCGCCCCACCACACACCAGCAAGAGATTTTAATATCGGGATGGCTCTTTCACATTTTTTTAGCAAATGATTTATGTGAGGAACTCCGTTCAGTTTAGAATCTAAATAAACGCCTAAAAATTTAACATTGTCTTTTCTCGAAATAGGTACACCATCTATCTTTACAGAAATGACAGGACAAGAACGTTTTCGCGTAAATACAACAAAAGAACTTTTAGAAGGGGAGAGGGTTAACCCCAGGTCAGAAAGAGAAGAATTAATTGAGTTAAGAGAACGCTCAAGAGATTCAACAGCTTGTTCTATAGAGCTATGAGAGGCATACACAGCTAGGTCATCCGCATACTGAAGAAGTTGGCAATCTTGGTATACAGATTTAACCAGATTATAAGTATATAAATTAAATAGGATTGGCGAAAGAACTGAACCTTGGGGCAAACCCTTGAAGGCAACCCTAGTTTCTAGTTTTGTTCCTGAAGTTCGCAAGGAAACAAAACGATTAGTGAATAGGTTATAAATGATAAAAACAATTTTGGAAGGGATATTCAAATCTAACAATATATTCTTTAGGACATACAAAAGGACATTATCATATGCGCCTTTTACATCCAAAAAAGCGCTTACCGTAGACTCGCTCTTCGTAAAAGCTGAACGGATGTCCGTAACTAAAACTCCAACACTGTCCAAAGTACCTAACGACTTTCTAAATCCAAATTGAGAGGATGGAAAGATACCGTTACTTTCTACAAACCACTCTAAACGACGTTTTATAAGATGTTCTAATAATTTCGTTAACACTGACGAGAGAGCTATAGGTCTAAGGTTGTTGGGATCATCAGAGCTTTTCCCTGGTTTGACCACGGGAATTATACATTGATTTTTCCAAGAATCAGGGATAAATTGATTATTGAAGCATAAATTCAGGAGGTCTAAAAGATATTTATGGGTGACCTCACCTGAACGGACAATCAAAGAGTACGGAATACCATCAGAACCAGGGGATGAGTCACGAACATGATCCAAAACCTCTTGTAATTCTATTAATGAAAACGGATTTTCTAGATAGTTGTCATTTGAAGAAGAGTATGAGATTGAAATTTGAGAGGGATATACTGGAAGCTCATCTAAAGATGGGACATGAGGCGGACAGAATTTAAAGAAAAAAGAATCGGCTGTTTCCTTTGAAATAGGGCAGACAGGATGAGGATTGAAACATCTTCGGAACCTATTAATATTCTTCCATACTACAGATGGAGGAGTACGGGGAGCCAAACTTGTACAAAAGGATTTCCACCCAAGTTTCTTTTTCTTCCGTAATATTTTTTTTACAACAAGCAGCTACACGACAATACTCAGCTAAATTTTCTGGAGTCATATTCATATTATAAGTGATCTCTACTCTATCACGGTTTTTAATAGCCTCTGTACATTCTTCATCCCACCAAGCAGGAGAAGAAAGTCTGCCAGTTATTGAATTTTTAAGAGGGAAACTTGCATCAGCGGCGTCTTTGACACACTCAGTAAAATTATCAAAAAAAGGATTTAAATTATTTACTGACACATTATTACCTAAAGAACTGAGAGGGTTAAGATATAGAACTTTAGAATCCACACTATCCATGTACTGAATCCAATTCTGCTTAACCAGCCTATATTTTAGTAGAGGAGGGTGCGATCGATTAGGAATATTAGTTTTAGCAAGTCGTATAATAATTGGAAAATGATCACTACCGAAAGTTGTGTTTAAGCGATCCCAGTTGATTGAGCTGGCTAGATCTTTGGAGCATAAGCTCAAATCCACACAACTTTTCCTTTGACCGGGTAGGGATCTCCTTGTAGGCCTACCATCATTTAAAACACATAAATCAAGATCGTCAAAAATTTCCACTAGGCCTTCACCAAACGAGTCACAGTGCTCGGATCCCCAACGATAATGGTGGCCATTGAAGTCCCCCATTATTATACATGGACGTGAAATCTTACTAAAAAACTCACGTATTACAGGAAGAAAGGAAGGATGAGGGCTATATATATATATATAGAAACAAAATAAAAATCTTCAATTTTTCTTAAAACGAAATTCATGCAGTCATTAAGTCTACTATTTACAGATATATTTACATCACAATTTAAGACCCGATTATTAGCTATAAGGGCACAACCTCCGCCCCTACCTATAGGTCTATCAGATCGAAAAATGTTATTAAAAGGAATATTAAAAAATAAGTAAGGTTCCAACCAAGTTTCAGCAATACTGCTGACAACAGGATGAAATTTGTTTATTAAATAAATTAAATCACTCTTTTTTGGAATGAGACTCCTTGCGTTCCACTGAAGGAATGTTATATAATCCATGTTTAATAGAATTAAGCAAATCCGAAATTATTGTGGCAACGTTGTGCGGTATAGGAGATGAAGAAGATGTGAACGAGAGAATAATAGAAGAAATACTTTCAATAACTTGAGAAGAAATATAATCAACAGATTTATGGATCGGCTGGGGAGGATAGCCTCCACCAGAACACTGAGTGAAGAAAGAATAATCTTTAGTTAGTCTATGATGTTCAGCCTTATCATATCCAGGCGAAACTGAATGAGATTTTTTAGGAAGAAATACTGTTTTTTTGTAAGATTGTGAAGAGGAGTTATTAATAGATTTGGAAACATCAGCATAGCTGCGCTTAGATTCCGGAACTTGTTGACTGGCTTCAAAGTATGAAACAGATTTTTCGGCCATAACAGCCTTTATTGTCTTTTGCCTAGAAAATTCGGGACAGTTCTTATCGTTGGCAAAATGATTACCAGAGCATAAAATACATTTTGGATCAACGCTTACCGTATCACAGGAGTGACCTGGATGCTCTTCGCCACATCTGAAACATCTAGCTTTGGAACGGCATTGGTCTTTAGAATGACCAAACCTACAACAGTTATGACATTGTATTGTGCGATATAAATATTTTTCCACAGGGAGAGAGTTATAACCGCAATATACATACTCGGGCAAAGTTTGCCCATCGAAGGTCACAATAACTGAAAAAGTAGGGAGCCAAGAACTAACCCCGTCAATCACAGACTTCCTTGAAATTCTCCTAGCCTTTAAAATCTTGCCAGTACCATTAGGGACTTCTAAAACTTGAATTAATTCTTCGTCCGTTATATCTTTAGGTACATCACGGATGACACCCATGCGGGTGACATTAAAAGATGGTATAAAAATATCATACCGATTATTTAAAACACTACTGTTGATAAAAGAATTAGCCGAGTTGGCATTATTAAACTCAATGGAGATTTTATTCCTCCCCGCCTTCTTTATACCGCCTAAAATAATCCCTGAAACCTTGTTGTCTCTTAAAAATATGCCCAATTTTACTGGGTGAATGAATGGTAGTGAGTTATTGGGTAACTCCAAGTCAGATGATTTCTTAACTACATGGACTATGAATGGACCTTTATCTGAAATATGATATAGTTGTCTCGCTAATGGACTGCGTGATTGTTTCGATGGAATTTCAGGCAAAAGATTAGGTGAATGCCTCTTTAAAGATTTATACATACTTGTATTTCCGTCAGAAAAAATGTCTTGGCTTTGAGTATTAGAATCAAATGTTACCAAAGATTTTTTTGGATCAGGAGGATCAGGAGGATCTGGAGGATCGATATTCATTTTTATTCCCTTTTACAAAAACCTACTAAATTAAAATCGAAGAATCTTAAACTATCAATATAAAATATTCAAAATTGCCTTCAAATACGTTTTTTTAAACACAATTATATTTTAATTTTCAAGAAAAACGCTATCTTGCAGAAACCTCAACGTCCAGATCAAGTCCAGATAATCGATCATTCATGTAACTACGTTACTTCGTTACTTACTTAAATTTTTTCTTCGTGGCCTCAATCGTGTTGCCACAATAATTTCGCCAATGTCATCTTTAAAAACATGTGTCACACACATCACCATAGAGTAACTTTTTGGCGAGTGAAAACAACAAAAAAAAAAGAATGTTAAATATTAATACCGTCTTTGTTTATTTACTTTTAAGCTATAATTAGAAATTCTCAGCCACGTTTGGAAAGTTAAGTAAGTAAAAGATGGTAAAATAAAGGTTGTTGATGATGGGTCTCCAACCTTATCGCCCAAATATCCCTTAAAAGCCCCAGTACCGTTAGTCGCCTTTTACGTACACCCACCGGAAGAATTGGGGTAGTGCTATTCTAAGCCGACACTACACAGCAAGTAATATATTAGTATTAAATATACATGAGGTATGCATGAACAATAACATTCAAATTTTCTTACCCTTGTGAAGAAATGAGGTAGTGCTCTTCTGTGCCGACTATACGCAGATAATATAAAACAATCACCATCCACAATAATCCTCTATGCCATTTAGTTATTTTTTATTTCTATAAGTGGTTCAAAGTTGTTACTTCAGCTATCGGACAGGAAGTATTTGTAACAATTCAACTCACAAAAGTCAAACCTTCACCCAGTTACCCCCGTAGGAGTCGGCAATAGTAACTATTATCTATGTTACTTTATTGTAAAAAAAGCATATAAACGAAATAAATAAAGAAACAATTGCACCATTCCCACGGACTGACTTTGCGCAGTGGCAATGATCGACCGGCTCACGGGTTGTGACGTAAATAGTGACGTCGGATAGGGTGAGTATAAAATAAAATAGAGCGTTGAGTCTGGTGTGGCTCTAAATTTAGTGTAAACTTCTACGACCTCGCCGGCGGGGTCGGTGTTGGGAGTGGTAATGGTTGTTGATGAGTCCGCGAGCGCCGGTGGCCCCTGAGGCCTCGAGCTCGCGGGTGATGTCGTCGTCGGGATCCGAGAGCACGCTACGTGGGCGTCTCTCTCGAACCCCTCGCGTCCGGGGAAATCGTGTAAGCGAGGCTCGGAGTAAGGGGTTGGGGTGATCAGGGATCCTATCAAAGTATCTACGTGAGATTTGTTTGAAGTGATCCCTGATTGTATTGAGTCCTAAGTCTCTATGGAGATCATAGTTCTTAACATACCAAGGCGCCCCTACCGCCTTGCGCATGAACCTATTTTGTATCACCTGGAGGCGGTGTATCAAGCCCTCGCGCATAGTCTTACTAGTAAGTCTATTGGGACGAAAAATCCCAATAGTTCTACTGGTAAGACTATCGAGTAAGACTACTGGGAATAGCCGGTTTTTTGTTGTTGAAGGTAATGTTTAGAATTAAATCAAAAACACAGGTAAAACGTATAAATAACAGCATATCTTCTATTGTGAATCTAATAAGGTTCATAAACTGTAAATATATTCAGAGTTTTCTTTGATACGCCACTGCGAAGTGATTCATCTGGGGCTTTTTACTCATTTCGATAACTGCAGCCCAAAACTATTTATTTACCTATTTTTAAAGCACGATCACATCTACAAGGTCTCTGCCCTAAACAAGCTTACTTCCTACGAGTCCAAAATATGATTTGTTTCACGTATTTGCACAATATTATCTAAAATCGATGAAGTAAACAAAGCGTTTATTATTTCTCTAACAAAATAGTGGCAAACTGTCACTTTGGACAGTTTGCCACAATCGAAAAACAGGTTACACCGTATGGGACAAAAAATCACAGTACGTGCTCTTTCTATCTTTAAGAGTTTTATAATTAGCTATCCTTTTCTTGCTCGTCGTGACGTATTCTTTATCTCTCTAGTTGTATATGCTCTAAGGTTGTTTGAGTTGTCACGCACGAGCAACAGCAAAATCATTTTAAAATTTATAATTTTTCCTTTTGTTTTAAATATCTTTACAGATTGCATATGAATACGTATAGTTATTCATATTAGTTCATTTTTATAAATGGATTGCGATCCTCCCGATCCTGGGGTGGATGCCCCTGACCCTGGAGTTCCAAACCCGTCATTGCCTAATTTCTCGCAAGAAAATTCGCCTAATTCTGGCTCAAGAAAGCGAGAAAAATTCTTCTAAATTTAATGTTCAGTATCAAAATTCAAAAAGAATAATTCAAGATCCCTCTATGGCCTCATCTTCCATACAAAATGTTTATATTCATCCTGATTTTGAATCCAAAAAAGTAAATTCCGAAACGGATCTACCACCTTTCATTGTCGGCAAATTATTAGTCCAACACAAAATTAAAAACATTGTCGAGCATGGCGTCAAAAATATTGGCAGGAATAGAATCTCAATAGAATTTAAAAACGCAATATCGGCTAATTCTTTTTTAACTTTCCAGACATTAAAAGTAAAAAAGTTCTCTGCAACAATTCCCAATTACAACGTAACGCGCATGGGTTTAGTAAGAAATGTTCCAGTTGACTGGTCTATGCAGGAGCTGGTGGAAGCAGCGATCATAGATTCAGGATCTGGTAATCTTATAAAAGCAAGGAGAATAAATAGAAAAATTATTAAAGACGGTGAACCTCCGGTATGGATACCCACTCAAACCGTAGTTCTAACTTTTTCTGGTCAAATTCTTCCTAAACGCATCATATGTTTTCACAATAGTCTACCAATAGAAACATACATTCTTCCTACAATCCAATGTAATAACTGTTGCCGTTTTGGTCATGTTAAGGCTCAGTGTAGATCATCCCTTCGTTGCTTTAAGTGCTCTCAACCACATTACGGAGAATCTTGTAACAAACATTCCCCAACTTGCATGTTTTGTTTGGGTTCGCATACGGCTATTGATAAAACATGCCCAGAATTTAGCCGACAAAAATCTATTAAGCTCATGATGTCGCAATAAAACATTTCTTATAACGAAGCTTCTGTTCGCTTTTCTCCTATAATGTATATAAATAAATTCTCCTCCGTCAGCTCAATTTTCATTGTCCAAAAATTCAAATCCATCCATTATTGACAAATCCCCGTCACACTCATATAAAAAAACCGTTTAAAAAAGAGTTTCTAATTCTTTAACAAGACAACCTCTTTCTTCCCTACCGGATGGATGTGCTCTGTTAAACAAAGAAAAAGTAACTCCAAATGACAACCTTTTAGAACTACTCGCCTCTTGTATTGTGAGTCTATGCTCCCGCATAGACAACATTGAATTACCGTCCAACGTGCGCTCTATACTTTGTCAGCTTATCTCAACCTCTTCTAATGGATCTGTCAATAATGCAATGGAACTGTCAGAGCATCAAGTTTTAAAATTCAGACCTTATTTATCTCATTAACACCCATAAACCATCAATCATTGCCCTCCAGGAAATGTGGCTAGGACCGGGAGCTCTGTTCAGAGTTTCTGGTTTTTCATGTCTTCGGGATGATAGGAGTGATGGGTATGTTGGTGCTTCCCTCCTGATATCTAGATCCATTAACTTCATTCAAATTCAATTACCCGCCCATTCGGACAATTTTCATATTATAGCTGCTAAAATTTTCAATATATCTGTATAATTACTTTATAAATAGTATAATTGTCAATAATTGAAGACAATTATTGACAATTATAATAAATTAGACTGGGGATTAGTCCCATGATCCTACTTGGTGATTTTAATAGTCATCTTCCTAGTTGGGGTTCAGCGCGAAGTGATTCTTTTGCTCCTCTGTTGATAGATCTTTTTGATACTTTAAATTTATGTGTTTTAAATGATGGTTCGTATTTTTTTTAAGGCGATGTAGAATTTGTATCGAGCACGAAGGGCGACATTTCGAAAACTTTTTGTAATTTAATAATAAACAATCAATAATAACATTTTTTGTAGTTTTATTCGGCCCAATCTTTTAATTAAGTTTTTTCGACTTACTGTGTTTAAAACATTTTTTCAAGTATGAAGTCGTGGAGATAGCTCAATCAAATTGACATGGCAAATAGCTGACGAAAATGGCAAGTTTTTAAAAATAATTTTGTAGACATTTTTGGGATACGTTTTTTTTTTAAATACATTTCAAAAGAGATCTTAAATTTAAACATTTTAACAAACAGGATTCAACATTTTTTTACTGGCTTAATAGTAGCATATCGGCTCACAATTGCTTTTGTTTTTGCAAGTGCTACTGTTCACTTATTTCAGAAAAAAAAATCAAGCTTGTATCCACATATCTGTATTTGAATAGATAACGCAAGTGTCATTTCTTGTATAGAAACCAAGCGTGCCATAATTTTTCCACCTACTCTGACGTCACATGACCAATTTAGTGATGGGAACTCCGCGTCAGCGCGTAAACGATTCAATCGATTATATTCGAGTGCATCGACAGACGAATGATAAATTGACAGAAGAATGATAAATCTAGAATTATACCTGTTTTTTTAATAACGCTATTTTCTCATGGTCTCATTTTTATTCTGAGCAACTCTTCCTACATTATTTTCCTCCACCACTACATCTTCTCGGAGAACAACGATCTAAATCAGTGAGTTAATGAGTCAGTTAGTCAGTGAGTAGTTCAGTAGCCTTTATTATTATAATAACTTGTCCTTATTGATAACCTACCTAATTAACTAGTTTTAATAATTTGTTCTCGGAAAGTTACGAAATGATTTAAAAAAACCCCGAGAAGAAATTTTATCTACAAAAAGGAAAGCCAGTAGAAGGCGCTATGACTAAATATAATACAACACAGAACTAATTCAGATTTGAAAAAAAAACAAATAAAATTACTTGTAGAGAAGGAAAAATAATCAAGTATTTTTTTTTTCGTTGTTTGGTTTTCTCCAGGCTGTATCTCATAAACAGTGATAACTAGAAAGCTGAAATTTTCACAAATGACGATTTCTGTTGCCGCTATAACAACAAATACAAGTAAAAAAAGGATTTTAAGGGGGGCCCCTTACAATAAACGTGTTTTTTTCCGTAATTGTTTGCTCAATATTAAAACGTTAATAAATAGATACTTAAAATTTTCACAGTATATTTACTTGTATATCACCTTTCAAAATAAATAATTAAATAACAGTAAAGTAAATATCAAAGGGGCTCCCATACAAAAACGTTATTTTCTATTATAGATGATAGTACGGAACTCTTCGTTTGTTCAATATTGGAAATAAAAAAAAAAACAAAGCAGTATAACAAACTCTTCAACATTTGCTGAATATGTAAAATTATCAGAAGCAGTAACAGAATTAAATTTTCTCATTTGTGTAATGAATGATGTCTTTACTAAGTTTGTAAACCAGTTCAAATCTATGAAGATAATTCAGCAGCTGTAGCTATTTCTAAGTATGGAAACTTTACAAAGAATTCTAAGCACATTGAAGTTCACTATCATTTTGTAAATTAAAATGTTTAGCAGGGAAGTATACAAAATAGAGTCAGAAAATAAAATTGCAGATTTATTTACAAAACCTGTGAAAAATTTTAAATTCACTAACTTAAAAATGCTAAATTTAAAGGAGTATAGTTCCCTAATTGATAATAATTACTGTAGTACTTAAGAAGCTTTGAACTTATGTAAGGAGGCGTGTTGGTGTATATTAAACATTTATATTGGCAACACTGAGTGAAAGAAGGAAGTAAATAAAGACTGACACATAGCACACGTTAAGAAATGTAGCTTAGAGAAAAACTTGTAACTAAAATTAAACTGTTCTTTTATTAAATAAAAACCAAGTTAAAACAAGAGTATTCCAATCAATATTTAACAGAAACATTGTAGTAATAAAAATATTTTAGATACATGGAACATCCATCGCGAATATTATCATTTCTCTGTTCCCAAAATCAATTAGAATCGAATACAACTATCTGTGTAGGTACAACACATTTTGCTTAAAATGACAGAAATATGACAATAGCTACCGTACCATGTAGCTGATTGACAGGTGAAAATATCGTTCATTTTGATGTTCATTGCGTGTTTTAATAGACTAGCCATACTAGATAGCTTTGTAACTAAAAGCAGCAATGTATTATAAATTAAGCGATACACACTCGTTTAAAAGTTTTTCAGTGTAAAACCACAACGAACACGAAATAATTGATTTTGCAATAAAACCACATAATCTAATAATAAAGTGACCAACCGATGAAAGGAAATCTTTCTATTAATTAGTCCCGCTTTATTTAGATGGTTTTTGCAACTCAATACGGCACAATTAGGCATTTTTTATATTTAGCTTGACATCTGTCACCGAGAACGTTCGAGCACGGACTCAATCAAATGGCGATAAACTAAGAAAATTTTACTCAGTTTTTACACGCGAAGTACATGCACTTGCGGCATCTATTCAAATACATGTCTGTGCTTGTATCTCATGATCTCAACAATGAGAGGTTTTCTTTTTGAGAAATAAAAAAACAACATAGTTTCCTAGAGCTCTGTAGATGGCGTTGATGTAACTACGTTACTTCGTTACTTACTTAAATTTTTTCTTCGTGGCCTCAATCGTGTTGCCACAATAATTTCGCCAATGTCAACTTTAAAAACATGTGTCACACACATCACCATAGAGTAACTTTTTGGCGAGTGAAAACAACAAAAAGAATGTTAAATATAAATACCGTCTTTGTTTATTTACTTTTAAGCTATCTTGGCTTAAACTGATATTTATTTAGACTTTCAAATCAGAACGTTTTTATGTACGTTCCGTTTTACGATATCATTAAATCCAAGTGTGAAAAACGGTGTGACGTTCCGTTCCTACCAGTAACATTACATAGCAAGTCTGGCGCCATCTATCCTGAGAACAGGGAAGAAGAAAAAAAGAAAAAAAAAGAAAACCTCTCATTGATGTCTCTGTGACCAATAATGTAAAATAAGCCAAGGTTTAACATAAAAATATGAAAAAAAAACATATCTCGAAAACTACAAACAGTCGCAGAACATACATGGGGTAATTGGCCTAGACCTCGCTTTTATAACATACCCTTTTTATATTATAAATCGATAAAGGACACCAAACTAAACAACTTTGCCCATGGAATGCCTATCTAAAATATTGTAATTTTCAAAAAATTATAATAATTAAAAATTGTTGTACCTAGTTCAAACTGAGAATGTATAGAATGAGAATCTTTGCTTCAGTGAAAATAAGATATAAAAAAAAACATTTGATCTATGCTTTTCGCTCTGTAAACAAAAATATAACTTCTTTCGGTATTTTCCAGTTGTATTGATCGTCGTTGAAAAATAATATCATGAAAATAAACCGGTAAGCGAGCGATTGAACTGGAAAATACCGAAAGAGGTTATGTTTTTGTTTACACCATAGATCAAATGTTTTTTTTTATTTCTTATTTTCACTGAAGCAAAGAATCTAGTTCTATACATTCTCAGTTTGAACTAGGTACGACAATTTTTAATTATCATTTTTTTTTTGAAAATTACAATATTTTAGATAGGCATTCCATGGGCAAAGTTTTTAAGTATGATGTTCTTTATCGATTTATAATATAAAAAGGGTATGTTATAAAAGCAAGGTCTAGGCCAATTCGGGTACCCCTAGGGGTATTCTGTCCTTGGACTTCCGCTTGACACTATTTCTTGGGACACCTGTATATTTGTATCTATTAATCTCTTTCCGACTCATAAGATATTTGAAAAACAGTAATAATTAAATTTCGTTTTTATCGGACTTGTTTCAAAAAGTAAGCTGTTTCTATTTCTCTGTGACGCTGGCAGAATGTATAAATTGTATACGAGGACCAATAACAATATTAACAATAACAATAACCACAGATTACAATTAGATACAATAACCATAGTAGCATAACCTACTTTACTTACGTTTTAGAATAATAGTAATTTTATATATTTTTAAGTTAATTATCAATTTTAGTGAAGTATTTTTGCTTGCTATAAAGCAGGGTTAAAACACTTATATTTGTATAAAAAAATAGCAACAGAGGGCGCATGAAATGTCGTGGATAAAAGATAACTGTCTATCATTTTTTCAATTATTTTGTATAAAAGTTGTAAAAACTGGACGAATACCCCAACATGTCGCATTTATCATGGACGGAAACAGAAGATTTGCCAAGAAAAATAATGTATTGACAAACGCAGGTCATTCTAAGGGATTTGATAAGCTTTCGGAAACATTGAGAGTATGTAGTCAAATTGTTCCACAGTTAAGCTTAGTTGAAGTAATATTATATCTGTCCAAGTATTAAATTTTCATTACTTTTCAGTGGTGTTTAGATCTTGGTATTCCTGAAGTTACAGTGTATGCTTTTAGTATTGAAAACTTCAAAAGAAGTGAGTCTGAAGTAAATGAGCTAATGATATTGGCACGGGAAAAGTTCAAAAGACTACTTGATGATATGTAAGTGCTTGAAGTAATTTAACTTGCAAGGCCTGGGTCTCAATTGGAAAAGATTTTGGTTCTGATCCTGAAGCAGATATATGCTATGACAATAGAAACTATTAAAGTTAGAATTGGGTTGTGGAATACTTGAGTAGTATTAGGAAGCACTGAGAAAATAAACACACATTACTCCCCCAGTAATATAGAAAAAAAAGTTTTTTACACCACTACTGAGACAAATGTATGTAACTTAAATTTGTTTACTGGGTTTCTAGGGGACTAATTATACCAAAATTATCACCACCATAATAAACCTAGCTCAAATAAGTTCTAACCCAACCAAATGTGTCATAGTAAACTTTACTTGAAAGTTCTTGAGATATACCTAAGAGAAAAAGAATTAAGTATATTTTCTATACAGCAAAAAAAATACTGGACATATGATGCTTTTTGGATGTTTCTTGGGCACTGTAAAAGTTCATTTAATTATTATGAAATATATAATGGCAATGACTTCGGCAATGGATCCGTGACAAAATTTCTTGAAGAATCTTTTATGTAATTTAAATTTCGAATAATATCCAACAGACGAAAGGTTAAACAAGTTAATTTTCAAAGTCTAAATAAGCAAATATGTTTATTTTTCATCAAGAAGATTTTCTACTACAATAGAATATTGTGATGTATTAGAGATCCCATATTTTGTCTAAAAAATGCTAATGTTTTTTTCAACTGCCTGACTATGATACTACTTGTGCACAATCAGCCTATTGGTCTCTTGCAATATGTTTTAGGATTTTCATGTGATAGTTCTTTTTTTGAAAATAAATAAATAACAAAAAAATATATTTGTTTATAGGTGTAGGGACCCACTGTGGAGGAAAGGGAACAAATTTTGTTTTGAATACTGTATGAAGAGGTTACATAAACAGACATTGTTTTGAAATTCAGTATAGTTTCTCAATTTCTTACTTGGATACAAAAGTTTATAGTCTTTAAATAGGGATGAATTTATAGGTGAAAAGCTAGTATTGTATATACAATATCCTTTTAATGCTTTGTAGTGTTAGCTTACAATAACACTAATCCATTTCTACCTACAGGTGTTGTAAGAGGTTATGTGGTTGGAAACCCATCACCAACAATCCTTTATTTAACACATGCTAAACCTAAGTCATTTCCAGTGGTGGCAATAAGATTGATGTTACTTTTTATTGATTGGCTGATTACTTTGCAGTGAACAAATAAATGAATGGGGTGTTAAAGTGCACATTGCTGGACGATTGTCTCTCCTGCCTGATGATCTTAGAGAGTTAGTTTCAAGAGCTATGTTGCTGACTAGAGATAACAACAAGTTGATACTCAACATTGCCTATGCCTATACGGGTAAGTTGAAAACCTATCTCACCTGAGGCCTAGAGCTTATATGTTTTATTCAGGGGGAAAAATAAGTAAAAAACTGATAAAGCTCCTTTACTTTGTTGCTTATTGATACTAATAAACATTTGATACAGTCATCCAGTTTGGTAGACACTTTATTGAAAAATTAGATAATTTAAAATCATTAAAAGTTCACGCCATATATCCTGAAGGGTTGTCTTAGGTACTAATACCTCTGGACATCATGTTGGTCACCTATTTTTCAGAGTACCCACGTTTTGCTTAGACAGTAATCTCACGTTTGGGGGCAGGCCTATCGAGTAAACTGTCACAACTGCCACTGACTAAGTACATCTTACTGTTTTATTGCTTTCCCTCACCATTAACAACTATGATAAATTAACCTAACATATAACTTAGAAAAGACAAATTGGTGTGGGCCTGTCCTGGTAGTTGAACCAACATCTGCATCCATGATAGGTGGTCGTTCCACACAGTAATCTATCAAGGTTGTTAAATCAAAGACTTATTGATAAATCATTATATATTTACAGCATAAAAAAACTGTATCATACATCATAATCAGCCAGTGAAAATTCCGTTAAAGATGATTCAGACCTTTCAAAGATAAATCAGAACAGACAGACAGACAAGAATAATAAAATTCATGATATAAATGCATGAAGTAAAAATTTGTTATTTAATAATAAAATCTGTGATAGGTCAGTGCGTACAACACCGCTTATCGTGCAGACAATGATAGTTAAAATCCTGGGTCGGGTCTATATCAATTTGTCGTTTCTAATTCGAGGTTAATTTATCATGGTTGTTAATTGGAGAAAACCCACATGGCTGAGTTGTACTCAGTCATGTGACAAGTGTATTCGTACAAAACGGTGGCCTGCCCCCTATCACGTAAGTACACTGTCAAAGTGAAACGTGGGTACCCTTAACACCAGGTGACTGTCACATGATGTTCAGAAGTATTAGTACCCCAGTCAATCCCTTTGGGGACTATATGGCGTGAACGTTTGAGTTAATATTACAAATAGACACTCAAATTATATTTATTTGTAAATAAATCAATTACATTTCAGCTCGCGATGAAATTAGCAGAGCTGCATCGGCCATTTTGGAAGGCGTGAGGGAAAAGGAAATAAGTGTTGATGATATAAATGAGGATCTTGTCTCGCAGACACTGGATCTTGGTGAACCCGAGTTACTAGTAAGAACTTCAGGAGAAGTGCGTTTGTCAGATTTTATGCTGTGGCAGGTAAGCTTGAAATTATTTAAATAAACAGTAAAGGCATGTTAAATTTTATTAAGTGTTAAGAAAAGTGATTAGGCAAAAGATTTTAAGATATTTGTCCAATGAAACTTATTTTACTATTTCCATGTTCGTCAGATGCATTATTATCCACAGACGGTTTTGTGAAAAAATCATTCTTCATATCACATTTATTTTCAGTTCCCTACAAAAAGGGTATAATGGGAGCCGTTACACAGCTGAAATATTTTACTGATACACAACATACACTGATAATAATCATAATATCAAAGATCCTTCAAAACATCTAATCGAAAAGTAATATTTTAGTAATGTGTACAATGTGCGCAAATAAAAATACAAATTTCCGTTTCAGATATCAAACTGCGTATTATATTTTACGGACGTGCTATGGCCGGAATTCACCATTTGGAATCTCCTAGCTGCCATCATACATTTCCAAAGGCACGCGCCACCGCTGACCGAAATGGAACCAAATAATGAGAGGACTCAGCAGTTCCTTGATAACTTTGAAAAGAAGAATTGGAAGAAGTTAGAGGATATTGTTGGTTGTGCATAAATATAGTACTCGTTTTTTATATACAAGTGCAAATAATAATAGAAAGTGTAAATATTTTCGAAACTGTAAATAGTATAAAATTGTCTTTAATGCAAAAATAGTGGATTCAAATCCACTAAAACTGAAGAGAACTTATTATTTATTGATATATGTTTATGTTCAAATTGACAGAAAACACTTAGAAGTCGATTGGTAGAGTTAGATGGAAGAGGTTATTGAGGTTTGATAAATAATCTCATACTAAACAATTTAGCGCCAAAGTAAGCTCTAAAATATAAGTAAGTGGAAGCTAGGAATTGATTGTAACGTAATTCGTACTAACCTAATTTCATTACGTAAATGTTTTCCCTCATGGATATAGTGCTAACAACATCTGTGTTCAGCCTAGAACTTGGCTGACCACTGGACCACACCATGTACTGACGACCACACGTCATAGTTATTCTATCAATTTAAATTTCGTAGATCAAAAGCATCATACCCATTGATTTACCATTTAGTTTCATCAGGATTTGTTACCAAATGATTCCAAAACTCCGATGCATATTCTCAATTGGGTCTTATATATGAGCAGTTATTTTAAGATCTTCCTTCTTAAATAGAGCTTAGCTTCTATTCTCATGTTGAAGCTGTGAGCTTTGTGGGCTTTAATTGTTAATGTTAACCCATCTGTCTATCAAATTGAAAATGGTCGAGACATTCCAAATAGTATCAGTTAATGTGTTAATGAAACGGCAATTAGGCTAGAAGATTTATATATTAAGAGAATAAAAGATATATTTATTTACAATGCTTTTTATTTTTTTATATAATTATAAGATTTCTTTATAAAAGGAATCAACTAAGATTAATTTGACCATAAATATAAAGCTCTTTATTTGCCTTTAATAGTATACTTAGAGTAAGTTTTTGTAGGGTCGTACGGCTCCCATCTAGAAGCTGGGAAAATGTGCTTGTTTCTCTCATACCATGATCTGAAAAACAAAGAGTTTTTCATTATTATGTTAAGAGGAAACCACTTTATAGGCAAATTTATTACTATGGCTTATTCCGTTTATCCACCCTAAAAAATCCTCCCTAAGGCGGATATTCGGAAACGCGTGTCCGTCTATCCACCCTGAACGGGGTGGATATCCGGAATGCATATAATATGGTTCTTCCGATTTTCTACCCTGCCTACGTACAGTCATTTACAGAAAAAAGACCCTAAGTTTGTAAGATATTTTTATTCAAACTGTAAGTAAGAAAGTAGGTATGTTTATCTTAAGTATTTTAATGTTCGCGATGTTCCTTGGACCCATTTTGTGTTGTGTATGTTTCTGTAAATTACTGTACTTGGGGTAAAAAATCGGAAGAACCATATTATACGCATTCCGAATATCCGCCTTAGGGAGGATTTTTTAGGGTGGATAAACGGAATAAGCCATTACTATGTTTAGTACTTAAACTTCGGAATCGGGTTATATAAGGAAGTTAACAATCTAGGGATAAAAGATATATCGTATACATTTTTGTCGCACTTTTATCGTAGCTACTGTGTTGCATCGAAGATTCGAATTTAGATTGTGCTTATAAATATGCAAATAACATCATTATCATTAAGCCTATAGATGTCTTCACTTCTGGACGTAGGCGGTTCTTTACACCTAAAAGGCAGTAGAGGAAAACAACGGAGGACACGTTTAAAACCAATAGAGAAAAATATCATGTAAAAAGTGACTGTATCAAGTGGCCACAAAATCTCTGCCTTGCATCTAAAGTAATTAGCAATAGTATATGTAAGTATGTAACTATTTAGCATATAAAATAAATTTCATACCTCAGCAATACTTTCCCAGCGTGCGAGTCTTGTTTCTCTTGCGTGGCGTCGTTCACGAGTCTGACGTCATCGGACGCGTCGAACTGAAATAGGGGGCCACTTTTGCCGCGCGCCTGCAAATACAAGCATAGTTTAATAAATTCTAAAATAAAGAGGGAATCGGGTTCTTTAGTGGTTTGATATATCTCACACAGTTAAGTAATTTATTTAAAGCCATACAGCCATAAATATTAAGTCGTCTTATAACAGAATATTAAAATTATAATGAAAGTTCGCTGTGCAGTGTCGGCTTAGAATAGCACTACCCCATTTCTTCCGGTGGGTGTACTTAAGAGGCGACTGACGGTATTCGGGCTTTTTGAGGGATTTTTGGGCGATGCGGTTGGAGACCCATCACCAACAACCTTTATTTTCCCTTCTTTTCCCCACTCAGTTTTACAAAAGTGGCTGAGGAATTTCTAATTTTATTTATAGCCGTGAGTACATGTATGTATGTAATGAAATTTAATTCAATTCATCGGTAAGAAAGTAAAACTTTTGAGTAGCTCTTGGGATAAAAGCTACCCTATGTACTTGGCGTGATTACAGTAAAGTATAAGTCGATAAGACCTGGCTATACGCACGAAATTAAATACGTTCCGCGAGCGGAAGGACAAGATGGGCTGTTGGCGAATTATGATTACCGGAGTAAAAAAAATTTATAAAAGACCTTTCATATCTTTTTTTAAAATTCAATCCATGTTTGTATGGCTTTTAGTTTTAGACTTACCTATACTGACGCATTTTATTGGTACACTTGAATACTAGGTTAATCAAAATACTTGATTCCATTAAGTTAAGAAGGATGTTAAATATATCCCGATGCATATAAAAAAGACATAACACTAAGCATTACCTTGGTAACAATGAAGTCGTAGAAGGTGTAATGGTGCGGCAGTATAAGATCTTCTTTGACATACATCAGTTGGTCGGCTGTAACAGTTTTCAGCTCACTGAACTCCGGTCTCAGTGTGTCCAGACATCTTTGTAGGAATTGGTAAATAGAATTGCCTGTAAGATTTTTTTTTGTTTATATTGTATTTTTTCATTATTGCAATAAAATTAGTGTAAATGATATCAGTGGCGGAAATTTACCATTCGAGGCCTGTAGCAAATTCAAGCCAGTAAACCAACTGAAACAGTGTTAATAAATAAAGGAAAGAAAAATTTCGACACAGGCGGGATTCGAACCCGCGACCTCGGGTATACGCCCCCGTCGCTCTTGCCAATTGAGCTACCGTGTCAATGGCTGCCAGCGCGAAATTCTTCTATCCTTTATTTCTTTTACACGTTTTAGTAGTGTTTGCGTTTCCTACCTCCGAATTTTTTACTTATTCGGAAGGCCACTTGTCTATCTTTTCAGATAGAATGCAAATGTCGATTTAAAAATTCGGAGGTAGGAAACGCAAACACTACTAAAACGTGTAAAAGAAATAAAGGATAGAAGAATTTCGCGCTGGCAGCCATTGACACGATAGCTCAATTGGCAAGAGCGACGGGGGCGTATACCCGAGGTCGCGGGTTCGAATCTCGCCTGTGTCGAAATTTTTCTTTCCTTTATTTATTCTTTATTTATTAGTAACTAGTGGATCGTCCCAGCTTCGCACGGGTAGCGTTGTTTTTTTAAATATCTGAGGTTTCTTTCTTTAGTCACTGCTCAAGCATTGTGAAATCCAGCGCAATGTTTTCAATTTATTAAATTTATAGCACTCCCTAAACAGTGTAGTTTGGTGATTTTGAATGCGCTTTAATGAACGGTTCAGTATTTTAGTTTAATAGCAAATTTTGGTATAAAACGCTATGAAGTATTTATAACAATCTAAAAAATAAATCATTACGTGATGTAGGATGCAACTACTGGCGCCATCTAGTATGTTATATGTAAATTAGTAAAGATTTGGTTTTGGTCACGGGCGCGATGGCTTATTTCATGTATGATTTCGGTGTTTCTCTACCGATTTCTATGCTTCTTTTTTTATTAAATAGGTAATAATGTTACCTTTTTTAAATTAGGGATGAGTGAGAGGTTTACAAACGTAAGAGTAAACAAATATGATCAGAATGTTCCGAACTGCTAAGCTATCAGGAATTACACGTCTTTTTGTGAGTCAACCGTAAAAGATAGACACAAACTGTTGAGAATTTTTTTTTAGATAATTTTATGAAGAATATTTCCGTCATACATGATTTCTATGTAAGTTTAACCATTAAGGCTGCACACGCGACGGAAGCTTAAAAAATGGAGTAACTTCTCCCGTTTTCCCAAAATTTCCCAAAATTCCCCTTTACTACTCTGCTGGAAAGTATACAAAAACCTGCCCAGGAGTATGAAGAATAATTGTACCAAGTTTCGTTAAAATCCGTCGAGTAGTTTTTGTTTCCATAAGGAACATACAAACCGACAGACAGACAGACAGGCAGACAGACAAAAATTTTACTGATTGCATTTTTGGCATCAGTATCGATCCCTAATCACCACCTGATAGTTATTTTGAAAATATATTTCATGTACAGAATTGACCTATCTACAGATTTATTATAAGTATAGATAATCCCCACATGAGGTTTTCATGAACAAAAAGATTTAAATTATGTGAAAGTTAGGCGTTTTCAACATTTGCATTCTATCTGAAAAGATAGACAAGTGGCCTTCCGAATAAGTAAAAAATTCGGAGGTAGGAAACGCAAACACTACTAAAACGTGTAAAAGAAATAAAGGATAGAAGAATTTCGCGCTGGCAGCCATTGACACGGTAGCTCAATTGGCAAGAGCGACGGGGGCGTATACCCGAGGTCGCGGGTTCGAATCTCGCCTGTGTCGAAATTTTTCTTTCCTTTATTTATTCTTTATTTATTAGTAATAATCCCCACATGAGGTTTTCATGAACAAAAAGATTTAAATTATGTGATAGTTAGGCGTTATCAACATTTGCATTCTATCTGAAAAGATAGACAAGTGGCCTTCCGAATAAGTAAAAAATTCGGAGGTAGGAAACGCAAACACTACTAAAACGTGTAAAAGAAATAAAGGATAGAAGAATTTCGCGCTGGCAGCCATTGACACGGTAGCTCAATTGGCAAGAGCGACGGGGGCGTATACCCGAGGTCGCGGGTTCGAATCCCGCCTGTGTCGAAATTTTTCTTTCCTTTAATTATTCTTTATTTATTAGTAATAATCCCCACATGAGGTTTTCATGAACAAAAAGATTTAAATTATGAAACAGTGTTCTTTTAAATAATTTTGTAGGTGTTCTTTTACTCAATGTTGTAGGTCCTCCATTGTCAGGGATTTAAGGTTTCAGTTGATTTCTATAGTAATATTATAATGAGTATTTTCTTATGTTCATAGTTGTTTCTAAGGTTATAATCTTTGCCAATTGTATCAATCAAGAAAATTATTTTACAATCAGAAATCTACACTATGCAGGAGTGCTATATGCTACATATCATCACACTTGAATTTATACGTGGTGAACTGAATAGTAATTAAAGAAACCTTAGATATTTGAAAATACGGTTACCGGTACGAAGTTAGGGTGGTCCATTAGTGTAAAGATTTACCTTTTTTGAGAGTAACATTCTTCCGATGACCAGAGCCATCCCAGTAGCTAAATGTGATGGTGATAGGTTCATCTTTGAGGCTGGCTTGTGTCATCACCCATTCGAGGCGTAGCTCTTCACGCAGTTTTAGATCCGTTTCTTCTCTCTCACGGTCCGGCAAAAAGGAAGTGTCGACATCTGGGTTCTTCTTTATTTTCTTCACTTCCTGACACCCGAAAACGAAAAGTTTTTTTGGAAATTGGTATTTATTTGCTTATAACAGAGTTTCGTCTGAGGCGATGTTGATTATTGAATTAAATAGAAAAATAGCTTATTGCTGACATTTCTTTGAGAAAAGGTTGAGCATTGAAGGTTCCAATAGCACTAATCTTCTCCCGTGTGGTTTTTTAAAAAATGTGACATGGTAGTGGCAACAAGATCCTAGGCATATTTTCTTGAGCAAGCAGCTATTTTAGAACCAATAATGTCTTACGGGAGTGACAGTGGCTAAGAATAGTACAAAACTAAGCCTATTCTTCTACGAAACTTAAGGTATTGGAGGTTTAAAGCGATTGTTGAGCGATTTGGCTTCTGAATGATTTAAGTTAGCTGGAGACCTCTCACCAACTTCATCTTTAATTTACGTCATTTCCTCACATAACTTCCAAAAGTTGCTAAGCTATTTTTAATTCTATAGCTCTAGCCACCCCTCTCTTAGTTTTTAATTTGCCATCTGGAGTGCTAAGTACCTACCTAGTACCTTGCTTGGATAGTGCATTCATGTAACGTAATGAATGCCTTTCACTTTTACCAAGAACAACTCTGCCATATGGCTTTTCTCACAATGTTATCCCACACATTAAACAACCTTTATAATTAACAACACATATTAAGAGACAGACACATTTGTGGACAGAGAGAGGATAGGCTCAGCTTAGAATTTTTACTCACGTCTCCTACATCAAAAGTGGTGGGCTTACCACTGACCTATCAAGGTTGTCTGAATAATAAACATATGCAAAATTAGCAAAACCAAATACTTACTGGTTCACTAGTTTCATCTCTCCACTTTTTGTCTTTCGGACTATCATCTTCATCATCATCATCTTCCTCTTCATCTAATGCAAATGATAGAGCTTGTATCTGAAAATATACTACTTTAGTCAACAAATCTTCATTCACACAAAATTACTCAAATAGTAGTCAAACTTTTAAGAGTTTTGTAATATAGGGCATGTTTTATAAGACATCAAGAGTAATTTAAACTAATTGGTGGGAACTTGGTGCAATAATACACTATAATTCATACAAATGCATATAAATGTAGGAAATTATATACTTAAATATTGACAAAATCAACATTTTTATTATTATCTATTTGATAATCTTGCTTGTCCATTTCCATTGTTCACATTTGATCAACAGAATCATAAAATTCATAAACAAAATGACCTTACCAGAAAACTTCATATCTTTTCTTATGCTACACAATAGAGATGCAACAAGTAGTTTAGGCCAAATGATTAATCTATATATATATATATATAAGGCTAAACTGACTGACATAGAATCAAGGCACAGCCAAAACTAGTATACCTAGAAACTTGAAGTTTTGTCTAAGGGGGTCATTTTTTAAGTTAGTGAGCACTAATAAAGGAATTCAGAAATTTCTACCCTAAGGGGGTGAAATGGGGTGGAAAGTTTAAATGCAACTTTTTTAATTAAAGACTTAGAAGTTTGAAAATTGTTATATGGGTATTTTCCCTAAAGGGGTAAAATGGGGAAAGTAAAGTTTATATGAAAACTTTCTTATTTCTGTACCTAAAGCCTCTGCCGAGGAGACAGTAAATCATGTCATGTTTGAGTGCCAGGCTCTAAACAGCCTGTACTCAAAAGATAGGACAAGAACAGGTAGTACAAAAATTTTTTTTAAAAGACTTAGGACAACTCGAAAGATTTTGGACAGAGTTAGGGTGGATTGAGTGAGACGGCCAGGGCCCACGTAAAAAAGTTCCATTAGGGAGCTATGTGCGGAAACCAAACTACTAATCTATCTATCTATCTATCTAAAGCCTTGAAATTGATTCATTTTAGTACATAAATGAGCATTTAAAATGTAATTTTAGAAATTCATTAACTAAAGTGGTCAAATTGGTGTCTGACATTTTTATGTGGTCAAGTGCAAGTCGCATGCTTACTTAAAAAAAAGTAATAATTTCTTAAAAATTACAATAATTGTATGGGGGTGCCACATTCATATTTTCTTTAATGTTACAAGTGAATATTCTGTGAAAATATGAAGCATCTACTTGTTACCGTTTTTAATATTGAACAAAAAAAACAACCAAAACACGTTTATTGTATTGGGACCCCCCTTAATTTTGTTTTTATTTTTAGTATTTGTTATCATAGCAGTGACAGATATACATAATTAGTGACAATTTCAGCTTTCTAGCTATCACAGTTCATGAGATACAGTCTGGAGATAGACAGACAGACAGCGGAGGCTTAGTAATAGGGACCCATTTTACCTTAAGGTATGGAACCCTAAAGAGGTATGTTTGTTATCAATTGCAATTTAAAATTAACTATTTAGGTAAGAGGGACTAAATTAATCCCATAAGAGATAAAATGGGAGTATAATTAGATGTATGGTACTCAATCATGCCTGAAATACAGAATCTTGGTCTTTAGTCATGCAGAGGAAGTTGCATGGGTCAACTAGCCTATTTATAAACCACATACCACTCTAAGGCACGGCATGGCAAACCACCCTGTCTGGGATGGCTTCCTATAATGGTTGTTATAAGCTTGGTTAGATAATTGGGGCAGGCTGAGACAGCAAGATCTGCGCAAAAGCAATTTCATGCATATGTTTTGTTTTAAAATTTAATACATTTTTTAACTACATCTCTTTTAGATTTTGAAAAGTCACATCATTTTGTGTTTACTATGAAGAGATGAGTGTTTTATCCCCTAAAAGTTACAGACCCCAAAAATCTCTTTGATTGGATCTAATAAAACTGATGGACAATTGATTTATTTTAAACAAATTCTAATTTGCATTTTCATTTTTTTTACAGGTAAACAATAAGTACTTGGCCTAATACTGTAAACTAGAGTCAAAAGTTACCAAATATGGTTGAACCAAGATATGTCTGTCTCTTATTACATATTTTTACCCTAGCTACAAGAAGGTTTGTAAATGTTGAATTTTATATAACTAAGGGAGAATAATATAAGGTATTGACTCAATGCTTATAACTTTGCCTTAAGGAATATAATCAATGACACCTAATTTGGAAGTATGTCAATCATGAGTGACAATAAACTAATCACCTGTTGTTTTTGTTTGTTTTTCTGGGCTTGTTTAGCTTCAATTTCTTTTTGCCTCTCTTTCTCTTTCTCTGCCTTTTTCTGTGCCAACTTTTTCTCTCTTTCTCTAACAATGTGTTCTTGCTTGGCTTTCATCTCATCTAGGGTCACTAGACCAATGGTAGAACTCTTTAACTGCTGTTCCACAGCATCATAATGGGTCGCGAATTTATTCTCAATGTTCTCGATTTTCAGGTCTTCCTCTATCTTTTTCTTACGGAATTCTATTTCCTGCTGAGCCTTCTCCCGCTTCTTCATAAGATGCATAGCTCTGCCAGCCTCAGAAGCTGCCCCTTTGTAGTGAGCCATTATGAACTGATTTATTGGTTTCGCAAACAAATTTCGATGAAATTCTAAATTCTAGTAAAATGCTTTCAGGTTAATATTTGCAAACATCAAATAAGAAGGAATAATATATATATTTTTAGCTATGAGATGTACACTATACTGCACGTTGCACAACAAAAAGAAATACACAACACAACACTGAACACACACACAGCAAGCGTCTGTCTGACTTGACTTTGACATTGACAAAGACACCTTTCCAACCCCCTGGTCCGAATGACGCCGTCAGCGGTGATATCGATGTCAGCGATATTTTGCGGTCCGTTTCAATTATCGCGCTAAAAGTGATAACAGTCGTAGAGCATACACAACTAGAGAGATAAATAACACGTCACGACGAGCAAGAAAAGGATAGCTAATTATAAAACTCTTAAAGATAGAAAGAGTTAGTACAGATCCACAATCTTTTCTTGGCCGGTAAGGGCTGTCGCTGTCATCGATATTAGTATTGCCAGTAAATAAAAAATAACCATTATAAGGGAAATAACTTTACATCATACAGGCTAATTTATTTATGTATTGAAATGTCTTAATAAAACAATTTATATAATATTCATTTAATTAATAACTAGTTGCTGTGTAGTGTCGGCTTAAAATAGCACTACCCCATTTCTGCCGGTGGGTGTACGTAAGAGGCGACTAACGGTATTGGGGCTTTTAAGAGATTTTTGGGCGAAGCGGTTGGAGACCCATTACCAATAACCTTTATTTTACCATCTTTACCCCACTCAACTTTCCGAAAGTGGCTGAGGAGTTTCTAGTTCCTTAGCTCGGGCTACCCCTTCTAGGGATTTACAGCCTTGAGTATATGTATGTAATAACTATTATTGTAAGTAAACAAATTAGTTTTAATGTAAGCTAATTATATATATCTATTTTTGCCCTTGTCTGGTATGTCTACTCGAATGACTGTGTATCCTAAATTTGATGATCTTACCTCCCAAATGTTGTCTGGAAGCTTTTAGCGATAACACTGCCAATTGTACTTTTCTGCAAGCTGTTTCATTATTTTACACTCAAGGATTTGTTATTTGTGACACTCAGAGTTACTATGTGGGTAACTACTTAAAATCATTTTTTTAATCCTGTAATTTAGAGGCTTACCTTGTTGTGTACTGTCTGTTACATTTCATATTTACACATAGATCCCCTAAAAAGGTGGCACAGAAAAAATAATTCTAAACATCAGATATCGTTTGGGTCATTCATTTTGCTGGGTCAGTGAATTTATGGGCACTTTTTTATTGCTGTTAACAGCCTTGTAACATATAACATAACATAAACGTTCTCGCCGAATACCCCCGAAGGGGTTTGGCAGAGGTACTAATACTTCTGAACATCACGTGACTTTGTCACCTGGTGTTCAGAGTACCCACGCTTTGCATGAACAGTATACTCACGTGACAGGGGGCAGGCCTATCGCCGTTTTCCACGAATACACTGTCACACGACTAAGTACAACTCAGCCATGTGGGTTTCCTCACGATTTTTCCCTCACCGTTAACAACCGTGATAAATTAACCACACATATGACTTTAGAAAAGACAAATTGGTGTAGGCCCGATTCGGGATTTGAACACTAGTCGCTTGCACGTTAACCGGTGTTCTACCCATTAAGCTATCACGTCGTATTTGCCTTGTATTTTTATATGTCAGACAGTTATGACTTAAGAAATGACACATTGGTACATCCCCGCATTAGGATTAGAACCCACGCATCAGTGTATACGAAGTGAAATCTTATTCAGGAGCATTTCCCTCTTCCCGTAACGCGCACCGCATGACTATCGAAGCGCGCACTACTTTTCGGACGGTGTTAGCCTACTTAGATAAAATTTAACAATATAAATAATAATTTTCATGAATTTTTATATTGAATACTGGAAATAAAAGCGTTTATCAATAAGCAAAGATACATCATAAAAATAATTGTCTTTGAAAAAAGTTTCCACCACAAAAAATATTAATGAAAGTGATAATTTATTATATACGTAGGTCACCCTATAATTTTTATTTAGTTAAGAACTAACTGACAATGACAGGCCGAAATTTCAAAATGGCGACAGTAGTACCAGAGTCGCCGCCGGCCAAGTTATGATTGTGGATCTGTACTGTGATTTTATGTCTCTTACGATGTAACCTGTTTTTTGTTGTATCAAACTGTCACTCTTGACAGTTTGCATAAAATTCAGTGTCAGAATAATAAGGTCTTTGTTTACCTTTGATGATTTATAATTATTTTGTTCAAATACGTGCAACAAATCATATTTTGGACTCGTAGGTTGTAATTTTGTTTTGGACAGAGACCTTGTTTATGTGTTTGTGCTGTAAAAATGGTTAGATGCGAAGTTTTGGGCTGCAGTAACCGAAACCGCAAAAAAGACCCCGATGTGACAATACACAGGTTCGTATCAATGAAAAATCGGGATATATTACAGTCAATAACCTTTACTAGATTTACAATAGAAGATAAGCTGTTATTTATACGTTTTATCTGTGTTTTTGATTGAACCTTAATCATAACTTTCAAAAACCAAAATCAAAGGTGTTGCCCACCACAAAATCTCACTAAGCCTATAATCCTACCAGGCTTGGCTAATCTCTAATAAATAATTAATTTAGTATGTAACTAAACTAAACCCATTAAAAACAATCTTACCTGAATTAACCCATATATGTAGCACAGATATTGTACATTTAGTTATCCTAAGAAATGATTTGAATATTTATTATTATTTAATTTTAATGAATTTGTAGTAGTTGTGTACATTGTTGTAGTTAGTAGTTGGACGTACTTCAAAGATATGATAGGTAATTATTGAGTTCAAATGTGTTTATTCTTTTATCATTTAAAAATTCGACGCGAGAAATTGTGAATATGCGTGTTAACGTCATGTTTAGTACCCGTGCGAATCTAGTGTCTATTGTTGTAAATAAGTATAGCGTAAATATTACTCATTTACTTTTTCATATATTTTTTGTTTGCTCATATTTTATCTATTTATTATAATCTATCTATTTATAAACTTATTTTTTGATGATATTTGACATTTTTGTTCAGTAACATAACATGTTTGGCGTTACTGAAAGTTTGGTAAATTCCCTACAAAAATACCACATGCGAGGCAAAAAATGTTATTGTGTCAACACCGATTGTGCGAACGAGAGACATATAGGGTGCCACGTGCGTTATCTGTCTATAGGTAGTTGGTCTGAGATTACAGTACTATCAGCGCGTCTATCGAATCGGGACGCATTTTGTACAGATCCACAATCTTTTCTTGGCCGGCGGCGACTACCTACCTACCTAGTCGCCGCCGGCCAAGAAAAGATTGTGGATCTGTAATCGCTCTTGTTTTTTCATTTAAATTTTTCTTAAATGGCCTTTGACCGTGTTTCAAACACAGTAATTTTGCCAAAGTTTAGTAAAAAGAAAACACATATTATAAATGAATAAAGAATAAATAAAGAAGTTTGTGTCGAAATTTTTCTTTCCTTTATTTATTATGTGTTCCGTTCCGTCCGAGGTCCAATATATGAGAGTACGTTTCCTTTAACACACTGTGTTGCTCTGTGGTCGCTACGAATCTTCTTACCTCTTACTCTATGATACCTGTTATCAGCTGATTGAAGTGAATGACCGCGTTTTCTTCATAGAGTTCATTCAGGATTTTCTTCATTATTGCGTTTCCTTTTGACCACGCAGTATTAGTTGGTCGCAATTTAAGTAAAATTCTTTGAATTTAGTATTCATAGTAGTGACAAAATTTGTTAAACTTAATTACGATATCGCGTGCGGCGTTCGGTAAGCGGTTACGACGTAGTTTGTCTTATTATTTGAAAGTGCAAGTCACCACCCGCCGCCAGTGCATTTTAGATTTAAAAGTATTTTCTAATAACTTTACCGATTAAGTAAGTTACTACGCGTAAACTAAGGTGCTATAAGTAAAGTGAAGTGCGAGTTACGATAGCTTTTAAACCGCCCTTTTTGTACGATAATTCGATAAAGCGCGTGTGCTAGTTCGGGTATAATGAATAGTGAAACAAACGAAAATCCGGTAGAAAACTCTACCCCTATCAGACAGCGCAAGCGCAGTTCGCGCTCAGCGTCTAGCAGCGGCTCTGAAAGCTCCTGTGAGGGTTCACCGCTTAACAAACGACGAAGAAGAAGTCTGTCTAGCACTGAATCTAGCCTGGATAGACGTTTTGAGGTACTTTCACAACAGCTGGTAAGTCATATAAACAATTTCTTACAAGCCAGCTATGCCAGTAGTGTACAAACGAGTCAGGGAAAATACTTAAATTCTCAGACAGCTGCAGGTACCTCTGCGGTTTTTAACACGGGTGCTCCATTGATCCCTAGCACTTCGACTATTAGTGATTTCCTACGACCACCAACAGTGACAGAACAAGGTTTTAAAGATATTGCTGAGTTGGAGGTTTCTGTTAAAGAACCAGCTGTGCCACCAGCCAATCCACAACGTGTACTAAAAATAAGTGAAATGCAAAGATTTGATAAACCAGATTGGGGTAGTGTACGATATTCTGACGTCCAAAAGAAATACGTAGCCTTTCCAGCTTTTACCGATTTAAGAGTAAATGGAGAACTGCGGCGCTTCGAAGGGCCCACTACTTCTTCAAGCTGGTATAAAATAGAACGCAGCCTAGCTGCTCTATCAAATGCGTTTTTAGCCCAGAATGAGTCAGTTAATCTAGCGCTCCAGAGCCTTATTGACTGGTCTTCGGGAATCGGGGACCAACTTACCCCAAATGGACTTTACGAAAAACTCAACAGTCTCTTTGGTAAAGATTCCAGTTACAAGAATGTATCGCATGACATTCTCCAAATAATATGTGGGAAGAGAGCGGAAGTACTGCAATCGCGACGTGATTATATCTTAAAAAACGTAAATGGAAAATTTTTAAAACAAGATATAGCAAACATTCCTCCATCATCTGAATATCTATTCAACCCAAAATGTTTATCAGATTATGTTCAAAAAATAGGGGGAGTTGAAAAACTCGGAAAACGTCCAGATCCCTCTCAGAATCCCGCGAGTTCTAAACGCATTCTGTCTCCAATACCGACTTCTTCCTTTCGTGCCCCCGCGAGTAAATCTTCCCATAAATATGATGCAAGCTCGAGACGTGAGCCACAACATTTTAGAGGTAAGAAAAACGGGGGGAGGGGCGCAAAAAGAGTGTCAAATAAATCTGATAAAAAATGACTATATAAATTTTTCGGGGGGCTGTCTAAGGCGGTATCACGACATTTGGATTCAATTTCATCCGCCGCAGACCATACTAAAATTAATTTCGGGAATTCGAATACCATTCACCAAGAAGCCCCCTCTGGTATTCCCGACAATGGAGGTAATGGCACAGTTTCAAACTCCGACAACTCCTCAACTCTCTTTCGAGATTCAAACACTTTTGAGTTGCCATGTTATAGAACCAGCACCACGCACCCCTTCCTTCATTTCACCAATGTTCTTAAGACCCAAGGACAACGGCAAACACAGGCTGATATTCAACCTAAAAGCCTTGAATCAGTTTTTGGAACCCAAACCATTCCGTTTGTTCCACCACCATCGGGTCCCGCACTTCCTACAACCGGGAGATTGGATGGTGAAGATAGATCTCAGCCAAGCCTACTATCATTTGGCAATAAAAGAGGAGCACAGGTGCTTTCTCAGGATCAGCTACGACAACAAGCTGATGCAAATGACTTGTCTGCCTTTCGGCCTCTCAGTGGCTCCTCGTATTTTTGCCTCAGTGACCAATTGGACCGCAGAAGTGTTACGACGAGCAGGCTTACGCATAGCAGTTTTTCTCGACGATTACATTCTGGTCCACCAAGACAAGGGGGTTCTATTGCACCAGGTACATCAAGCCCAAAACTTTCTTACGAAACTGGGCTGGTTTATAAACTTAGAGAAATCGATGACTATTCCAACCCAGAATATAGAGTATTTAGGGATAAACTGGAACACTCAAACAGGTTACAAGGCGTTACCGTCCGACAAAATCGTGAAGATTCACCAAAACCTATCGACTCGCATCATTGCTGGCAGTTGGACCCTCAAGCAGGCGCAACGCCTCTTAGGGATTCTCAACTTTGCGACCTTCATCACCCCTCGGGGAAGATTGCATTGCCGAGCGATGCAGCGACACTGCTCGATACTAAGGAAAGCTCCGAAAAAGACACATCCGTTTCCAGACGATGTTCAAGAAGAGCTTCTGTGGTGGGTAGAAAATGTCGATCAGCGAAGTCGAATTCATCCGAAGATGCGCACAACCAACTATGTCATCACGGATGCATCCGATGTCCGATGGGGAGCTGTGGTAAACAACAGGAGAATTCACGGCGTCTGGGATCTGAAACAACAGAATTGGCACTGCAATCGAAAAGAGCTCTACGCAGTAATAGCAGCAGTCTCCAGCGAAGGAAGTACTTTGGCACACTCAAATGTCATTCTGCAGAGCGACAACAAGACTGTGGTGGCCTACATAAAAAAGGAAGGAGGGACCAAGTCGCGCCACCTCAACGAGCTGACCAAGACGTTGTTGACTCTGGCGGATCGCCTCGACATAACAATCATCCCGCATTACCTTCCAGGGATCTACAACAACGAGGCAGATCAACTATCAAGGAATCGAGAGGGCTCCGAGTGGCATCTACAAAGCGAGGCAACATCGGAAATCTTTCTACGATGGGGTTACCCAGACGTGGACTTATTTGCCTCGAAAACAGCGCACGTAGTTCCAAACTATGTCTCGCTAGACTTGGCAGACTCGAAAGCTTACTTTCACGACGCGTTCAGCAGATCCTGGACATTCGACCTGGCTTGGATATTTCCACCACCCAGCCTTCTTCCTCGGGTTTTAAGCCATCTCAACACGTCCGGGGGTCGTTACATAATAATAGCCCCAAAATGGACAAAACCCTTTTGGCTGCCGGACCTGAAAAACAGAGCACTGACGACACCTCTCAAGATACCGAACCTCGAACTCAACCTAATAGACACGAAAACGAAGCGGGCTCCCCCACAAATCAGTCACCTGAAGTTCGAAGCCTGGCTCATTTCGGGTGGGATTCCCTAACTAGTTCCTGGTCATCTGAAGAAAAACAGCTCTTAGCATCGTGTTGGAGACCTTCAACTCGAACAACCTATGCTCCTATCTGGGAGAGATGGTCGAGGTGGTGTCATACAAATAGTATAAATTCACAGTTACCACAACCTAACGATGTGGCAAGATACTTAGCATATTTACATGTCACTGAAGGGCTAGCCTATCGTACGATTCTTGTACATAAATCAGTCATTGCTTCAGTATGTGAAACACTGTCAGAAATTAGCATCACGTCAAACCATTTAGTAAAACATATTTTAAGAGCAATCTCGTTAGCAAAACCCGTCGCACCGAAAGCGCCAATCTGGGATGCTAGAGTTTTCATAAGACATTTAAAGAATAACTTTCCAGACATAAATAATATATTTGAGGTATCTTCAAGAACAGCATCAATTCTACTTTTAACCTCGGGTCGTAGAGTCCACGATTTATCCCTTTTATGTTGTGATTCTGATCATTTTATTGATAGGGGTGACTCTATTATCCTTCATCCATTGTTCGGTTCAAAAACTGATAGTGTTTCACATCGGCAATCAAGTTGGACTTTGTTAAAGGCAGACGATGTAATTATAGATCCTGTATTTTGGTTAAGGACTCTAAAACAATGCACTCAATGCATTAGGGGATCTATAGTAAATCTATTTATTTCAGTCAGGGGAAATGTTGTTAAAGCTGCGTCACCTACTGTTATCGGGGGATGGGTAAAGAGACAACTCAGTGAAGCAGGTGTGCAGACCTCACCAGGTAGCTTAAGGTCTGCCGTTGCTTCATTGAACTGGTTAGAAAAATATCCTATTAACGATATATTGGCTAAAGCCAATTGGCAGCACGAAGAGACCTTTAGGAAGTATTACCAGAAATCTATAGTTGATTCTAACGATACAATAATTAACAGTGAGAAATCATTATCATGTTTCTTTTCAGTTGATTAAATTGCTAAATTAATATAAATATTAGGTTAATTTTGAACTTCTTACTTTGCCTACCTTATACTAAATAATAGTTTAACGCAGTACCTATTACACTATTTCTTTATCAGATTATTGCGTTTCATTTTTCATAGACCACCAGGAGATAACAAACAAGTCTCTCATATATTGGACCTCGGACGGAACGGAACACATAATATTCAAATTTTACCTACCAATAAAATTTTTATTATGTTTCCTGAAGTCCGAGGTCCAAGGTGATTTCTTCCTGGTGGACTCATCACCATGAGATTAATAATGAAGAAAATCCTGAATGAACTCTATGAAGAAAACGCGGTCATTCACTTCAATCAGCTGATAACAGGTATCATAGAGTAAGAGGTAAGAAGATTCGTAGCGACCACAGAGCAACACAGTGTGTTAAAGGAAACGTACTCTCATATATTGGACCTCGGACTTCAGGAAACATAATAAAAATTTTATTGGTAGGTAAAATTTGAATATTCTTTATTCATTAGTAATAATCCCCACATGAGGTTTTCATGAACAAAAAGATTTAAATTACATATTATAAAGTTAAGAAAAGTTTGAAATTGATTAACAGACACTCATTGAACATTCATGGTTGAAAACTAAACTAAATATTAGAAACTAAATATCTACAACAAAATTAACAATTTAAACAAAAAGAATGCATTTTAATTAAACGGTTTTATTTAGCTCACCCCGTTTGTTTTATTCTTGGGTCAAATTTAGTAATTCAAATTTCACCCTCTTCCTATCAACCGATTAATCTGAAATTTTGTATACACTTTGGATTTTGGTGAGAATACAATTATATTTATTCATTATTATAAATTCAAGATGGCCGCCGCTACAAAATGGCGGATAACGTAGGTTTTATCAATCTCATCAATATGGGTATCAAATGAATGTGCTCAACCAGTAGAATACAATGTACTACATAAAATTAAAATCCAAGATGGCGGCCTCTACAAAATGGCGGATAACTTAGGTTTTATATCAATCCCATCCGGCCTCTACAAAATGGCGGATAACTTAGGTTTTATATCAATCCCATCAACATGGGTATCAAATGAAAGGTCTTAACAAGTAGAATACAATTTACTATGCAAAATTAAAATCTAAGAATGTCGCCATACAGTACACTATACCAAATCAATATTTTAGATGGGCGCAGCCACTAAATGGCATATAATAATAAGATTTAAATTTAGAAATTGAATCTGTAACCAGCCTGAATCCACCACCCAAGTCAAGATTTTGTATCGTGTTGAGGACTGTGTGGCGTTAGGGTGGCTAAAAATTTTACGCCGTTTGCGGTACACCACCAAAGTTAAGGTGAAAGGTTAAAACAATAGACAAAGCATTAAGGGTATACCCCACAAATCAACAAGTTAACGACCACAACTCTGCTGTATTGAATTTGTACAGAAATAATGGTGCTCACATTTACAAAATAAAAGCGCAGGATCAGCTAGTACACGCCACACGAAAAGCAGACAATGTGGATATAGCTACTATAATACCAGCTGATATCAACAAAACTGGGGGTTTACCAGCGGAACTGGAAATATTTGTGGGGGCAAAAGTCATGCTACGGTCCAATATTGACGTTTCAAAGGGATTAGTAAATGGCGCTATAGGATACATCAACGAAATCATTTGGTCTCAATTTCGTCGAACTCAAATGTATGCAACAGATGTACCTGCCGTCCGAATTGATTTCGCAAGAGACGGAGTACATCTTATACACCCGAAAGCCATACAGTTTCCAGCTAAGTACAATTACAGGACAGCTGAAAGAAGAATGTTGCCTTTAATACTATCATGGGCTTCTACAATACATAAAATGCAGGGCAGCACTGTGGATTACGTGGCTCTTAGTAGAGTCAGATCTTTGCAGGGACTACGTATAGAGGAGTTGGACTGCAATAAACTAACGGGCAAGAAACCTTGCAAAAATGAAGCACTATATGAATAAAACAGAATGCGAAATAAAGACTAAAAACTAGAAAATAAAAATAGGTAAAAAAACTTTTTAAGTTAAACGGTTTTATTATTAACATACGTAGGAATGTTTAAGATAAATGAACTAAAAACCTAAAAATAATAATAAAATAGATACAGTCGTGGGAATTATATACATATGCATAGACTAGACTAAAATAAAACCGTGGGGCACCTCAATTGTCTACAAATTATCGACTTAATGTGCGATAGAAGAAACGTTTAATTCGTCATTGGGCTGTTGGCCCGCAGACGGTGAGGAAATTACTTACTATTTTCTTGCTCATGGAAATTCCAATAGTCATACACTCCATGTAAATAAAAGAGATGTTTCAACTAGTTTCTCGTTGGAAATTTACACTGCTGGCTGGCGATGAATCGGTTCACTGCTTGCAGTTTGTCTTTAATCGACAAAACATATGATAAAAGTACTACTCGCTCAACACTATGAAACCCTAAAACTGGCTTATAATCGAGTTTGCTAGCTTGTTTCCACATTCTGCCCTATTTATCACATGTCCATCGTTGTCGGTTGAACAACTGCCCAATTATAGTGTAACATTACAAAACAAACATTTTAATCAACTATTGTAGACAATTGACGTGCCCCACGGTTTTATTTTAGTCTAGTCTATGCATATGTATATAATTCCCACGACTGTATCTATTTTATTATTATTTTTAGGTTTTTAGTACATTTATCTTAAACATTGCTCCGTATGTTAATAATAAAACCGTTTAACTTAAAAAGTTTTTTTACCTATTTTTATTTTATGTTATGAACCTTGATGAAATGGCACAAAGTTTTAATGAAAGGAGTATATAAAAAATAAAGTTAACATATAAAATTAGTAGGAAGAGGGATCCGTGTTTGTTCTGTTGTTGAATCGTGACGCATTTTGTAATCGCTCTTGTTCAACAGAAATTGTATTCTCACTTTCAGATTCATACAATAATTGCACTCGTTAAGCCAAATAGCTGCTATCTAAAAACAATACAAAATAAATATTATTGATGCCTTAGATCGTACAACAACGAAGATAAAAGTATTTTTTTTATAGAAAATGAGTTTAACGGAAATAACAAATTTGATAGAGCGTTTAATTACTAAGCGCGATTGAGCGCGTTGTAACTCCTCATAACTTAAATTCAAGGTTAATTGTCTTTCATTACTTTCGTCCGTGACGACTACAGGAATGTTTTCCATTTTAAATAAAAAAATAAAAGCTAACAAAACACAACTATCCTAACTTTTCAAACTTTTTTAAACGTCAGTTTGACATTTGACTCACAGTGCTAACGCTTTACAGATCCACAATCTTTTCTTGGCCGGCAGCGACTACTGGTACTACTGTCGCCATTTTGATATTTCGGCCTGTCATTGTCAGTTAGTTCTCAACTAAATAAAATAATAGGGTGACCTACGTATATAATAAATTATCACTTTCATTTATATTTTTTGTAGTGGAAACTTTTTTAAAGACAATTATTTTCATGATGTATCTTTTCTTATTAATAAACGCTTTTACTTCTTGTATTCAATATAAAAATTTATGAAAATAATTATTTATTTTGTTGGTTGGTTATTTATTTAATGGTTAACACCGTCCGAAAAGTTGTGTGCGCATGACTATAGCGGTGTGGGTTACGGGAAGTGGGGAAATGCTCCCTTTCACTTCGTATACACTGATGCGTGGGCTCTAATACTAATGCGGGGATGTACCAATGTGTCATTTCTTAAGTCATAACTGTCTGACATATATATAAAAATACAAGGCAAATACGACGTGATAGCTTAATGGGTACAACACCGGTTAAAGTGCAAGCGACTAGTGTTCTAATCCCAGATCGGGCCTACACCAATTTGTCTTTTCTAAAGACATATGTGTGGTTAATTTATCATGGTTGTTAACGGTGAGGGAAAACATCGTGAGGAAACTCACTTGGCTGAGTTATACTAAGTCATGTGACAGTGTATTCGTACAAAACGGCGATAGGCCTGCCCCCTATCTCGTGAGTACACTGTCCATGCAAAACGTGGGTTCTCTGAATACCAGGTGACAAAGTCACGTTATGTTCAGAAGTATTAGTGCCTCTGCCACAACCCTTCGGGGGTATTCGGCGTGAACGTTTATGTTATTTTATGTCATATGTTACAAGGCTGTTAACAGCAATAAAAAAGTGCCCATAAATTCACTGACGCAGCAAAATGAATAACCCAAACGATATCTGATGTTTAGAATTTATTTTTCTGTGCCACTTTTTTAGGGGAACTATGTGTGAATATGCCACGTAAAAGACAGTACACGACAAGGTAAGCCTCTGATTTACAGGATTAAAAAAATGATTTTAAGTAGTTACTTACTTATTAACTCTGAGTGTCACAAATTAAGAAGAAGAAGAAGAAGAAGAAGAAAAACCGTTTGTTTGTTTGTTTCCAGTTGCACATAAACACGTAAATATTTTTACAAAATAAATGAAGGAAAAAAACATTTTGTTACGTGCAAAAAAAACAGTGTTGATCTCACATAATGCGCGAAAACAACAAAATGGCGTCTGACTCAGCGTTGTCGTTGTGAGTTTTACCTCACAACACTGATCCTTATTCGAAATTACAAATCCTTGAGTATAAAATAATGAAACAGATTGCAGAGAAGTACAATTGGCAATGTTATCGCTAAAAGCGATCTCTTCCAGACAACATTTGGGAGGTAAGATCAGCAAATTTAGGATACACAGTCATTCGGGTAGACATATCAGACAAGGGCAAAAATAAATAAATATAATTAGCTTACATTAAAACGAACTTGTTTACTTACAATAATAGTTATTACATACATACATACATATACTCACGGCTGTAAATCCCTAGAAGTGGTAGCCAGAGCTAAGGAACTAGAAACTCCTCAGCCACTTTTGGAAAGTTGAGTTGGGTAAAGATGGTAAAAAAATGAAGATTATTGGTGATGGGTCTCCAACCGCATCGCCCAAAAATCTCTTAAAAGCCCCAATACCGTTAGTCGCCTCTTACGTACACCCACCGGCAGAAATGGGGTAGTGCTATTCTAAGCCGACACTACACAGCAACTAGTTATTAATTAAATGAATATTATATAGATTGTTTTATTAAGACATTTCAATACATACATAAGTTAGTATGTATGATGTTAAATTATTTCCCTTATAATGGTTAATTTTTATTTACTGGCAATACTAATATTGATGGCAGCAACGCCCTTACCGGCCAAGAAAAGATTGTGGATCTATATTGCAATATCGTTGTAATCGCAAAATGGCGCCGGTAATGACGTCATATATGACGTCACGCGGGATTTCGTAAGCGCGCTAACGTCCATTCGGACCAAGATTTAGCGTGCTGACAGTGATAAAATCGATTTTATCGTCATTCGGACCGCGGTGCAAGAAGAGTAGTGAATTGATATGGTGCATGGAAGTACTTTTAAATAGGAATGCGCTGGGGCGTCCTAAAGTGTCCTGAACAAGGGTGACTAAATAGATAGCTGTGTCTCGTTTTAAGTAGGGTGTCCACTGTTGGTGTTTTAATGAGAGTGGAGAACACAAATGGTAATCAATGGTAATCAAAATATCTGTACTAAATGCACTTGAAACTTTAGTTTATATCATTTATATTACAAAAGTTTTCATTTCACGTCAATACATACAGTATTTCCGAAGCAGCGACCTCGAGAAGTTCAACCCCGTTTTCAAATATTCAGGTTTCGCGCGCTTTATAATTTTACGTCACATCTCGTGAGCCGGTCAATCATTGCCACTGCGCGAAGTCGGTCCGTGGCGTGGGAATGGTGCGGTTGTTTCTTTATTTATTTCTTTTATTAATTGTTGTTCGTGTATAAGCTCTGCTACCATATGTTCAATTATTCCTTGTATTATTTAAATAAATTGGACTCACCTGCCGCTGAAAGGTGAGTTGTTCAGTCCTTGTTATTCCAAGTGATGTTTGTGCTTCTGTATTTTGTCGAGATATGAATGCATTCAATCTTTGATCAACAATACGATTCCCTAATTTAAATCTTTTTGTTCATGAAAACCATGAAGCTACTAACTAAACAGGAGAGCGTACTTACAAAAATATGGTAAACAAAAATGCAATTTATTACCATGCTATAAAGTTAATTATCTTGTAAAGGCTGTCAAGCAGAGAAACGTCCTAGAACGAGAGCCGTGTGAGAGAGAAGTGTGTCCCGCTCGCGCGGTTGCCAGTCGAGATTAAGTTCAAAGAAAAACAAATTCAAACTTATTTATAGGGAATATTTTATAAAAAGCAGGTTATTAACTGTTCCTCATGAAGCTACTAACTAAACAGGAGAGAGTACTCACAAAAATGTGGTAAACAAAAATGCAATTTATTACCATGCAATAAAGTTAATTATCTTTTAAAGACTGTCAAGCAGAGAAACGTCCTAGAACGAGAGCCGTGTGAGAGAGAAGTGTGTCCCGCTCGCACGGTTGCCAGTCGAGATTAAGTTCAAAGAAAAACAAATTAAACTTATTTATAGGGAGTATTTTATAAAAAGCAGGTTATAAACTGTTCCTTTTTTGTATTTTATTTTATTTATTATTGTCGCCTATCGATTTGGAGATGAATAATTGGTTAAGTTTGGCAAAAGGGATATTAATATTTGTCACGGGTATCCCCATCGAAACAAGATAAATGTGGTGTCCACAATTTATCATCTGTTTGAGTGTTTTGGAGCTTTTATCATTTAATAGTGATAAATATGGGTTCATGTTATGGAACAATAAATAAAATAACCTGTATCATCTCGAACTTTACCACATGAATGCATTAAACGATTTGAATTTGGTTTTGCTCAAAAAGTGGCTGAGGAAATTTTAATTCTCAAGCACTGGCTACCCATTCTTTTATAATCTATTAATCAAGAATAAATATGTATAAAAAAAACGTTGATTTACCAAAAACAATGTATATATGTAAATATAAGTGTTTTTATAATATATTTTTTTATAATGTATGTATGTAAATATAACTAATAAATAAAGGAAAGAAAAATTTCGACACAGGTGGGGATCGAACCCGCGACCTCGGGTATACGCCCCCGTCGCTCTGCCAATTGAGCTACCGTGTCAAAGGCTGCATCAGGTCCCCACATGAGGTTTTCATGAACAAAAACATTCAAAATATGTAAATATAAGTGTTTTTGTATCCTTTAGAGGAACTCTTATTAAAACACCAACAGATGGTCACCCTACTTAAAACGAGACACAGTTAGCTAGTTAGCCCTCCTTTTTCAGGACACTTTAGGTCGCCAGCGCTCGTTCCTGTTTAAATAATACTTCCATGCTGTTCCTTTTTTGTATTTTATTTTAATTATTATTGTCGCCTTTCGATTTGGAAATAAATAATTGGTTAAATTTGGCAAAAGGGATATTAATATTTGTCACGGGTATCCCCATCGAAACAAGATAAATGTGGTGTCCACAATTTTCTTCAATCTTTTATCATTTAATTAAGAAAATATAGTGATAAATATGGGTTCATGTTATGGAATAATAAATAAAATAAGCTGTATCATCTCTAACTTTACCACATGAATGCATTAAACGATTTGAATTTGAATATAGCTGTGTGGTGTCGGCTTAGTATAGCACTACCCCATTTCTTCCGGTGGGTGTACGTAAGAGGCGACTAACGGTATTGGGGTTTTTAAGGGATTTTTGGGGCAATGCGGTTGAGACCCATCACCAACAACCTTTATTTCACCATCTTTTCCCCACGCAACTTGTAAGTATATAAGTATACATGTAAGTGAAATAAAATGTTGTGTAGTGACGGCGTTAAATAGCACAAATCTTCTGCTACCTGCGTGCTTTGGAAGAGGTAACTGAGGGTTCTGGGGCTTTTGAAGTTTTTTATTAGATACTTTATCATCCTTTTAATACCACCTTCCTTTGCTTACCATCTTTTCTCCACTCAACTTCAAAAAGTGGCTGAGGAAATTTTAATTCTCAAGCACCGGCTACCCATTCTTTTATAATCTATTAATTAAGAATAAATATGTATAAAAACACGTTGATTTACCAAAAACAATGTATATATGTAAATATAAGTGTTTTTATAATATTTTTTTATAATGTATGTATGTAAATATAGCTAACTAGCAGCCCGTCCCGGCTTCGCTCGGGCATGAATTATCATTAACATTTTGTTTTTTATTTTATTACTTGTATTATTATTTTAATATATTTTTTTTAAGTTTTAAGCTATGTTATATTTTTTTGCTGTGTAGTGTCGGCTTAGAATAGCACTACCCCATTTCTTCCGGTGGGTGTACGTAAGAGGCGACTAACGGTTTTGGGGCTTTTGAGGGATTTTTGGGCGATGCGGTTGGTGACCCATCACCAACAACCTTTATTTCACCATCTTTTCCCCACACAACTTCCAAAAGTACATACATACATATACTCACATACATATACTTGTTGGTGATGGGTCTCCAACCGCATCGCCCAAAATCCCTTAAAAGCCCCAATACCGTTAGTCGCCTCTTACGTACACCCACCGGAAGAAATGGGGTAGTGCTATTCTAAGCCGACACTACACAGCAGACTTCCAAAAGTGGCTGAGGAATTTCTGATTCCTTAGCTCTGGCTACCCCTTCTAGGGATTTATAGCCGTGAGTATATGTATGTATGTATGTTATATTTTTTTGTATTTATATTTAGATATATTTTTTTATTTTTTTTATTATTCATAATGAGTAATTACATCAAAAGCCATTCAATTTATAGAGTTAGAGCTTCCCTGTAAACAATATTTGACGTTGTTGTATTTTGGGGCAGCAAAATGAATTGATGTTCAGGAGCTCCCACCCGCGACAGGCCAACGTACAGTTGACCGTGAGTAAAACAATTCTTTCGCAGGTCAATCCCTACTAATTTGAAGGTTTGGCCTTGGAACTTATTAATTGTTAAAGCAAAAGATGTTTTAACCGGAAATTGTAGCCGTTTAAATGGAATTGGCAGATCAGTTGGGATCATCGGTATCCTCGGTATATGAGCTAATTGACCGGCTGCTGGGCCAGTGATAATAGTCGCTACAATTAAATTTTGCTTTAACTCTTTGATAAGCAGCCTCCCGTACCCCTTCGTGACGCCTGCAACAACTTACTATGCATAGCTAATCGAGCGGAGTTTTATCTATTTTTTTAATTCGAGATAACTTTCGAATGGAATGTTCGAATTGAATAATTCAAAAAGTAATATAAGGGTATTGAAGTAGTCTGAAATAATATATACGTTTTTTATAAGGATTAGATAGGTACAAATAAAGAGCCTTTTCTAAAGCAGGATTTTAATTTAAATTTTAAATAATTTTATATAATGACGCTTGTTGTGAGATAGCTATAATAGTTAGAGACATGCTGTCGGGGCATTTTTTTTAGATAATGATGTGTTCTATAAAATTGTAGTACATAATTTTATTCTATTGTCAATAGTTTTCGCAGCGCACGCGATGTAAGGATTTTTTTTGGTATTTTTTTAACACCTTGGGTTACATTTTTGAAGTTTACGTAAGGATCCCTAATTTTTTTGAAAATGAAATATAGCCTATGTCACTTGGGAATAGTGTAGCATTAAAACAGTGAAAGAATTTTTCAAATCCGTTCAGTAGTTTTGGAGCCTATTCAATTCAAACAAACAAACAAACAAAAAATCAAACCTTTCCTCTTTATAATATTAGTATAGAAGAAGTATAGATAAATAAAGAAAAGAAAAATTTCAACACAGGTGGGGATCGAACCCGCGACCTCGGGTATACGCCCCCGTTGCTCTGCCAATTGAGCTACCGTGTCAAAGGCTGCGAGTGCATCTGGTCCCCACATGAGGATTTCATGAACAAAAACATTCAAAATATGTAAATATAAGTGTTTTTGTATCCTTTAGAGGATCTCTTATTAAAACACCAACAGATGGTCACCCTACTTAAAACGAGACACAGTTAGCTAGTTAGCCATCCTTTTTCAGGACACTTTAGGTCGCCAGCGCGCGTTCCTGTTTAAATAATACTTCCATGATGAAAACCTCATCATCATCATTCAATTCAGAGCACAGATTAAATATTAGAGCGCAAGTCAAGAGTAAGTCATTCATCAAATCTACCAATCGCAGACTAAATAGAATATGCTAAAGCCGCGAGTACATGTCTGGCGCGAACATACCCCCGCCCCGGGCCGCTACAATCGGCCCGCTTCAATCAATCGGGAGTCGGGATAGAGTTCTTTTCAAAATAGAATCACCCACCAGGACCTCAACAACTCTAGGAGTACCATCTGTACCCGGAAACAACTTAAGGATACGCCCCTTACGCCACAGTAAGGGCGGAAGGTTAGTACCCTTCACTAAAACAAGGTCACCAACAGCTGGTGGATTCATCTTATCCGTCCACTTTACCCGTTGCTTGAGTATATGCAAATATTCTAGAGACCAACGATGCAAGAAAGTCTGGGTCATCCTCTGGAGGGCTTCAAATCGCGAAACTCGGTTCGGGCTACACTCAACAAGAGGGTACTCAGGCAAGGCGTTAAGTGGTTGTCCAATCAAGAAATGTCCTGGAGTCAACACCTCCAAGTCATTTGGATCCGAAGAGAGCGGGCACAAAGGCCGTGAATTGAGGACTGCCTCAATTTTACAAAATACAGTATCAAGTTCCTCGTAAGTAAGCACAGTTTCACCAATTACGCGACGCAAATGAGTTTTGGCGACCTTAACAACACTTTCAAAAATGCCACCCCAATGTGGGCAGGAAGGTGGGTCAAACAGCCATTTAATACCCTGGCGGATAAACTAGTACTAATGTCCTTCTTGCTGGACTCAAGAAAATCAACAACTTCTCGAAGATAGTTGTTGGCACCCTTAAAATTTGTTCCACAATCGGAACGCATGAGCGTTGGCAATCTTCGACGGGAAACGAAGCGGGAAAAGGCAGCAATGAAGGCTTCAGTGCTCAATGACGATACTATTTCTAAATCAACAGCCTTCGTAGACAAACAAACAAACACACAAAGATAGACTTTTTCAATACGAGCAGAACGAAGGCGCGAAGTTTTCACTTTAAAGGGGCCAGCAAAATCCGTTCCGACGCCGGCAAACGGACAAGTAACTGTTACACGATCAGCAGGTAAGTCTCCCATGAGGGGCTGCATTGTGGGAGCTTTCAAACGATAGCATGGGGTACAATACAACGAAATATTATGCTACTAATAACTCGACGCGCGGCTAGAATCCAAAATTCTCTCTGTAGCGTCGCCAACACGGTAGAGCAATTAAAGCTAAGATCCCTCTTCCTTCGATCGTTACTCTAATCACTAGAAAATCATAACATTATTTTCTCATTTATTAATTTCATTCATTCTAATCAAATAAAATTGTAAAAGACATAACGTATATAATAACACTTTGACTATGAACACTAAAGACAGAGCGATGTTACGTCATCCATTTTAAAAAGAGAAGCCCTTATTTAAGTTCTTATATGTTAAAAAGAGACACAAATCTTTATTGTCATCTCTATCGCGTAACCCGTTTTGTTGATGTCACGCTTTTAAATTGTGACAAACAAAGTGTCGACTTGTGTGAGCGATTTTGGTTTTCTTTTGATTTTGAGAAAGATTTTATTAATTTGTATATTGTTATTGTGACAAAAGAGACTCCATTAATTAAGTTATTATTTAGTGGGTATGGTTGGGTGTAGCGTGCTTGGCTGCGGAAGCCACAGCGAAAAACACATCGAAGGATTGACTTTCCACAAGTGAGTGAGTTTTTTAATGTTTTTCTACAAATAAATACATAATAAATACATTGCGCGATCAGAAAAAAAGTGATTTAAATGTTAATTACGTTGAACTAGATTACTAGCATTTTCTTTAGTTATTTTGAGCAATTTTTTAATAGTATAACCTAAAAATATGCAGTATCTCCGTGTTGCCATAATTCACGTTTTCATCCTACCCTGTCGTTAGGGTAAAATTTTCAAATTAGTAAACTGATGTTAATGTTATATTAATGTTAAGTATATTATGAATTTCGTTGCGCTATAGCGACGCTGAATGATTTCCAATTGTTATCTACGGAATTAGTAAGTAATAAATTTGTTATATTTATTTAATTTCTTCGTATTCATTACAGTTTTCCTAAAGACCCGAATCTACGAGAAAAATGGATTGCGGCCACTGGAAGATGCAATTGGAAATCAACCAAAGTTTTGAGGCATACTATAAAATTGAAAGGCACCTCGTTTTTGTCTCAAATGGTCGCAGTTGTTTTGAAAAAGAATTTAGGTAAAAGAATATTTCCGACATTAAACGACCACATCAGAGAGCAAAATCCGTTCGAAAACCACCTTGTGCTGTTAATAAAGGCTATAGCTTTAAAATACTTAGATGTACGAATACATCATCTTTTGAAAAATGTGACTGAAATAGACGAATGAATTCGAAATTTTCACACGAAACTGATTTTGTTTAAAGGTCAATAGTAAATAATGCAATAAAACTCATGTACAAAATAGTGCTGTCTTTTATTTTTCAAAATACAAACATAGACCCCACTATACCCATGATGACCCGTATGATATTTACATAACTTGCACTTATGGAACAGCTGTTTTTTTTGTCCAGTAACTAAGTTAGTCCCGTACAAAAATTTATTCGTAATCATGGGAAGATTCATCCCTGATAGTTAGTACAATGCTTTAGATTTCACGGTGTATTAAACATCAGTATAAATGGCAAAATTAAACAAAAAAGATTGTATAATACTAGGAGCAAGTATGTATAATTATATGATTGCAGGAAATAATATAGTAAACAGTAAACCTTTAATTAAACAATAAATTGACGTAATCAATTTTAAATTAAAAAGTAGCTTTTAGAATGGTGATTATAGTATTTTTGGGTTAATTGTTTTCTAGTGATCGCAACATTACAGGGAAAAATATTGCTATCTAAAATAAAAAAGAAAAACAAAAACTTCAAATTAAAAACTAAACGGCAAAAAAACAAATATTGTTACTTATAACTATATTATTATTTTTTATTTAAAAAGGAACCGCCTTCAAAAATCCAACTGAAAAGAATAAAATAATTTTCATTATTTTATTATGTACACCTCTTTCAACTTCTTCTTTTTGAAGTCGGTGCCAAACCAATTTTCACAACAAAGAAGAACGAATATTAGTGGCCCGCTCAAGTGGAGTGAGTTCCCCTCCTCATCAGCGTATGTCATCCTTATAATTTCCTTCCTTTTCAGTCAATCAATAAAATAATTCGCATCAAAATCCATTTCGTAGTTTTACAGATTTAAGTATACATAAGGATGTCCCTATATCCCAGACAGGGACAGAGAACGCGACTTTGTTTCATACTATGTAGTGATTTAGATTCTCGACCGTCTTTTTACAGTGTAAGAAGTTTTGGTTGTGCCAACTCGGTGCATGAATGTCCCTGTCGAATTGTTAATTCTGTTAGTTTGAAATCTGATAATCTAACATAACCTTACCTAACGTTAGTTTATTATCTCGCTATCTATCTAAAATTATAATTTACTAGTATTTACAGTTTTACGGTGACATGTATATTATGATAATTTCTCTGCGGAGTGCGACGCATGCACACCAGGCTAAGCACCGCTCACTGTCCCCCACCTCCAGCCTATATAAATCGACGTCGTCGTTGCGAGCGGATGAAATTTCTTGATTTTTGAGCGCGATTGTTGTTGAGGCACTATCGATTGATTTATTATTCGTATGGTTTTCTCTATGTAGCATGTTTCATTTTGGATTTGTTTGTTTGGCACCGACTTCAAAAAGAAGGAGTTGAATATAGGTGTACGGTGTACATAATAAAATGATTAAAAATTATTTTATTCTTTTCAGTTGGATTTTTGAAGGCGGTTCTTTTTTAAATAAAAAATAATAATATAGTTATAAATAACAATATTTGATTTTTTGCCGTTTAGTTTTTAATTTGAAGTTTTTGTTTTTCTTTTTTATTTCATACCTTTTAGTGATAAGTTCTTAATTAACTCTGAGTTTTTTAAGTGAATAGTGAATTAGTGATAGTTTTTAGAGATAAGTTTTACTGTCCGTTTATTTTATAGTTTTTTTTTAAGAGGTAGTGATAGGATTTGTTATTATGACTTTAGCTTACTTGTTACTATTTTGTTTACTTGCGGGCCTAGGTAGAAAATCAAAAGATGCTTTAAGGAAAAGTCGCGTAAGGGAGAACGAAACACCCAACGAAAAAAACAAAGACTTCAAAATGAGAGAGCCAATGTTATGTAGCGTTGAGTCGTGTAAAATCCCTTGATGGGATGGCTTTAAGTGATATAGATTCAAAGAAACTACTTAACCATCCCCATGGCGAAAGAGCCTTGATTGAAATGACCAGGATAAAAAACATGATAACATAACATAACATAAACGTTCACGCCGTTTATCCCCGAAGGGGTTGGCAGAGGTACCAATACTCCTGAACTCACATGGCAAGCGCCATCTAGTTTCCAGAGAAGGTATCCACGTTTTGCTTAGACAGTGTACTCACGTGATAGGGGGCAGGCCTATCGCCGTTTTGTACGAATACACTGTCACATGACTAAGTACAACTCAGCCATGTGGGTTTCCTCACGATGTTTTCCCTCACCGTTAGCAACCATGATACATTAACCACACATATGACTTTAGAAAAGACAAATTGGTGTAGGCCCGTCCCAGGATTGGAACTCACGCCCTTCTGTTTTTCGGGCGGGTGTTCTACCCACTGGACTATCATGTCGCTGCAAAAAACATGATGTTGCAATTTTTTTCTTAAATATAATTAAGAGTAATTTATTCATGTTTTTTATATACTTTTTTGTTTAATAATTTAGTAACTCTGTTTATAACTAATAAAAAAAACTTTATTAACATATATTGATAAATCTCTGTCTAGTATGGATAACATAACATACATAACATAAACATAACATAAACGTCCACGCCGACTATCCCCGAAGGGGTTGGCAGAGGTACTAATACTTCTGAACATCACGTGACTTTGTCACCTGCTGTTCAGAGTACCCACGTTTTGCATGGACAGTGTACTCACGTGATAGGGGGCAGGCCTATCGCCGTTTTGTACGAATACACTGTCACATGACTAAGTACAACTCAGCCATGTGGGTTTCCTCACGATGTTTTCCCTCACCGTTAACAACCATGATAAATTAACCACACATATGTCTTTAGAAAAGACAAATTGGTGTAGGCCCGACCCAGGATTTGAACACTAGTCGTTTGCACGATAACCGAGTGTTCTACCCACTGGGCTATCACGGTTGATAACTTAACATACATACTTATAGATCAAACTAAAAACCTCCTTTTTTTCGAGTCGGTTAAAGAAATTAAACCTTCTCCTGAATGTTATAACATAAACTGATAACTCTTTGTCTAATAATAACTAAGAACCTTCAAACTTACATACATACTTATAGGTAAAACTCAGAAACTCCTTTTTTGAGACGGTTAGATCACTAAAACCTTTTCCTGAAAGTAACAAGTACTTTCCTGAAAGCCGCATCCAAATAGCTTAAGCGAAACGCGAGATAAACGCCGACCAACAAACATACATACAGGTCAAACACAGAACCTCTTTTCTTTAGAGTTGGTTAAAGCACTAAACCCATCTCCTAAATGTAACGAATACTTTTCTGGAAACCGCATTCAAATAACTTAAGCCAAACGTGAGATAATCGCGGACCAACAGACATACATACAGGTCAAACACAGAACCTCCTTTCTTTTTTTGGTCGGTTAAAGCACTAAAACCTTCTCCTAAATGTAACGAATACTTTCCTGAAAACCGCATCCAAATAGCTTAAGCCAAACGCGAGATAATCGCGGACAATTATACATACATACATACAAACAATCGAACTGAGAACCTCCTTTTTTGAAGTCGGTTAATGAAGTCGGTTAATAATGAAGTCGGTTAATGAAGTCGGTTAAAAAGAGGTACTCTCCCGTTGCATTATGACTCTGTCTATAGTGTTCATAGTCAAAGTAATAACATAATTTTGATATAGTCATTCGTTCTGTGCTGTATCATTTATTCTATATTTATACTCATAGTATTCTTTAATATGAATATATTATTTATATATACTCACTACCTTACAATACTGTAACGTGACGTTTTGTTTTACCTATTATTATTATAATTTTACTTTATCTACATGCGCTTCTATTGCCTTACCTGACACTGGCAACCATTATCGGCACTAACTAGCTTAATATGTTGCCACAAATGAAAGAATTGATTTGATTGATGATTGAATTGAATTGAAGTGTGCAAATACTGCAAATTGGACGAATTGGACACTTGGAATTGAGAGTTTTTCCATTTTCTGAGAATGTGACTGATTTTAATTCGGATTATACCTTATCTACCTTGAGAGAAAACAGATATAGCAGCGACGTAAAATGGATTTTCAAAATCGCCCAGGTGGAAAGACAGGTGGAGGAGGTGTCGCATCATGGTCTGAAAGTAACCGTGATAGGCGAGAGCGGCTTCGGCAACTCGCTTTGGAAACAATTGACCTAAACAAGGATCCTTATTTTATGAAAAATCATCTTGGTAATTGGTTTTCACTTCTTATTATATACAAAACATTTAAGACAGACGATTAGCAGTTATAGAGTAGATAGTGTAAAGCAAAAGAATATTAAAAGTTTTCAGTTTTTTTTTCATTGATTGTTGTTTGTAAGATATTATTAATAATAATTATTATTTTAGGTTCCTATGAGTGCAAATTATGTCTAACTCTGCACAACAATGAGGGAAGTTATCTAGCTCACACACAAGGAAAAAAACATCAGGCAAATTTAGCACGGCGTGCTGCCAAAGAAGCTAAAGAATCTCCCCAGCAGTTGGCCCCCGAAAAACCTAGGATTGAACCAAAAAAGTTTGTGAAAATTGGTAGACCTGGTTACCGAGTCACTAAACAAAAAGATCAAGAAAATGAACAGCAAAGTTTATTGTTCCAAGTAGACTATCCAGGTAAAACAATAAGCAAAATATCTACCACAATCCATGTATGGGTTACACAAAGAATACAAAAAGAAGCTGTGTAGTGTCAGATGAAAATAATTCTGAGTCATTTTTCCTGGTGAAAGGTGTACGGGAGGTAGTAAGAGGTGACTTAGGGTTATGGGGATTTTAAGTGATTCATCTGTCATTAACAAATCTTTTTACAGTCTTTTCTCACTCAACTTCCAATAATGGCTGAAGAATTGCTAATGGGCTATTTGACAAATTTTTAAATCCATTTTATATGATTTAGTAGAGTTTACGGAACCCAGTAATGGTTGTATTTTTTAAATCTGGTACATATTTGCTGAAAAATATCAAATAAAAAAGTCAATATTTAAATAGCGCGTCAAAACACTATTTTGACAATATGGTGCTGCAAATGGGTCAGTGACGTCACTTGCCTGTATTTTGTCTGTGGCAACAAACGAGCCACGATGTTTCTTTACAGGCATGTGACATCATCATAAACTCGACCAGTGACAAATGTTTAAAAATTTGCATTTTAATTATGGATTTTTAAATAAATCAATTATTATTTTCAACTTAAGTTAATAAATAACCATTTTTAAACTCTTAACTTATACTGATGACAGCAATTGACACTTTATTTCTCACATTGTCAAATAGCCTATTCTGAGGCTTCACTAGTGTAAATAGGACTGGGTCATTAAATTCTGAGTATTTTTAACCATACTAGAATGAGATATGTCAAATTTCTTTGGGGCCTATTTTTAATGCTTTAATAGGGGTCAAAACCTGTTTTCATTGCAAAAGAGTCAAACATAAGTTTGATTCTTTTGCAATTTTAACATGAAAACATTACACATGGTCCTAAAAACACAAGACAAATATGAAAGAATGTTCTAGATGTTCATGTTCACATGGTTATAAAAACAATAAATCTAACAGCAACTATTACTCCATATATTTACCATAAAAACAAATAAAAGTGTCACTGCAAAAGTAAACTTGATAACTCTACTGTCAGAGCAACAGCTGAAAATCATCCAAAGAACATATTACGTCCACACATGAGAAGGTAAATAATGCTTTTGGTACTGTCCCTTGACTTATGTAGCATTAAAGGGCATCTAAAATTCCGTGGATAATGGATATTCAGTTAAATCAGATACTTTGTACTATGATGATGGGATGATTTGGACAGAAATACCAAAAAAGTAAAATAAATGGTTCCATCTAACTCAGCTTATCCATTAATAGTTTAGTTAATTAACTATAACCTTTCTAGCCATAAATGATTTGAACAAGACTTTTCACTTACATTTACTTTATTCCTTCCAGAAATAGCAGAAGGGGTGCTGCCACGCCACAGATTCATGTCAGCTTATGAGCAGAAAATAGAACCCCCTGACCGCAGATGGCAATATCTACTATTTGCTGCTGAACCATATGAGACAATAGCATTTAAAGTACCTAGTAGAGAAGTTGAAAAGCATGACAGCAAATTTTGGACTCATTGGAATAAGGATACAAAGCAGTTTTTCTTGCAATTTGCCTTTAAGATGGAACCATTCCGTATGCCTCCACCACCACCCAAAATGTGGGAGAATCATGGCATGCGGTTGCCTCCCCCTCCTGGCACTCCACTCATGGGCTTGCCACCACCACCTCCCTTGCTTCCAGTGCCACCTCCACCTCCATCTATGTAATTCTTATACAATTACATATTTGATAAATATCTACATTTTTTTTATTTTCCCTACCTAACTTCCTAAGTTTAAGAATTTCATATTCTGAAGCTTTGGCTACCTCTTCTAGGGATTTATAGCTATGATTATAAGTATGTATGTAGTTATGAAGAACACTTATAATTCCGGAGTTTATGAGATATGGTTAAAAAGGATGCTTAGATATTAATACTGAAATTGTATTTGTAATTGGATGTGGTTAAGCAGAAAAGAATCAATCCAAACTTTTGCCGAAATTTTGTTAAGTATGCCAATGAATTACTGAGGGTTAAATCTATTTATTTACTAATCTTTACTAACATAAATGGGTTACACTTTACCTGCAAAACTGTTTTTACATTTGGTCTGCAAATGGAGTTTCTTGAAACAATTTTTATCTACGGTAGTGATAGTGAGGTAGGAAAATATTATATTTAATTTATTTTTAAAATTGTTGCTCGAGGCGGATGTCCTCGGACAGACTGTTGATCAAGTACAGTAACCGCTTTTTGAGCGTCATGTCCCCATAATAATTATTTACTCTGGGTACCTTCAGTCGGCCCGCTGACACCGACCTCGTGCCATAGCTGTTACTCAGCTTCGTGGGATTCTGCTCTTGACAGTCGTGGTTGTTAATTAATAAGAGGTATTTATTTTTCAGGCTGATATGCGGAATTTTACATATTTGTAAAAGTTTATAGTAGTTACCAATATATTTATTTTTAGTTTTATGATTAACGAGAAGTTTTAAAAATCTAATCTGTAGTGATTCAAGATTATCTATACGTGGGACACTCGGCAAATTTAGCAAAAAAAGATTTTTTGTTATAGCGGTATATATATATATATATATATTTATTTATTACATCTTTTGTATATACTCCTCATCAACACATAATTTCATACGCCTAAACCAATTTTCATAGCACTTCTTTCATTCCGCCACTGATATCTCGCCTACGGCCTTTTCGAACGCTGCGAGCGCGTCTTCCGGCGATGAGAAATGTATTCCTTTGAGTTAATTTTTTGGGAACATAAAGAATTCACTCGGGGTTATGTCCGGACTGTAAGGTGGGTGACCCAAAGTTTTAACCGGCATAGTGTCGAGGAAGTCCCTTGTCTTGAGAGCGACGTGAGCCGGCGCGTTGTCGTGGTAGAGCAAAAGGCCGCGGAGCCCTGTGTTCGGTCGCTTTTTGTTCACAGCAGCAAAATCTTCCGGTAAGCATTTGGTAGTGTACCACTCTGCAGTAATGCTACTTTGGTTTCGTAAGGGAATCGAGACTAAATATTCCATTAGAGTAAAAAACTAGCGATTCAAATTTATCCTGCGCTTCTCTTTCGTAGGCGTCGGTTCGTTTTCAAAGAGCCATTCTGTCGACTGTCGCTTTGTTTCAGGATCGTATTGATAAATCCAAAATTCATCATCTGTCACGATGTCGTAAAAGTGGCGGGCCGAACCTGCTTCGAATTTATTAAAAATATAACGGCACCATTCAACCCGCACCTGCTTCTGAAATTCAGTCAAATTGTGAGGTACCCAGCGCGAAACAATCCTCACGCAAAGGTGGGGGGGTAAAATTTCGTAAATACTTCCCGATCCGGTCTGCAGAATATACTAAATGTCCTCGTATGTGATTCGCTTATTTTGTTGGAATATTTTTTACTGCTAGTACATTTTCTTCCATAACCGCAGTCAACAAAGGACTACTACTCCTTGTTTCATCCCTTAAAGTTAAGCGACTGCGCTTAAATTCATTAAACTAGCGGTACACAGTTGCTTGAGATAGGGACTCAACTATAAAAGCTAGTCGAAGAATATTAAACGATTCTTCCGATTTCAATTTAGATTTAAAGCCGTAGAAATTCATCGCCCGAAAATGTTTGCGTTGCAGTTCCATTTTTCAGTGACACACTGAAATGATTAAAGTGTAAAATTTTATGGAGGGAAATTTGATATTGGACCTTCTGCTGTCTTTTTACTCTCAACAAACCAGGGTTGCAAAATAAAGATAACTGGCCAGCAACCCAAATAAAATAATTTAGTTTCGCAAAAGTTTCTGAGTAGCCTGGTAGATGATTTAAAAGTAAGACCGTAACTGTCTAGAGCATAACTCAAGATTGAGTCGGCTAGCGAGAAATACAAACATTTAAGTGTGCCTGTGGGAACCTTAAAACTTAAATGGTAGAACTTACCCAGTAGAATTCTAAGCTTATTACATATTATATAATCAATGTGTTGAGAGCATGAGAAGCTAACATTTAAACCTAGGTAAGTTACAGTCTTATTCCCTAGATAGGTGCACACTGACAGTTGACTAGATCTCTATGTAAACATAAGAAACTATGTGTGAACATAGAAGGTGGTTGTTCGGAAATAGTTAGGTATGGCGAATGTATTAAAATAAATTTAGTCCTATCAGAATGTATGATCATACCGTCTCCTCCCGCTCCCGCTGTTCACCCCTATATATGCTTCACTTGAACTTAGCTCTTTAAAACTACGCAACGGTTTTGATGGTTTATTTATATGTATGTTACAGTTAAAGTAATAAATCTGGACATTATATAAACTGTCTAGCGGCTAGACTCTGGCCATTATGTATAATGTCTACTCAATTTAGATAAAGTGATAAATGACACATAATTAATCACATTAACTAGCTATTTTATATAATATCTTCGAAGACTTGGATAATATAGTAAAACAAGTAGATATTTGGGGTCCATATTGGCTCACATAAAATTCTAATTCATATTCGTTGCCTTTCTAACGATTTGTGTTCATAATAATCACTCTTCATAATTTTAATTGTCATACTTTATTTATTAATACATTTTTAATACTGCCAACGGAGGTCATACTCATAACAGTTAGTGATCATATTTTTTTTATTAATATTATTTCTACCTAGATTTTTTTTAACTATAAATTTATTTAAGAGTTTTTTTCTTGATATCTTTCAATGATCATATTGTTTCTAGGATAATATTGTCTGTTGTGTAGAAAATGTTGAATAAGAATAATATAATTTTAATAAAATCATTTTCCATATATTTAAAATACAGATTATGCATTTAAGGTGCTCGCTCCGCTGCCTATTAAGTCTCTTCACTTCTATATACTTACTAATACGGATCCTTTACGGGCCCGTCTCGCACTTGGCCATTTTTAAATAAAATTTACTCTGCAACTGGCAGAACTTATATTGGTATATCAAATTATGTGAGTGAAGTTAGTGGCGTCCTCTTGCTGGATTCGAGTGCAAATATGCCCTCAATATGTTTCATTCAATCTTATATCCGGTTTTGACTGTACAAAATGTCATCGTTAATATTTTAAACTTAACGTTTTTTTACGGTCGAGCAGCTGGTTGCTGGTTGGTTTGGTTGGCGGGTATTTTTTGTTCATTGTTATTGTTAGTTGAAATGAATAGACCGATTGAATTGAAAATGAGAAGCCGTTACTAGTAGATCAAAATTATTTATTGTAGTGTATATATTAAATCAAAACAAAAGAAGAGAGTGTTTTCGTTATTTACAGTGTTTTAAATTTATTGTTATCAATCTAATCCTATTAATTTATTATAATGTTTTCCAAAGCCAAAAGATTTGAACTTAATGGTAAGTTAGTGTATTTTATCAATGTTAATTTCAAAATTAACTGTGTGAGACTTCATAATATACTTACCATTGATTTTTCTGTTTCTCTCCGTAGCTAAGAATCAAGCCAAAGCTTCCATAAAAACAAATGAAAGTGCCAAAAATAATAGTAAACCAGAGACCATTTCATTTGAAAATAATATCAAGACTAGTAAGTCTGTTTCTGGGAAAAAATATGATACTTCGTCTCAATGTGGTTCAATTAAAAGTACCAGATCCCTGGTAACGGTAGGTATCCAGTTGAATTATATATCATATAAGATTTAAGTGCCGTGTAGTGTCGGCTTAGAATAACTCTACCCCATTACTACCCGTGGGTGATCGTAAGAGGCAACTAAGCTTGTTAAGTGATTTTTGGGCGATGTGGTTGGAGACATGTCATTAAAAACGTTTATTATTATCATCTTTTCCCCAATCAACTTCCAAAAGTGGCTGAGGAATTTATCATTCCAAAGCTCTGGCTACCCCGTTAAGGGATTTATAGCCGTGGGTATATGTATGTATAAGATTTAAGCTATTTCACTTGATGTTCTATAATGCTTCATCTGAAAACACCTTTGATTCAAACAATATTACAAATACATGTCCATGTAACTGTATGTAAATCCTCAGTCAAGTCTGGCAGTAAGTTCTGTCCCAACTTATACAATAATACTAATAATAATGATAATATAATGGTATTATAAAATACATAATTAATAATAAATACTTATTATAAAGTATTAATTTTGATTTCACACAAATTTGCATTCACTTCAAAATTGCATTTGGTAGGGTTCCTCAGAGAATCAAATCTGAGTGATTCTACACAGATGAATAAAACATATACATATTCTCACAGCTATAAATCCTTAAAAGAGGTAGCCAGAGCTTTGGAATTTACAATTCATCAGCCACTTTTAGAAGTTTCTTGAGGAAAAGATAGTGGTTTCCAGGCGCATACCAAGAAACAATTAAGAACCCCCATACCCATAGTTGTTTCTTATGCCACTGAAAAAATGGGGTAGTTCTATTCTAAGCTGACATTGTACAGCTTTAGTAAACACCAGTTGACCATATGATGAATATATATATATATTTTTTGGTGTTATGTCCAATTAATAAATAAACTGCAATATAAGTACCACCAGACCATTAAATGTGACTATGAGTTCTAAATTTTATGACAGTAAGCCCAAGCTTGATTAATCTCAAATTACCAGGACACCAGTAGATATTAAAGCCATCTGAGATTTATCTGAAAATTCAAGCCATAAGAAAAAACCATGGGTAGGGTAACAGAAATTTCACCTTGAGAGGCATTATTGCTATCAACCTCAGGACATAATTTATAATAAGAACTTGTGAATAGTCTTGTTTCTTGTAAATTCTTTTCTTCTTTTCCCCACGCAACTTCCAAAAGTGGCTGAGGAGTTTTTGATTCCCTAGCTCTGACTACCCCTTCAAGGGATTTATAGCTGTGAGTATATGTCTGTATGTTTCTTGTAAATAAAGCATTTTTATTTTAATTTTATTTATCTTAATGTTTGGAGGAATGTAAAAAGCTAAATGTGATCTATTTATTCAAATAGTTCACATTTAATTAATAGTTTTCATATTTTTATAATGTCTAACGTGCTTATGAAATTTCACTTCCCTTTATTTCATTACCATAATTATATTTTTATGAGGAACAAAATTTATGGGATGATTGGAAATATTGATCTAGGACTTACAGCATTTAAAATCAAAATAAATCCTTAAATTAATGGTTTATTTTCCAAGGGTTTTATTTCAAGTCGCAATATTAAATCTCACAGCTGTAATATTGGGTCTTGAGACCCAAAACAAAACAAATATACAGATATAGTTGTTAAAATCTAAAGAATATTGACTAAAAAATTGCTTAACCTTCTTATACTAAAACTGCTGAAGTTAGAACAGAAATTGTAAAAAATGTATTATATTGAAATAAAATAAAGTCAGATACATTTTCCATTATTATATGTAGGGCCCTAAAAGAACATTGGGGCAGACCCATGAAGGCCAGTTAGCATGTTACAACTACAGATTTATTTTACAGCCGAAACCCATTAAAAGCACACCGTCAACCAAGATCCAAACCAGTGTGAAGAAACCCTTGTCTACACCTTGTTCTAAACTTTTAAAAAAGCAGCCTCTTACTCTCTCGGAGGATATAGCCAAAGCACAACTTGTTGAAATAAGGTAAATATATATAGATACTAGCTGACCCATGCAACAAAATTTGTGAAGACATAATTTACTTTAACCAATTTATTATCTTTGATTTTTTCCAAAATATATCATTACTACTTCGATCCCATTAGTCTGTATACGAGGGGCATGCCAATAGAAGTTAGATACTCTTTTCTCATTTAATTGATACTGGCAAGCTATACACCATCTTATAGGCTGGTTTTTTATTGACATATTCGAATATAGAACACACTTCTTTTATTTATTTTTTATTTGAATGAGCATCATTTTTCCGAAAATCTGGCGGGAATTCACTTGCAACAATGGAGCTCAGTTGACGTAATTTTCGCGCTATGATTTATTATGACTTTAAAAAAGGTTTAAAGCCTCAAGAATGTTTTGAACTTTTCTTCTTCGGCTTCTACTTTTGGTGAGTCTGCTTGTTCCCGAGCAACAGTATTCAATTGGTTTGCTGAATTCAAAAGAGGACGGGGATGTCTCGAAGATGAAGCGAAGACAGGACGGCCGCCAACCGCGGTCACGCAAGAAAACGTTCGTGCAGTCGAAAAACTTCGAAAAACGTCGAAAACCGACGAATTACATATGTAGAGCTAGAGCGAGAACTAGGAATTGGATCAGCAGCAATGCAAACCAGTATTCACGACCACCTTTCTCTCCGTAAACGTTGTTCGAGATGGGTGACGCACAAACTTACCGATGAGCAGAAAGACCGTCGGGTGGATTGGTCCCTATTCATGATAGATAAATTCAACGGAGGCGAGAAAAAAATTTGTATATGATATACTGACTGGTGACGAAACATGGCTATATAACTATGATCCCGAATCAAAGCGACAGTCGACTGTATGGTGCTTTGAAGACGAGCCAACTCCAACGAAATGTCGTCGTGCACGAAGCACACAGAAACAAATGGTCGCCTCGTTTTTGTGCAAAATGGGTCATATTGCTACTGTTGTTCTAGAGAATGAAAGAACGGTGAACTCCGAATGGTATGTGGCAGTTTGTGCACCAACAGTAATATCAGCTCAGTAAGTCAGAAATCCGGCACCTTGTCTGGCACCACTACAATGCGGCGCCGCACGTCTGCCAGAACACTAGACTTTTTCAACTCGAAAAATGTGTCAATTCTCCCTCACCCGCCATATTCCCCTGACCTAGTGCCTTGTGATTTTTACTTGTTTCCAAAAATCAAAGAAAAACTAAAGGGGAAGAGGTTTGAAAGCAAAGAAGATGCGCTGGTTGCCTATAATTTCAAGATTTCTGAGGTATCTAAAGAAGAGTGGTCACAGGTATTTTCCAATTGGTTCAGACGTATGGAAAAGTGTCAGGGTGAATACTTTGAAAAGATCGATACTTGTAATAAAGAATAAATTTTATAATTTTTGAGTATCTAGTTTCTTTTGGCATGCCCCTCGTATATATATAGCTCATAGCCATCCTCAATAAATGAACTATCAAACAATTTAGTTTTTTTTAAATTCTAATCTAATATAAATTTAAGAAGTTTTCTTTGTTAAATAATATTTTTCAGGTTTTCTCTTTATTAAGATTTAGTATCAAGCTTTAGGTTTTACGAAAATGGGTGTAATATAGAAACTTATTTGTTACAGCAACAAGGATCATACTATAGCAGAATATAAACGCCAAATAGAAGAATTGAAAACAAAGATTGTAAAACTACAACATCAACTGCATCCATCCAAAAATAAGGATTATTTAAAAGATTTAAATTTGAAAGTGTCCAAACTCGATATTAACGATTGGGTTAATACTCCCAAAGAAAACGCTAATAATTTGGAGTTTGAAACAAAAGTAATTAACGATCTCAAAAACAAGATAACAGCTTTGGAACAACAATGCGAGACATTAGAGCAAGAAGTCAGCCTCAAACAAGTAGAATTGACTTCTCTAGAGGAAGTTATATGCATCAGAGATAGTCTCTGTAAAGATCTTCAAAATAAACTCTCAGAAATGGAAACGGCATTAGAAGAAACTAAGCAGCGACTTGAAATGGTAAAGGGTCACCATGCTTTGGCATTAGAAGCTAATGAAAGTATAAGGCGAGAATATAAAGCTGAATTAGATGTTATGAAAAATAAATTAGAAGAAGAAAAGCAGTCTTTGATTTTTAAATGCAAAGCAGATCAAGAAGAATTAAAACTGAAATATCAAAATCAAATAGAATTAATAAAAACTGAATTACTAAAAGAGAAAGATGAAGTGGTGGCTGAGCTTCAAGCTCAATTACTATGCAAAGATGCAGAAATGAAAGCCAAGTTGGAACAAATAGAAGAAGCAACTAATGAAAAGGTGAAATTATGTGAAATACAGTTTGAAGAGAGGTGCCAAAGCATTCAGGAACATTGGTCAACACAGGAAGAGAAAATTGAAGATTTAGAAAAAGAAACCACAGATCTTAAATACTCCCTCTCTTTAGCTGAAGATCAGACTCAATTATTGGAAAAAGAAATAAATATATTGCAGCAAAACAATAACTTGTTGGCAACAGAAAAGTCTAAGTTGGAAGCAGAAGTAGAGAATCTAAAAGAACTTTCTAAAAAGAAATATATTGATTTTGAAAATCATATTAACAAGTTAACATTTGAGGTAGATAAAGCTGTGAAAGAGAAGAACAAGTATGAACTCTCATTATCTGTTACACGAGACATTGTGCAAGTGCTCACTATGAGACTGCGGGAGTCTGATGATGAGGTTGAGAATTTAGATACTAAAGTCCAACTTCTGACAGAAGAAAAAAAAGATTTGGAAAGCACATTAGAAAATTACAAAAACTCACTCGAAAAAACCATAGTAGAATGTAATGAGTATCAGGAAGCATTGGTCAATATATTGAAATCAAAAGCAGCACTTGCCAAAGAACATAATAGAATCATGGAACATAACGTTTCCCTGATCGAGAGTTTGCAGAATGTGGAAACTGAAGCTTATAGAGAGTTGGGGTCTATTAAAAATGAACTTATTGAAGATGTAGAACTACTTAAGAAAGAATCTGCCTACCAAATTAAAAAGCTTCGAGAAGATGTAAGTTTGTCTTTTGCCTATTACAGTTGGTGATTTTTGAATATTTCAGTTATATTTATATTTGTTTTATAGTATTTTTTTACACACGGAGTGATGCACGTTATACATTTAGGGTATATACATTACAAATATTTGTGGGTGTGAGCGCGCAGAACTCGGTACTTTTACGCGCACAAACACATATGCCAAAACGAGTATGTATACAGTTAACAACAAGCATAGTGCGCGTCGCTTCGTGAGATAATACTTCTATTAACTAACAAACACGCTTCAGCACGTTTAAGTACAATTTGCCCGCACTCGTGAAAGTATATTTGCATCAATTTGTATTTCACGAAATGCACTTCGAATGCGTGATCTTAGCTCCCGTGGGTTATTAAATCACAACACAAGATACTGAAACTGAACTCATCCAATCATAAGCAACACAAACACAATGAGCTACAAACAACTAACTTAGTACTAATTTGGTACTAATACTGTTCCTTTGATGTAATGCCGACAAGCCCGCCCGACATGATACATGCAGATTTTAAATTTCGCGGCGATGTTTACGTATAATTTTTCTCTGAACATACTGCTTCCAGTGCCACAGTGCTCTTAGTCGCCTCGTATTCCAACGTATTAACTATGGGGTAGTGCTATTCAAATTTATCACGTCAAATAATAACATGTAAAAAATAAGAAGATATTAGAAGCTAAGTTCGATTGATTACTTTACTGGCCTTGATTTGATTTGGCCGCCGGTTAAGGGTCAGCGGGCGGCGGCGGCGGGTCGCAGCTGTCAGCTGAGTTGCATTTACGCATCACCCTCACTCGCCCGCCTTGTCATCGCGTTTCACTCACACATTAAGCGTGTTGGTGTCAATAGTACTACTTTCTTAGTGTAAATTTTAACAAAATTTGAAAAAAAATAAGTGTGTTTTTTTCAACGAATTCAGATTCTATACGTGATAATTAATCATAATTTTCATTGAAACCAGTTCGTTCCCCTGTATACAATTTGAATCACCTAAGTGTTATATAATCAATGAACAAAAACAGTCACTTATTTAACGCTTTATTTATTTTAATTTCAGTTGGATATAGTTCTTAGTTAGCTAACCCAGTTTTAAATTTCAGTTGGATATGAAGCAAGAGCAGTATGAAAGTGCTCGCAAATCGGCGACGGCCGCTGCAGCAGCGGAGGCTCGCGTCAAAGAAGAACTTGCCACCATCAAGAAACAGTTGGAGACTGCTGATCAACAGGTTTGCATTGGAAAATTTGTTTATTATTGAGTCATGTTATTTGCAGTGTCTTGGAATAGTATTACCATTTGACATCATCGTATCGTTCGTGAAGGTGAACGAGGTTAATTGGTTTGAGTGTTTGAAGAGAAATTTATAACAGGTCCTTATGTAAAACTCCATTAAAACACATTCTTATGAATAAAACATACTATTATATGTTTGCATGTAAACTCTGACATACTCGGCAATTAGTATATAATTTGTAGCGACACGCGGCTGTATGTCGCGGCTGTATGTATATTTCAGATTTCGCACAAGAAATCTGAAATAAATGTAAAAATAGATGTAGAAGTATCCTGCGTCCTAAAAGTTTCTTGTAGAATATAATAACTCTTTATTGTACATCAAACACAAATTTACAAAAGAAATTATCATACAGTTTACAGTGAGGTACAATCGGCGGTCTTATCGCTAAAAGCGATCTCTTCCAGACAACCTTTGGAAGGTAAGATCGGTAAACTAGTTATCTGGGTAGATGCACAAAACAAGCTTACTTTAAAACTAACTTATTTAATTGAAATAATAAAAAATAACATAAATATTAATTACACAAAATAATATACATATTACACACATATGAACACACATACATACATAACTACATACTTTTATATATACAAGTAATACAAATACCTAAATAAAATACACAAATACGTTTTAGAACTATAATTAATACTTATAATTTAAAAAGCAACAGTATTACAGCGCTTCAGTGAGATAATAATAACAATAATAATAAAAGCATTTATTTGTCTCTTTTACACACATGACATGAAATAACGACAATGAATATTTACATAAGACAAAAAGGTTCGGAGCTCGGTCTATCCACAGCAAGTAGATAGCTTCGATTTTCAGCTCCGACCTACTATATACTAAAAAAACTTAAATCTAACTTATAACTAGCACACATAAAATATGTGTGAAAACAAATTGTATAAACAAGTTAAATATTCGTATCTAAAATATATAACAAAAGCATAACAGCTAGCAAATATGAACAGTTTTACTATATTCTTAAAGGGTATAAATCAAACGAATGAACATAATATACATATTTATTTATAATAATAAGCAATTAAAAATAAAATATGAAATGTGAAATATGAGGGAGAACTTCTATAAATAGTATAATATTTATGTATATACATAAGTATGAAAAATAATATATAATAATATGTAAACTAATTAATAACCTCATACAAGAAAATACTTACGTAAAGTGCGTAAAATATGATATGATACTTATTTGAGATATACAGCAGAACTTAATGTAATTATTTATAATAAAAAAAAAGGAAGTAAAAAAACAAAATAAAAAAAATAGTGTATTAGGGAGAAACACAACCATACGTAATTCCTAATTCTTTTTTTTGCGACACAATGAGCCATCTCCGCAACTTGTTTTTAAAAGTATGAATTGTTTGGGCGTCTCTTACTGGCGGTGGTATGTCGTTCCAACACTTGGAATCTTGGATGCTGCCAGTCTAAAGAGCCCTTTGTCTTGGTAAGGTTGTGTTTCGGTAGTAGCATATTGTTATGACGCTGTCGATTGGAAAATATAAGTTTATTATATAAATATTTTGGCATTTCTCTTTTAATAATATTATATATACAACAAGAGAGCCGCAGTTTTCTTGTGTATTTCATATTTAGAATGTCTTTCTCTATTAAATAAGGTGTTATATGCTTCCTTCTAGGTATATTATAGCAATAACGCATACAAGCATTTTGCACGCGTTGTATTTGCTTCTCGGTTTTTTTCTGTAAACACGGGCCGTATACGATATCACAGTAGCCTAGCTGTGACAACACTAAACTTTCACATAATCTGAATCGGATGGCGGGGCTCGTAGTAGTCTGTATAAGATCGTATCTTATACAGACTACTAAGCGCTGCACAACTTTTGGATATTTTTAAATCTATGTGCTTATTAAAGTTGAAATATTCATCCATATATAAGTAAGATAGTGTTGTTTCACCAGATCCTTGAACACATTAAGTGATTTAGCCAATCGCACCTCCACAGGAAGTGCGTTCCACAATTGCACAGCGTGTACAGAAAAAGAGGAGCCATAGAAATGGGTTGAATGAGAGGGAATGGTTAATTGAAGATTATGGTCTGAACGTAAATTAAGGTTATGGGAAGAAGATAGAAATTGAAAACGTTCTTTTAGATAGAAAGGAGTGGCAGGATAGAACAAGATAGAGTAAAGAAGAGACAAAGTATGCTCATTTTAGCGGAGGCGAATAGGAAGCCACTTAAGTTTAGAACGATAAACAGACACGTGATCATACTTACGCAATCCAAAAACAAACCTTATGCATAAGTTTTGGAGACGCTCTAATTTATTTAGCTGTTCTTCCGTCATCCGTAATTGAGTCAGTAATGTTTTTTTATACTTCCAACCAACCCTTTCATTTGATACCGATATTGAGGTAGTGCACGAAAAATACCAACTTGGTCATGGGCGTAGCCACGGTGGGGCAGGTGGGGGTTCTTGCCCCACCCTGGCTCTGACCTGATAAGGTACCTTATCATTAAAAAAACATATGTAATAAAAATTACACATAATATAATACTTCTGCCCCACCCGGAGCGTACGACTGCCCACGGCTAGCTACGCCGATGATCTTGACATCCACAGAAGATACAAAAAAGCAGTAGTACATACAGATATGTAAGAAAAGTTGTAACATAAAATGATCGCCTCATCTAACAGCCTTGGGTAGAAATGGTTTAATGCTATTCTAATCCAACTCTGGTTGCTATTTTGCAATTTAATTAGATCAAGACGTACCTACAAACATCACGTACATAGAAATATTACAAATCTAAAAAAAGTAAAAGCGTAATATGTTGTAATGAGGTCTTCAGTTGTTATAATCGCACATCAGAGAAGGATATTGTAACTCAGTAGTACCCATGTATACAATTACCTTTGTTATAACATAACATAAACGTTCACGCCGAATATCCCCGAAGGGGTTGGCAGAGGTACTAAAACTTCTGAACATCACGTGACTTTGTCACCTGGTGTTCGAGTACCCACGTTTTGCATGGACAGTGTACTCACGTGATAGGGGGTAGGCCTATCGCCATTTTGTACGAATACACTGTCACATGACTAAGTACAAACTCAGCCATGTGGGTTTCCTCACGATGTTTTCCCTCACCGTTAACAACCATGATAAATATTATACCTTTGTTATAATTAATTTAATAATCTCAGCTAAATAAAAACATATTTGTTTCAGATTCAAGACCAGCAGTCCCTAGTCGTTGAGCTCTCGTTGTTACGTCAAGAGAATGAGGAGCTCTCAATGAGCGTCCATCAGCAATCGCTTCTGATAGAAAAGCTGAAGAAAGACAAGGAACAAAATTTGATCAAACCGAAATCGCCGTCGGTGATGAGAAAACCTCACAAACTGGGCAAGGAAAATGCCCCACTTGTAATTTCTCCTCTGAGAGAAAGAAATCATTAATATCTAACAGTTTTTTCTGCAGATGCAGAATGTTTTTATGTTTTATCGAAAACAATCATGTTTTATATATTTCTGTTCTTGGACTGCCTATCAAATTGTTATGATCTCTGACTTAATTTATTAAAATTTGTTTTAGTTTCATTTTAAATCAGTGTGTTATGTTAATAATTTATACCGCTTACAAATTTTGGATGTGTGGGTTAATAAAGAATTCTTTAAAAATTGTTTTAATTTATTTTTTTCGTGCTGAAGTTCTTGATGTTTTGGGACGAGGCAAAGGTGTGTGTACCTAAGCTAAACGGATTTTCGCAGAGGAAAGAAATGTATACCAGTGATCAAGCGGGGGCTGATGTCATGTCATACAAAGCCGTGCTCGCGACTTTTGCGAGGCCTATGCCAGTGGCGCAAGGGAGGTACTAGTTTAAGGTCCTTCGAACTCGCCGGCGAATCAAATGTTTGGTATTGTGTATTATTTGTACGCGAGAGGTATCTGAGGCATCGGATAATCGGGTCGTCTATGAAATTATCTCGAGTCCGGTTGCATTTCACTAACGCACGACAATTGAATTAAAATCTGCAGTCAATTCATGTTTTTTTTTCACATATATTTTACCTCTTGTACGGTTCAATCACCGTACTTTAAGTTCCGTCAGCAGTTTACGCTGCAACACTCTTTTACTCAAACCTTTTTGGAACAGTTCACTTACTGACCTCGTACCGCGCGCTACTCTTTAATCTCATTAACCTCATTTGCACCTTTTCCTACCTTGTAATATATCTTAGTTGAACTTATCTCTATCTTATCATTTTACATCCCCTAATCTCAATCCCAACCCCCAACATTGGTCCTTCGAAGCCTACTGATTGACGAGGTTGTACGCGAGTGTGCTTAGAAATACTTTGTGTACGTGACTGTCATTCAAAAAGAACCATCAAACCCTTAGGAGTGAACAGAACATTTACAGTATTTACCTCTTTAGTTTAACTTCAGTGGAACTATTAGTTCAAAGTGATCTTATACACTGAAGCCTGGAACCCCGAAGAAAAATCCCACCGTTTGAGTTCAGTGGAACTATTAGAAAGTGATCTTATAAACTGTGCCTGGAACCCCGAAGAAAAAAAGATCTCGACATTTTAACTCCATCCCATTTTATGGCGAGTGGTCCTAACCTAACTATCATAGATACTGAGAATGATCTCAGAACTCGCTTGAATCTAGTACAAAAAATAGTGAATGACATGTGGAAAAGGTGGCAAAATGAATACATATCTCAATTATCTATACGAACTAAATGGAAGCAAGAGCAAAGAAATTTAAACCTTAATGACATCGTCATAATTAAAGAAGATAATCTTCCTCCCGGGAAATGGCTTATGGCGCGTGTGACACAGTTGCATCCCGGAGGTGACGGTAAAGTCCGAGTCGTATCATTGAAAACAAAAAATGGCGTCCTGAAAAGACCAATCGTAAAATTATCGTTGTTACCAACTCATAATGAGCAAACAAGACCCCAATCTCCTAATTTGACTTATTTAAATCCGGAATCAGATAGTTCAGAACGTAGTGAGACAATATCCGATAAGAATGAACCCAAAACGAAAGGAAAATTACCGAAAAATCATAGTTTTTTTCACCACAATGCTATCAGTATTATTATGTATGTATCTGACAGTACCTTCAGTCAATTGCAAGCATGATATACAACCCTTACACGGAAACAATAGTCTTTATTTTGATCGCATTAAAGACATGCAGTTGATACGAGACGATTGGCGATTAATAGTATACTACGATTTGCAACCTTATCATGAAAGTAATAGAGCAATCACGAAATATATGAATTATCTCGAGAACATTTGTAATGTTATTAAACTGCATTCGAGTTGTGAAGGGATCATATTACAGTTACTACATGAAGAGAGTGAACTCAAATACTATAAGGAGCTGTTAATGAATCATAACAATAATATCAATATGAAATACGATCAGCGGCGGCGGCGGCGGCGCGGGTTGATAGACGGTGTTGGTCATATAGCAAACAGCTTATTTGGCGTATTAGACAGCCGGTTTGCGGAAAAATACTCACAGGACATTAATCTAATAAAAGAAAATGAACAGCATTTAGCCAAACTTTGGAAAAACCAAACTTCAATAGTAGAAGCCGAATTAAATCTTTTAAAGCGAACGGAAAACGTCATCAATAAACAGTACAAAATTATCAATAGAAAAATTAATACAATCAATCAGGCATTGACCCAAGTAAGAACCGAATTACAAAATATGGAATTAGTGAATGACTTCCTTATGACGGCAATGATGGCCAACAATATTTTATTTAATTTGAAAGATATGCAGCAAACCCTATTAGACACGGTCACCAATATATATAATGGAAAACTGAACTTTCGACTACGCAGCCCAGCCCAGTTACGTTATGAATTAGGTATTATAGCGGATGCACTTCCTAAGGATCTGTCTCTACCCATTAGAAAAACTGACAGTTTAACTCAATTATATAATCTTTTACACGTTCGGACCAGAGTTTCATCCCAATATATTATATTTGAAATAGTAATACCCTTAATAAGTGAAGAAATATACGAAATATCAAGATTAATTCCACTTCCCCGGACTATAAACAATGGATATGAATTAAGTATTGAACCAATCGTAGAATATGTTGCAATTGATCTTAAAAACGAAACCTACATAAAAATGCTGAGACAAGACCTCGAATCGTGTTATCATTCTCACGATCAATTGAGTATATGTCATCCTAAGAATCCCATAAATACAATCAAAGATGATCAGACCTTCTGTGTCACCTTACCAGGTTCGCGCGAGTGTAAAACGACATCTTCAATTTGTAAAGACAGATGGGTTGAATTGAACAAACCAAACACATTTATTTTTTATTGCTGTAAGGAGTGTAATATGAAACTAATATGTAATGAACAGGTGACACCTATTAGACTTACTAGTACAGGGTATTTTACCGCTGACCAAGGATGCACAGCAAAATTTGCAAATTATTTTAGTTATACTCATCGACGAGATTTCAGTAAAATAACTGTGAGACCCTATTTTGACCACCCTAAGCTATCTCAGATGAACCATATCGTCAATATCTCAATCCCAAATGTTGAACCAGAAAATAACAGTATGGAATTACTAAACAGCAGTTTGGAACTACAAACTATTTCCAAAAAACTTAAACTTTTAAAACAAAGTGAACCATTGACGGAAAGAATATCCAATCATGATATTCATCATTACACGGCCATTTATGTTTTGTTTGTGTTGATGGTGTTGGGTCTGGCTGTAAGGGTCTACATATGGAAAAGCTCTACTAAAAAACAGCCTATAAATACGACTCCAGCTGTGGCCTTGAGGAATGTTGCAGCTCCGGAGACGTCGCAGTTAGGGCATGGATTCCGGAATTCCGAAATTTCGTAACTCCGGAATTTCGGATAATTTTTTACAATATTATAATTCCGGAACTGAACTCAATATCGCAATCCGATATTCAAATAATTATTTGTAAGATAAGGTACCACAATAATAAAATTTGCATAATTGTAGTATAAATTTTGTACTCTCTTGCGAAATTAACCGTACCTACTTTATATTTCTTTCTAGTTTAATTTGATTTAAAGTTCAGCCATACCTCTTGTCCATACAAACGTAGAACAGTGCTAACTCTCTGAGGTATAGTTGGAGCTTTAAAATTCAAATAAGTAAAACATAATTTAATGAATATCTAGGTTTCTATTGGAAAACATTTGCTGTTTAATTTATTACTTATAAGCCGCCAAAATGTCCCTGATTCTCAAAATAGTTTTAGACATTAAATTATGACTGACATGAACGTTCCAATGTGAACACAAATAATTAAGTGCAGATTTCAATAACAGAAACAGCAATACATTCATATGAATACTTTTTCTCAACCACTATTTGCGCAAAACCATTTTTGTATTGAGAAACCACTTTGTCAACGGAGTTTGCCCTCTCGGCTAGCGTCACCTTAAAGTTTAAACCTATTTTCATGAGCTGAGACAGAAGAGGAGAACTTGTTCATTATGACTTGTTGAATCTTATATTCAACATAATTTTATTAGATAGTTATTTAGTAAGCTTCATTGCAATGGCTAATAGCTAACACTCGTTGATTTTGCTACAATTTATATTACTAATCAATAAAGGAAAGAAAAGGGTATACGCCCCCCCAGAGGTAGGGAACGCAAACACTACTTAAAAGTGTAAAAGAAACAAAGGATAGAAGCCATTGACTGACACGGTAGCATAATTGGCAGAGCAACGGGGGCATATATACCCGAGGTCGCGGGTTCGATTCCCGCCTGTCTCGAAATCCTTTATTTATTAGTAATAATACCATGAGGTTTTCTTCATGAAACATATTCAAACAATTTATATTATTGAAAAGTTGTATATTTTTGTTTTTTCTTAGTAAATATTCTTAGAAATACTAGTATTTTTTATTGATTAATTTTTATAATAAGGATTTCTTTGACAAAACATTTTAATGCCTCTTTATTAATTTTTATAATTTACTATACTTTTTTCTAATTCCGGAACCAGTTCCGGAATTCCGGAATCAAACCAGTAGTATCGTAACTCAGTTCCGGTATCGAAAATCATCCGATATTACATGCCCTAGTCGCAGTGCAGTGTACAGTGTAATGTTAGTGAATGTGTGCGTACAAAAAGTGAATGTGTTAGTGATAAGACTCATGTGCGTCGTAATAGTGTTAGAATTAAGAAAACAGACAAAGGATCATCCCCGGTATTTCGTGTGTTTTCATTACCAGATTTGAACCTCAGCGTTCCGTAATTCCCTTATGTTTTCATTAACTACTAACTATATAGTACATTTAAGAATATTGTTAATCATCTGTGTTAGTTTAAGCGCACATTCATCTACTAACAACCTCATATAAATTTCTCTGATCTTTTTCCCCCGGGAGCATGTACGGTTCAATCACCGTACTTTAAGTTCCGTCAGCAGTTTACGCTGCAACACTCTTTTAAGCGGTTATTACATTACGCAATATTCAGACAGTCTTAGTAAGACTGTCTTAAAGTCTAACTAGACAAGCTCGCTATTAGACTGTGCTGAATACCGCATGCTAACTCATTTTCAAAGCGTACGTAGCCGGTGGCGGTTGTCATAACCGCTTAAGTACGAAGTGTTTGATTGGAATAATCTTTATGAATTTTCTGCCATAAATATGGCATGTCTCGATACAAATCGAGAACATTAAAAAGCACTTCTTTTTCCTTTGAACAAGCCATTGTACACGCCCCGCCACAGCAAAACACGTGTCACGCACGCCTTCGCTCTGCGGCTGCCGCGCGATAAATGAACAGTCTAGCGTGCTAAATCTTATTACACTACGCGGTATTCAGCAAGCAAGCAAGTAAGCACGGCCGAACCCATTCGGTCGCTCTAATTAGACAGGCTAACTTGCTAACTCTTATTACACCATGCTCAATCTAAGTTAGACTGTCTGAATATTGCGTAATGTAATAACCGCTTTACTCAAACCTTTTTAGAACAGTTCACTTACTGACCTCGTACCGCGCGCTACTCTTTAATCTCATTAACCTCATTTGCACCTTTTCCTACCTTGTAATATATCTTAGTTGAACTTATCTCTATCTTATCATTTTACATCCCCTAATCTCAATCCCAACCCCCAACACCTCTGAAATTAATTCTCATTTATGTTATGTTAGCAATACTTGCTGTGAAGTGTGTCTGGTGTTCTTTGTTTTTTTTATTTCTTTCGATATAAGTATGAGGTATATCATGCCGATAAGGATTCAGAGTAGCTCCAGAAAATGTTCCTTAAGGCTAGAGGTAAAATAACTGTGAACGGACTGTACTCACGTGAAAGGGAGCAGACCTATCGCCGTTTTGTACGAATACACTGTCATACGACTAAGTACAACTCGGTCAATACATTGTTGGTTTGACCATGATGTTTTCCGTCACCGTTAACAACCATGACAAATTAACCACATTGAAAAGACAAATTGGTCTGGTCCGACCCGGGATTTGAACCCACACGCCTATCTGCATGTACGTACGTAAGTTTATTCTTATGTGCTTTATATAACAATAATGAACCATTGCATTGGTTGAGTTAAAACTGTTAAAGTCAATGATTGATTTTCAAAGATTAATTCATTTGTGGGAAATAACAAATTCCACAGATATTTGTCCATGCCACAGGCAATTTTGCCATTAATTTCTAACTGTAATTATGGCCTTCCAATTAATTGGTGTATTATTATGTAGTGCTGTAGTTTTGAGCATATATGAGAAGATTGATGGATTTAAACGAAGCTAGAGAGGTTTGTCAGGATCGTACAAAGTAGCGATCGATAGTCTCTGCCTACCCCAATGGGAAATAATGGCGTGAGTATGTATGCGATAGTTTTGAGTTTTTAATGCACATAAATTACTACATACAAAATAGCTATGATTTTAGTCCATATTTATATCAATCGTCATAGGACTCGAGATAATTTCATAGCGTTTTCTCAGACCCCGACAACCCGATTACCCGGTGCTGATGCCTCGGATACCACTCACACACACATGAACAAATAATACACAATACCAAACAATCGATTCCCTTGCGCCACTGGCATAGGCTTCGTGAAAGTCGAGAGCACGGCTTTGTATGACATAAGCCCCCGCTTGATCACTGGTGAACATTCCCACTCATGTCTTTAAAAAAGACAAATTGGTCTAGGTCCGACTCGGGATTTGAATGCACGGCCGTATGCATGAAAGGCGGATATAAAAACCCATTAAGCAATCACGGTTGTTCAGCCATAACATGATTGTATTGCATCTGGACTGGTAGATATGGTGTTCAGCCAGAGTTAGACATTGCTCGCGGAACCCATGTTGTTGGGGCTCGAAAGCTCTGGAGTGGCAGCCTTGTACCGGACGACGCAGTGTGGGTAAAGCCTCCCACAATATGGACCGCGGGAAGCTGAAAAATGAAAAGGGAAAGTCTTTCTCCTGAATGAACTCCTTCTATTGATTCGCTGCCGTTTTTAGACTTTAGACCAATTAAAGACACCTTGGTTTAGGGCTTGGTTAAATAAAAAATACTAAAGAGATTAATTGTGAAACACTGCCCGCCATATAAAGATAGACATAACAAAACGTTTTTAAACGTCTCCGACAGGGAAATATTAGGAAAATAAAAGTTAAAAGTTATTGATTCAAACTTTATTTATAAAAGGGTATAAAACATGCAGTCTTATGCTAAATTCAGTGCGAAGAATTCTAAATTGCGATACTAATCTTTTCACAAGACATACCAATTACATGGCGAGACTATACAATAGCTTGACAAAAATCACATTAAAAGCAATAAATACATCT